>CM051522.1:42916700-43220260 GCA_028017165.1 Herpetospermum pedunculosum
CAAGAGAGGAGGCATGTTGACCCTCCCCACTAGCAACCACTACCTGATCCGAGCCCACGACCTCACTCTGGGCCTGGCGTTTGCTCAGTTTACGCCTGGCGTTTGCTTCTTCCCCTGCTCTGTCCCTAGGTTGCTCTTTGCGGTGCTGCTTCGTTACTGGCGATTGCTTCTTCCCCTGCTCTGTCCCTAGGTGCTGCTGTTGTCTCTTCTCTAGAGGGGGTTTTTCAGGTTGGTCTGTGTGGCTTGCCTGTTTGGGGCCTCTCCCTGTGGTTGTTCCTGCTTTGAGGGCGCTTCTTGCAGAGGCTCGTTCTGTTTGCTTGCTTTCTTTCCCTGTTTGCCCATTGTTGTCCTTTCCTCTGTCTTCCCTGGTGGGCATTTGGAGTGGTGGCTATGAGAGGCTAGTCTGTGGGGGGCCTCTCTCTGTAGGGGTGGGTTCAGGCGGTGATTGCTACTTTTGCAGTTGGCTGTCCATCTCTGTTCTGTGGGTGCTCTGTGCCCCCTGGTGTGGTCCTGGTTCCTGAATTGAGTTGAGTTTGTTCTGGATGCTTGTTGTCACCCCGAAAGGCGCCTTGTCCGGAGGGTGTGTCGATTTTTTGGTGGGTGTTCTTGGATCAGGCTTTGTCGAGGGAAGCGATGTTTGCCTGGTCCTTGTGGCTTTCTGCCGGGCCGCATACCTGATGGTTGTTCTTCTGCCAGTAGTAGGGGGAAGACGAGTTGAAGGGCCTCTTCTTTGTTTTGGTTTACTTGGTCGTGCTTGGGCGGCTGAGGAAACAACACCACAAAGAGCAACCTGAAAAAACACCTGCACACACTCAAAGAACAAGAGAAGTCAATCAAAAGAATCCCAAGGGGAACCGGCCGAAACCGCACCCACCCAGGACGAGCATGCAGAAGATAAATCAGAACGAATAGCAGCGATAACCGACTGAGGAGGACGGTGACCCGGGCCATGAAAACGCAAATTGCGTTCCTTCTAAATATGGTAGATCACAGCACACCAGGCCACTCTCCAAACAAGCTTATGCTTATGCTGCCCAGCACTCACCCGACAAATACACTCAAGCTCAGCATCCCAAGGGAGAACGAGGCGGGAAGCTCTACCCCAACTGAGGATATCTTCCCACACCATTCTCGCAAAGGGGCACTAAAAGAACAGGTGGTCGCGAGACTCAGACCAGGACAAACAAAGCAAACAATCAGTAGGGGTCGACGGGATCCACCGGGCCAGCCTGTCCCTGGTATACAATCTATCCCTCAAGGCCAGCCAGGTGACAAAAGCATGACGCGGAATATTCCCCCCGAACCACAGCAAACCCCGCCATGGAACCACCGGCCCACGAGGGCAGATCGCCTCCCAAGCACTCGAGACTGAAAACCCAATCCCGCCCGGAACCCAGATCAACCTATCCTTTTTTTTTTTGCAAAGGTGGTTATATATTAAGCAAAAAGACCTCAAAGTATTTTAGCCCTTCTTTTTTTTGCCAAACCGAGCATAGCTCAATTGGCATAGGGTTGTGCCGGTGACCAAAAGGTCATGGGTTCAATCCCCGCATTAATTAAACTACCGTTGCAAAAAAAAAAAAGACCTCAAAGCCCGAGGCCAAAGGGCACCATCAAAACAAGAGAACATCCACTGGGAAAACCAATGTACGAAACAAAACAAAAACAACCCCACGGAACCTCACAGCCCGAGGGAAAGCAACAAAGAAACCAACAAACAACAAACCCTGACACCCAACCCACAAGCGGGAAGGAGCCAGAAAAGACCAAAAAGCAAATAGATACAACACAACTCAAAGAGCAAGGAACACAACCGAAGCAAGAGGAAACAACAAGTCAGAACACGAACGCAGCATAACTCCCCAGTCCGTTGCAAAAAAAGCATAACTCCCCAACCGCCCAGAAAACACCCGAAGCCATCAATCCCCGGCCGGCACGAGCGAAAGAGCGACTCCAGACAAGGTCAAGGGGCATAAAGCAAAGCAGAGGGAGGACAGACAGATGCTGAGATAAAAAGAGGCCAAGCTGGCCATCCATCATATGCAAGCAAGAAGCCATCCCCCCAAGCACGACCAAGGAACCAAAACAAAGAAGAGGACCTTCAACTCATCTTCCCCCTACTTATGGCAAAAGAACAACCATCAGGCATGCAGGCCCGGCAGAACGCCACAAGGACCCGGCAAGCATCGCTTCCCTCGACAAAGCCAGATCCAAGGACACCCACCAAAAAACCGACACACCCTCCGGACAAGGCGCCTTTCGGGGTGACAACAAGCATCCAGAACAAACTCAACTCAATTAGGAACCAGGACCACACCAGGGGACAAAGAGCACCTACAGGACAGAGAAGGACAGCCAACTGCAGAAGTAGCAAGCACCGCCTGAACCAACCCCAATAGATGGTTGCACCCCACAGACTAGCCTCTGAAAGCCCACACTCAAAAAGCCCGCCAGGGAAGAAGAGCCAAAGACAGCAAGGGGCAGACAGGAGAAGAAAGCAAGCAAACTGAATGAGCCTCTGCAAGAAGCGACCTCAAAGCAGGAACAAGCACAGGGAGAAACCCCAAAAAGGCAAACCGCACAGACCAAACTGAAAACCCCCTCCAAAGAAGGGACAACAGCAGCACCAAGGGACAAAACAGGGGGAGAAGCACCCGCCAGTAACGAAAAGCACCGCAAGGAGCAACCAAGGGATAGAGCAGGGGAAGAAGCAATCGCCAGAAGCGAAACAGCACCGCAAAGAGCAACCTGAAAATTCACCTGCACACACTCAAAGAACAAGATAAGGTCAATCAAAAGAATCCCAGGGGGAGCCGGCCGAAACCGCACCCACCCAGGACGAGCATACAGAAGAAATATCAGAAATATCAGACCCATGGTTACGGGTTGAAGATTGGAGGGCAAGCTGAATAAGGTAGAGGAGCTGGGCACGTCTTCAAGAGGTCATCCATGGCTGCTGATTGAAGGTTGCGGAGCAGGGTGCTTCAAGAGATAAGTTTCTCTGGTTTTTTCATTCGGTTTTGTTCTGTTTTTAAGCTTTTTGCATTTCGTTTGTTAGTTTGTTAGTTTGGGTGGGCTGTAATTTTGGCCTGGGTCCTTGGAGATTGGGTTGGGGTGCTTGGTTTTCTTCATCTTCAAATGGGGAAGAAGAAATCTCCTCACAAGAAGGCTTCCCCTCAAAAGAAGGCTTCTGCTTCACTCTCGAGTTCTAATGTTTCTCGGCCACAACAGTCCCCATCTGTAGAGGTCTCCAAATCAGGAGCTCATTCCAATTCAGGAGCTCCAATTGGGATTTTTCCGAATGCCCTGCCTCATTCATCTGGTCACGATTTGGGGAAGAAGGTGGCCCGTGTTTTGACTTCTGAAGTTACTAAAAAGGTTTCCAAATCCGAAGGAAAATAGAGCATTGTAAGTGTTGAGGTTCCTGCTGTGGGACAATTTCTGAATGCGCCTGTTCATCCAATGGAGGGTGCTGGTGCAGTTTCTCGTAGTTCTAGTACATTTACAGGGCTTGATAAGGATGGTTTAGCTAGCGTTACTGGGCAACCTGCAACTGATGCGATTGCTAGGAAAACAGGGGATGCCTCTATTCAATTAGGAGCTCGTGATATGCCTGGCGCTTGCGGTGGGGGGAAACCTTTGTCACGTCAGTTAGTTCCACGGTCTAAAGGTCACTCCTTGGCAGAGGTAGAGGCCTCGTCTAGTTCAATCTTGGGCGAGGCTAGGCTGGAGGTTGAAGATGAAGGATTAGGGCAGGCCGCCTCTTTTCCCAGGGTTGCGGCGGCTGGAGATCCCTCATTAAATGACTTTCCTAATTTAGGAAAGAGAGTTAATGACATTCAGCAGCCGGTTACCTTATCTTCTTCAGCTCCCGTGAAGATTGCTGCTGCTATTAATGGACAAGATGCTGCTGCCCGCATGCCTAATTCTATTGAAGGAAAGTATCTTCAAGGATTTGAGCAGCGAGTTGACCTCCCTCTCCCCTTGCACGCTTCGGTGATTAATGAGCGTGCAGCTGCTTCTCAATGCCCAGCTGGCCGGTTGGTGAAAGGTAAGAAGATGGCGAGTAATCTGCCTTCTATGGAAAGCCTTTTAAAGAACGATGATGCACGACCTTTGGGTTCTATGACCATGGAAGCCCGTTATAGTAAGTCGGGGAGTCTAATGACTGTGGATGCCCGTCATGGTAAGTCTGGCAGTTCCCTTCCCCCGATTGGGCCGATTGGTGGCGACTCAAGGGGTAAGCTTCATGGCCCAATTTTAATTGAGCATGGTCCTCTCTTGCTAGGGCAAAAGGAGCTTGATCAAGATGGGATGGGTCCAGTTGGGCTAAATTCCATTGGGCTCAAAAATAGTGGGCTTAATGAATTGGCCCAAAATGGTGTTAGTGAGTTGGATCCCAATGTGCTTAATTCTAATGGGCTCGATAATAAGAGTATGGGGCCAAGTTTGAATGGCTTAGGACAAGGAGTCTTGCCTATTGGGTCATCTCCCTTTAGTCCTCTAGGGCGGGGTCAATTGGGAAATTTAGTGACGCGTCGTAGTCTTCCCCCTCGGGAGGAGCTGATGCCCTTGGGAGGTAAGAATGGATCTTCTGAGTTTGGGATGGGGTTTAGCGAGCTTGGGGCGAGGAGTGGGTCGGGGATTCCAGGAAAGTTTCCCCTGTTAGGCCAATCTCGTTCGGACCAGCTTGTGAGTACTGGAGACGATGTGTCTCAGGGTTCTGGGGATAGTTTTGGGATGAGTGGGTCTTTTGTGCCCCAAGGGTCCCTTGGTCAGGGTCAGAAGTCTAGTTGGGCTAATCTTTTTGGGCCTCAGTGGACCTCCCCTGCCTCTGAACCCCTTGTCTATAACCCTCCGATTGAGAAGGATGGGATTATGTTTGCCATCCCCTCGGATGAGGTTATTGAGGAGGGTGTAGCCGTCTGGAGAGGGTCTTTGGTGGGTCAGTTTATCGATGGTAAACTCCCCTTTTTTGTGCTTGATCGGCTTGTCCGTAAGATTTGGGGACATGTGGAAGTTCCAACCATTAACTTGTTTGATAATGGTTTGATCATCTTCAGGTTCCAAAAGGACTCAGCTCGGGACTGGGTCTTGGAGAATGGCCCTGGCACATTGGGGGTAAGCCTATCCTACTGAGGCAGTGGGTCCCTGGGATAGTCCCTCAGACCTTTGTCTTCGATAAAATTCCTGTGTGGGTTAAGTTCTTCCATGTCCCTATGGAATTGTGGACCACTCCTGGTTTGAGTAACATTGCGAGTACGGTTGGTGTTCCTTTGCGGTTGGATAAGCCTACAAAGGACAAAACGTGCTCCTCGTATGCTCGGGTTTGTGTGGAGGTCGCGATTGAGGCCCCTCTTCCTAGTAAGGTTGGGGTCACTGTCTATGGTGTGGATCACACTATCCCCATTGAGTATGATTGGAAGCCCAAGAGGTGCCTATCCTGTCAGGTCTTTGGCCACTCGGACTCCGGCTGTCCTAAAAAGCCTGTGAGCAGTTTTGAGCCCATCCCCCCTACACAGGTGTCTACTGAGGGTGGGGTCAGGGTGCCGGCCCAGAGTGATGGCGTGAACTCGGATCAGGTAGGGGTTGCTAGTGGGGAGGGGGATCAAGCCTCCTCTCTTGAGGCCGGTGATGACTTTATCCCTGTGGGAGGGAAATCCCGCAGGCGTAAACGGAAGAAGGCTGCCAGGTCCTTGGCTGCAGACTCGTCTGCCCTTCCCTTTGCCTTGGCTAGTCTTCCGAGTTCTCCTATTGGCCCCTCCTCTCGGCTTCCCCGTTCTCTTGAGCCCCCGAAGAGGGTACATGTGACTAACTCTTTCGGTTCTCTTTCGGATTCGTTAGGGTGTGATTTGGCCCCCCCTAGGGTGGTCAACGCTGAGTGGGCTTCTGGTCGGCCTATGTCTGTGATTGCCAGTAGGTGGGTGACCCATGTT
This sequence comes from Herpetospermum pedunculosum, assembly GCA_028017165.1. NCBI lineage: Eukaryota > Viridiplantae > Streptophyta > Magnoliopsida > Cucurbitales > Cucurbitaceae > Herpetospermum > Herpetospermum pedunculosum. The sequence goes on from CM051522.1 coordinate 42,922,637, forward strand.
GGGGTCTCTCCGCTTGTTAGCTTCGCTCGCAATTGAAAGGGCTTAAAGGGGGCCCTCAGGCAGGAGTTTGGGACGCCGATTGCCGTGCTTAGTCAGCAGGTTATTGATCTGCGCTTGGCCATGGAGGCTGCCCAGGCGGGAGTTTTGGTGGACCCCCTTTCTCCTTCCCTCCAGCGTCAGGCCGCTGAGGCGTCTGATAGGTTCTGGGCTGCAGCTAGGTGTGAGGAAGCCTCCCTTCGGCAGAAATCGAGGGTCAAGTGGCTGGCGTTAGGGGATAGGAACTCGGGGTTCTTTCACAGGAGCGTAAAAGTTAGGGCAGCCCGGAATAACTTTTCCTCTTTGGTTGATGGTTCTGGGGTCAGGATGTCGTCCCATGAGGACATCTCGAGATCTCTGGTTCATTATTTCCAGGGTCTCTTGGGGTCCCAAAGGGTTGGTTATCTTGACCTCACTGAGTGTTTAAAGCCGATGGTGGGGTTTTCGTGGTCTGATCAGTGTGTAACTGATCTCCTTCGCCCCATCTCGCGAGATGAGGTTCGAGCTGTTCTCTTTTCCATGAGTAGTGTCAGGGCTCCTAGCCCGGATGGCTCCCCTGTGGGGTTTTTCAAAGCTGCTTGGAGTGTTGTTGGGGATGATTTCATTTCCGCTGTGCTTCACTTCTTTGATACCTCCTTCCTTCCTCCTGGCATCAATGCCACCTCTCTTACCTTGATTCCTAAGAAGGTGGGTGCTTCCCGGGTTGAGGATTTCAGGCCTATTTCCTGTTGTAATGTGTTGTATAAATGCATTGCAAAGGTTTTGGCTAATCGTCTTCGCGTGTGGCTGCCTTCCTTCATTAGTCCGAATCAGTCGGCCTTTGTTCAAGGTAGGAGCATTGTGGATAACATTCTGCTCTGCCAGGAGTTGGTTGGGGGTTACCACCTCAACAAAGGGAGCCCGCGGTGTGTGCTGAAGATTGACCTGCAGAAGGCTTATGACTCTATTCAGTGGGATTTTCTCTTTGGCTTACTGCTTTCGATTGGTACGCCTTGCCAGTTTGTCATCTGGGTCCGGGCTTGCGTTACTTCGCCTATGTTCTCCATCTCGGTGAATGGGTCCTCTGAGGGGTTTTTTGCGGGTAGGCGTGGTCTCCGTCAGGGTGATCCCCTGTCCCTTTACCTGTTCGTCATGTGTATGGAAGTCTTATCGCGGCTGCTGAATTCCCCGCTGCCTGAGTTTGAGTTTCATCCCAAGTGTGAGATGGTTAATCTTACCCATCTTTGCTTTGCGGATGACTTGATGATTTTCTCTGCGGGGAACAGGACTTCTTTGAGGTTTGTTCAGCAGACTTTACTTCATTTCCAGGAGCTTTCCGGCCTTGTGGCTAACTCCGCTAAGAGCTCGATGTTCTGTGCGGGGGTTCCTGTCCAGGTGGCTGTCGGTCTGGCTGAGTTCATGGGTGTTGCTCTTGCGACCTTGCCCGTTTGTTACTTAGGTCTCCCTCTCATCTCAGGTCGGCTGTCTTCTCGGGATTGCCAGCCTCTGATTGATCGGATCACCTCTAGGATTGGCAGTTGGACTGCTAGGGCTCTTTCCTATGCAGGAAGGTTGCAGCTTATCCAGTCGGTCCTTCAGAGCTTCCAGGTCTATTGGGCTAGTGTGTTTGTGCTGCCTGCTCGTATAGTCCATAGGGTTGAGAGTTTGCTTCGTTGCTACCTCTGGAAGGGCTCTCCTTCTGGTCGTGGGGGGGCGAAGGTTGCCTGGGCTGACATTTGTTTGCCGAAGAGTGAGGGAGGCTTGGGTATTCGTCATATCCAATCCTGGAACTCGGCAGCGATTATGAAGCTCATTTGGCTCCTTCTACTTCGCTCTGGTTCTCTATGGGTGGCTTGGATGGAGGCGTATATCCTCCGTGGTCGGTCTCTTTGGACGATTCCTGTGTCGTCTACGTGGTCTTGGTGCCTCAAGGCGATTATGGGGCTTCGGGACCAATTCCGTCCACTTATCCGGTTTTCCATTGGCGACGGTTCTAGGTGTCGTATGTGGGTTGATCCTTGGCTGCCTGATGGTTCTATTCTCCCCAGAATTAGTGATCGTATCTTGTATGACGCAGCCAGTCATATTCAAGCTATGGTCTCTGATTTTCTGCTACCTGATGGTTCGTGGCGGTGGCCGGTAGTGTCTCCTGATTTGTTGGAGATCGCCGATGTCGTGCGCTCTACTGTGTGTCGCCCAGGTAGGGAGGATAGGTTGATCTGGGTTCCAGACGGGATTGGTTTTTCGGTTTCAAGTGCTTGGGAGGCGATTCGCCCCCGTGGGACAGTGGTCCCGTGGCAGGGTTTGCTATGGTTCGGGGGGAATATTCCGCGTCATGCTTTTGTCACCTGGCTGGCCTTGAGGGACCGCTTGTATACTCGTGATAGGCTGGCTAGGTGGATCCCCTCGACACCTACTGATTGTTTGCTTTGTTTGTCCGGGACTGAGTCCCGTGACCACTTGTTCTTCTAGTGCCCCTTTGCGAGTTTAGTGTGGGAGGATATCCTCTGTTGGGGCAGAGCTTCCCGCCTCGTTCTCCCTTGGGATGCTGAGCTTGAGTGGATTTGTCGGGTGAGTGCTGGGCAGCACAAGCGTAAGCTTGTTTGGAGGGTGGCCTGGTGTGCTGTGATCTACCATATTTGGATGGAACGCAATTTGCGTTTTCATGGCCCGGGTCACCGCCCTACTCAGTCGGTTATCGCTGCTATTCGGTCTGATATTTCTTCTGCATGCTCGTCTTGTGCGGGTGCGGTTTCGGCCGTCTCCCCCTGGGATTCTTTTGATTGACTTTGTCTTGTTCTTTGAGTGTGTGCAGGTGTTTTTGTCAGGTTGCTTATGGCGATTGCTTTTTCCTCCGCTCTGTCCCTGTTTCCTGCTGCTGTCCCTTCTCTGGAGGGGTTTCTGGTTTGGTCTGTGCGGCTTGGTATTTGAGCTTGTCCCTGTGCTTTCTTGCTCTGAGATCGCTGCTTTCATAGGCTCGATCAAATGCTGGCTTCTTCATCTGTCTGTCCTTGGCTGTCCTTGGCTGTCCTTGGCCTTTCTCCCCTGGTGGGCTTCTTGTGTGGGGCTTTGCGAGGCTAGTCTGTGGGGTGTCCCTAGCTGTCGGGTTGGTTCAGGTGGTGCTTGTTTCTTCTGCAGTTGGCTGTCCTTCTCTTGTTCTGTGGGTGCTCGTTGTCCCCTGGCGGTCCTGGTTCCTAATTGAGCTGAGTTCTTGACGCTTGTTGTCACCCCGAAAGGCGCTTTGTCCTGAGGGTGTGTGGGCTTTTGGTGGGTCCTTGGATCTGGCTTTGTCGAGGGAAGCGATGCTGGCTGGGTCCCTGTGGCTTTCTGCCGGGCCTGCATACCGGATGGTTGTTTCTTTTGCCATAAGTAGGGGGAAGACGAGTTGATGGGCCTCTTCTTTGTTCGGTTTCTTGGTTGTGCTTGGGGGGCGGGCTTCTTGCTTGCATATGATGGATGGCCAGTTTTGGCCCCTTTTTTCTCTGCATCTGCCTGTCATTTCTCTGGTTTTGCTTGGTGCCCCTTGACCCTGTCTGGAGTCGCTCTTTCGCTGGTGCCGGCCGGGGGTTGGATGGCCTGGGGAGTTTTGTGGGCGGATGAGGTGTCATGCTTCGCGGATGAGGTGTCATGATTCCTTCGTGTTCTATCTTATTGTTTCCTCCTGCTTCAGCTGTTTCTTTGCTTTTCAGTTGTGTTACATTATCTGCTTCTTGTCTTTTCTAGCTCTTTCCCGCTTGTGGGTTGGATGCTGGGGTCTGTTGTTGTTTGGCTTATTTGTTTGCTTTCCCTCGGGCTGTGAGGTTTCCGTTGTGTTTTTTTAGTTTTGTTGTCATACATTGGTTCTCCCAGTGTTTGTTATCTTGTTTGTTGTGCCCTTTGGCCTCGGTCTTTGAGGCCTTTTGCTTATATATATCAGACCGAATAGCAGCGATAACCGACTGAGGAGGACGGTGACCCGGGCCGTGAAAACGCAAGTTGCATTCCATCCAAATATGGTAGATCACAGCACACCAGGCCACTCTCCAAACAAGCTTACGCTTGTGCTGCCCAGCACTCTCCCGACAAATCCATTCAAGCTCAGCATCCCAAGGGAGAACGAGGCGGGCAACTCTACCCCAACAGAGGATATCTTCCCACATCAAACTCGCAAAGGGGCACTGAAAGAACAAGTGGTCACGGGACTCAGACCCGGACAAGCAAAGCAAGCAATCGGTAGGGGTCGAGGGGATCCACCTAGCCAGCCTATCACGGGTATACAAACGATCCCTCAAGGCCAACCAGGTGACAAAGGCATGACGCGGAATATTCCCCCCGAACCATAGCAAACCCTGCCAAGGAACCACCGTCCCACGGGGACGGATCGCCTCCCAAGCACTCGAAACTGATAAGCCAATCCCGCCTGGAACCCAGATCAACCTATCCTCCCTACCTGGGCAACACACAGTAGAGCGCACGGCATCAGAGATCTCCAACATCTCAGGAGACACCAACGACCACCGCCACGAACCATCAGGCAGCAGGAAATCAGAGACCATAGCTTGAATATGACTAGCCGCGTCATACAAGATACGATCGCTAATCCTGGGGAGAATAGGACCATCAGGCAGCCAAGGATCAACCCACATACGACACCTACAACCATCGCCAATGGAAAACCGGACAAGCGGACGAAATTGGTCACGAAGCCCCATTATCGCCTTGAGGCACCAAGACCACAGAGACGACGCAAGAATCGTCCAAAGAGAACGTCCGCGGAGAATATACTCCTCCATTCAAGCGACCCACAGAGAGCCAGAGCGAAGCAGAAAGAGCCAATGGAGCTTCATAACAGCTGCCGAGTTCCAGATCTGGATATGACGAATACCCAAACCTCCCTCCCGTTTCGGCAAACAAATATCATCCCAGGCTACCTTAGCCCCCCCGCGACCACAAGGAGAGCCTTTCCAGAGGTAGCAACGAAGCAAACTCTCAACCCTCTTGACCACACGAGCAGGCAAAACAAAAATACTAGCCCAATAGACCTGGAAGGTCTGGAGGACCGACTGAATAAGCTGCTACCTACCAGCATAGGAGAGAGCCTTAGCAGTCCAACTACCAATCCTAGAGGTGATCCGATCTATCAGGGGCTGACAATCACGCGAACACAACCGTCCAGAGAGAAGGGGGAGACCTAAGTAACAAACAGGCAGCGACGCAAGAGGAACACCCATGAACCCGCACATAACATCAAGCTCTTAGCGGAGTTAGCCACAAGGCCAGAAAGCTCCTGGAAGAGGTGTAAGGTCTGCTGAACAAACCCCAAAGAAGACCTATTACCCGCAGAGAAAATCATCAAGTCATCTGCGAAGCAGAGATGGGTTAGCTTAACCCTCTCACACTTGGGATGAAACTCAAACTCAGACGGGGGGGAATTCAGCAGACGCGACAAGACTTCCATACACATGACGAACAGGTAAGGGGATAGGGGATCACCCTGGCGGAGACCCCTCCTACCTGCAAAGAACCCCTCAGAGGACCCATTCACTGAAATGGAGAACATAGGCGAGGTAACGCAGGCCCGGATCCAGTTAACAAACTGGCAAGGTGTACCAATCGAGAGCAGCAAGCCAAAGAGGAAATCCCACTGGATGGAATCATAGGCGTTCTGCAGATCGACCTTTAGCACACACCGCGGGCTCCCCTTATTGAGGTGGTACCCCCCAACCAACTCCTGGCAGAGCAAAATGTTGTCCACAATACTCCTCTCTTGGACATAGGCCGACTGATTCGGACTAATGAAGGAAGGCAGCCACACACGAAGACGATTAGCCAAAACCATTGCAATGCATTTATACAACACATTACAACAGGAAATAGGCCTAAAATCCTCAACCCGGGAGGCACCCACCTTCTTAGGAATCAGGGTAAGGGAGGTGGCATTGATACCAGGAGGAAGGAAGGAAGTATCAAAGAAGTGGAGCGCAGCGGAACAAAAATCATCCCCAACAACACTCCAAGCAGCTTTGAAAACCCCCACAGGTTAACCATCCGGCCCTAGAGCCTTGGCACTACTCATGGAAAAGAGAACAGCTCGAACCTCATCTATCGAGATGGGACGGATGAGATTAGAAACGCACTAATTAGACCACAAAAACCCCACGATCGGCTTTAACTACTCAGTAAGATCACGGTAACCAACCCTCTGAGAACCCAAGAGCCCCTGGAAATACTCAACCACAGCTCTCGAGATGTCCTCATGGGCAGACAACCGAGCCCCAGAAACGTCAACCAGAGAGGATAAACTATTCCGAGCTGTCCTAACTTTCACGCTCCTGTGAAAGAACCCCGAGTTCCTATCCCCTAACGCCAGCCATTTAATCCTTGATTTCTGCCGAAGAGAGGCTTCATCACACCTAGCAGCTGCCCAAAATCTATCCGAAGCCTCAGAGGCCTGAAGATGGAGGGAGGGAGAAAGAGGGTCAGCCACCACTCCTGCCTGAGCAGCCTCCATGGCCGAGCGAAGACCAACAACCTCCTGACTAAGCACGACAATCGGCTTCCCAAACACCTGCCTCAGAGACCGCTTTATGCCCTTTAAGTTTCGAGAGAAGCTAACAAGCGGAGAGACCCCAACATGGGATACCCACCTACTAGCGACCACTGACAAAAACCTATCAGACTCCCCCCAGTGGTTAAAGAAATGAAAGGAAGGAGACCGACGGGCACTAAAAGGGCCTGGAGAGAACACCAAAGGACAGTGATCAGAAACACCCCAATCGTGCACCTGCACCACACACAGCGGGCGGGCAGAAGCCCACTCAGCATTCACCAACACTTTATCCATCCTCCCCAACTGACCTCCCAGGCCACCACGCGGGCGGCTAGTCCAAGTGAACCAATTCCCCTGAACAGGCAACTCAACCAAGTCAGCCTCAAGGAGAGCACTGTCAAAGGCACCCATCGCAGAGATGCTATGGTTACCACCACTCCTCTCAGTCAAACGCCTAGACTCGAGGTTGGACCCATACACACAGGCAATCTGGGTCACAACCTGAGAAGACAGATCCACCAGGGAACCAATAACCAACTGAGGACCAATCAGGCTAGGAATGAATGAGAAACGATGGGAACGCCATAACACCCAAATCCTACTCAGGCCACTCTCCACTACACACACACTGCCAATCGGCCCCAAAAGAACGAAACACGAAATCGAACTGATGAGCCTTAACCTTAGTTTCAACCAGACAGCAGAAACCAATATTCTCAGACTGCAAAAAGGAGCGAACACATCGTCCTTTTGCTGGGTCAGTGAGACCGCGCACATTCCACGAGCACCAACTAGACATAGGGAACAAAAGGATAAACAGTGGCATCCTGACACCATCGAGGGTCCACACTGTCACAGAGCGCCTTTTCCACTAAGGAAATCATCCTAGGGGAGGCAAGAGCATTCCCCGAGGTATCAGCTAGAGAATCGAAAGAGTTGGTCACGTGGACCCCCTCTAGGGGCTCAGGAGAGCGGGAAAGCCTAGAGGCGGGGCCAATAGGAGAACTCGGAAGACTGACCAAGGTGATGGGGTGCTCAGACGTATCCGTAGCAGCCAAGGATCTGGCAGCCTTCTTCCTATTTCGTTTACGCCTACGAGATTTCCCTTCCACAGGGATAAACTCATCAATACCCTCGAAAGAGGAGGCCTGCTGGCCTTCCCCACTAGCAACCGCTCCCTGATCCGAGCCCCCGATCGCACTCTGGGCTGGCACCTGGATCTCAACTTCGGCAGACCCCTGAGTAGGGAGGATGGGATCAATACTACCCACAGTCTGTTTCGGACAACCACATGTCCCCGAATCTTCCTGACAAGCCGATCAAGAACAAAAATGGGAAGTTTCCCATCAATAAACTGACCCACCAAAGAACCTCTCCAGACTGCTATGCCCTCCTTAATAACCTCATCTGAGGGAATGGCAAACATAATCCCATCCTTCTCAATTGGAGGGTTATAGACTAGGGGTTGAACAGCGGGGGAGGTCCACTGAGGCCCAAAAAGATTGGCCCAACTAGACTTCTGTCCATGACCATGGGACCCTAGGGGCCCAAAGGGCCCAATAGGATTCGGCCCAAAACCATCCACAGAGTCCATAGACACATCATCCCCCTCACTAGCAACCATATCCGAGCGAGGTTGACCTAATAGAGGAAAATTTCCTGGAATCCCCGACCCAAACCTCGACCCAAGCGAGCTAAACCCCAGCCCCAACTCACTAGCTCCATCATTTCCCTCCAAGGGCAAAAACTCCTCCCGAGGGGGGATAATACGGCGGGTCACCAAGTTGCCCAACTGTCCCCGCCCTATTGGGCTAAAGGAAGACGACCCAATTGGCAAGACTCCTTGTCCTAAGCCATTCACAATTGGGCCCAAACTCGATTTGTCAAGCCCATTAACATTAAGCACATTGTGATCCAATTCATTAAGCCCATCTTGGGTCAGCCCAATAAGCCCACATTTGTCAAGCCCAATGGAATTAAGCCCATTTTGGCCCATTCTATTATTGCCGATTTGCTCTAGCCCATTTTGGCCTAGCTCAATTGAGACATGCTTAATTAGACTTGGCTCATTATGCTTGCCCCGGGTGTCCCCACCAATCGGCCCAAAAGGGGGAAGGGAACTTCCAGACTTACCATAACGGGCCTCCATTGTCATTAAATTCCCAGACTTACCATAACGGGCCTCCATGGTCATTAAACCCAACGGCCGAGAAGAATTTCCCAAGGAGAGGGAATCCTCCCTTAAATGACTTTCCATAGCAGGCAAAGCCGGCTTTTTCCCTTTCACCAAACGGTCAGCTGGGCGTTGAGCAACAGCAGCTCGCTCATTAAGAGCAGCAGCGTTCATCACGGGGGCTGAAGGAGATATGGCAACAGGCTGCTTAATATCTTTAAGGCACTTTCCTTCAATAGAGACGACATTCAAGGAAGAATCTCCAGCCGCCGCAACCCTGGGGAAAGAGGCAGCCTGCCCTAATCCATAATCTTCAACCTCCAGCCGAGCCTTGCCCAGGTTTGAAAAAGACGAGACCACCTTCTCTGTCATAGTGTCCTTTAGAACGTTGTTCTAACTGATGAGACAAAGAGTTCCCCTCATCGCAGACATCAGTCACAGTGCAAGCTTCCAACGGATAAGAAACATCCCCTGAACTTTCTTAGTTTTGTTATCTAGTTTCTACCAAGTCAAACCGAGCATAGCTCAATTGGCATAAGGTTGCGCTCATGACTAAGAGGTCATGGGTTCAATCCTCGCATTTATTAAAACACCGTTGCCAAAAAAAAAAAAAGAAACATCCCCTGTTTTCCTAGCTTTCGCATCAGTTGAAGGCTGTCCAGAAACGCTAGATGAAACGTCCTAATCAAGCTCCTTAAAAGTGCTGGAACTACATGAACCAGTACCAGCAACCTCTAATGGATGATTAGGCAAATTCAGGAGCTTTCCCACAGCAGGAACCTCAACACAGACGATGCTCTGTTTAACCCCAGACTTGAAACCCGATTTAGGGACTTCAGAAAACAAACTCCGAGGCACCTGCTTCCCCAATTCGTTACCAGATGAGTGAGGAAGGGCATTCAGAACAACCCCAATTGGATCTTCTGAATTGATTAGAGCTCCCGATTTGGTAACCCCTGAAGATGGAGATGATTTTGGAGGACGAGACCCATTGAAGCTAGAGAGTGGTTTAGCAGAAGACTTCTTTTGAGGGGATTTCTTTTTCCTCATTGAAGATGATCCTCAAATCACCACAACCAAATCTCCAAGGAACCCAGAACCTCAAACCACACAAACTAAAAAACGAAAAAGACAGTAGGACAAAAAAAAGAACAAACCAGAAACGAAAAAACAGAGTGTGGACTTACCTCGAAGACGCGCCCAGCTTCGCTAACTTGATTAACATGCCCTACCAATCTTCAAACCGCAACCATGAACAGACCCAAGGCACCATGGATGAAGACGAAGCCCCTCCAAAATCAGTCCCCCATTGTTACGAGGAGAGAGAACAGAGAGAAATTTAGGAGAGAGAAAGTTCTTTCCCTACATTCACTGAGCACATATGATACGAATATGATTGGTCCTCGTCTGATCACCTCAAGAAGAATTATTTTATCATGTCCAATGGATGATGACTTTGACCGGTAGAAGAATTGAAGCTGAAATATGCATTTTTGAAGAATGGGAGGATGATATGAATTATTTTGGCAATCCAATTCATATCCATGATGAAGCTTCATGAAGTCAAACCATTGTTATGGAGGAAGAATCAAAGTCAACATGGAAGAGAAATGCATGAACTTCATTATCTCACAAGTCCATTTGGTGGAAGACTAATAGATCATGTTAAACTAAGTTTAAAATCCATATTTGGTTACTTAATGTACTCATTTAAAGTGTAACTAAGTTTTAGGTGATCTTTCATATTTCAAGATAAACTTTTAGTTTTCCAAGGTGCCTTTTAGAATATCAAGGCATCTTTTGGTATTTCAAGGTGACTTTTCATATTAGCATTTATGTTAGGAGTCTCTTGGCTTAATTCCTTGTCTATAAAAGGGATTAGCCTTGTCTATTGTAAAAGACAACTTGATATGAGATATGAAATGTAGTGTTTTGGGTTTTAAACCTTCAGAGCTTTTAAGCTTTGTTTCTTTTTTTTTGCAACGGTAGTTTAATTAATGCGGGGATTGAACCCATGACCTTTTGGTCACCGGCACAACCCTATGCCAATTGAGCTATGCTCGATTTGTTTCTTGTGTGTTCTTGTGATAGAATGCATGAATATTTGGAGCATTAGTGAAAAAAGAATTTTTTTCTCTTAGTTCTCTCTCCTCCCAACAATGGGGGACTGATTTTTTGAGCTGCAACTATGGTGGTTTCGTGGCTTCCATGGCTGTTCATTGAAGTTTCGTATGTCCCGTTGATGAAGGTAGCGGAGCTGGGCGCATCACCGAGGTAAGCTCTCTTCATTCTCTGTTTTTTAGCAGCTGTGTATGCTCTGTTTTGTGTGTTTTTTAGCATTTGCATGCTCTGTTTTGTGTGGTTGTCTGTTCTGTTTTGTGTGTTAGTTTCATTTCAATTCTTAGTTTCGTGCTGCCCTACTCTTGGTCCTCCATTGGTTCTGTTTGTGTAAGTTTAAGGGGTTGTCTTCTTCGGAATTTCACGTGTGGTTTGCATCATGAGAAGGAAGAAATCTCCTCTGAAAAAACCATTTGCCAAGAACATTCCAACCTCTGTTTTTTCTGGAATTCGTAATAAAATTCCATCTCCTTTACCTGTGGCTTTGAGTGAGGGGTTTGTCCTTACTCAGTCCTCTGTGAAGACCGCTGCTGGTTCAGGATTTGCCTCAAAAGAGTTGGGGGTGATGAGCTCGAGTGTGGGAGACCCGAAGGTGGTTTCTCCATCTGGGCAAAAACAGAGCGAGCGTGTTGGGGGGGGGGGTCCTTTGCTGAGTATGTTGCCGGTTGATCCGATTGTTAGTTTGAATAAATTGGGGGCTGTTACAAGTCGAAATGGAGACCCTCTCCCTATCCGTCGTAAGGGGCGTGTTAAAAGAGCTCAAACTGGAAACTCGAGCATCAGTTTGGACGCTGTTACAGAAGATGGAAAAACAGAGGTTCCCCTTCCAGTAGCCTCTGAGGGTGTGGCTGTGGTGCCCCCTCGGTTTTGGCAGAGGTTAATCTGGGCTTCAATGGGGAGATCTCTTGCAGGCGTAAGGCTGACGTTGAAGGATTGGGGCAGCCATCTTCGTCTTCTGTGTTGGCGGCACCAGAGGATTCCGTTTTCGCTGCTTTGCCTATTGATGGAAATTGTAGTAACTCTGGGGGCGTGATTCAAGGGCTTGGAGTTAAGGCTTCAGCTAGGACCAAATCCATTCCTTCTCCAGCTAGCTCTGATGCCATTTCGAATTTGCAAGCTGTCATTTTTTATTATGGTAAGGCTGGGCATCCTAACAGCTACTTGATGCCAAATAAGGAAAATCAGCTCTTGGGCTTAAAGGCTACTAATATGGGTAAGGAAATGCAGCAGGATTCTTCTTCGGCATTTAAGGAAACGTTGGAAAAAGAATTAAAAGAGGATTCTCTCTCTAGGGCAAATTCCACAGGCTGTACTACTCCTTTTGACATTCAAAATGGAAAGTCCAAATTGCCTTTGACCCGTCAGAATTTGCATGGTGACTTGGGCCTTCAAGCCAAAAATAGTTCAGCTATCCGAGGTTCCTTAAATTTGAATGGGCTTGGCCTTAATGGGCCTAATGAAATTGAGCTTGTACCTCTTGAGCTTGATGGTTTGGATAAGAAGGGGCCCCATCTTAATGGGCTTGACCCAATGGGTTTGGGCCCAAATTTAAGCTCGCCGGGCTTCGGGCAAGGAGTCGTGCCGCTTGGGCCAATTGGGCCGTCCTCTTTTAGCCCTATAGGGCGTGGGCAGTTGGGCCACTTGGTGACCCGTCGTACCTTTTCTGCTCGGGCTGAGGTTTTGCCCTTGGAGGGAAAGGTCGGAAATAGTGATTTTGAAATAGGGTTAGCTCGCTTGGGCCGATGATTGGTTCGGGGATTCCAGGAAAGTTTCCCCTGTTGTTCCACCATTGTTCGGAGTTGAGATCTAGTTAAGGGGATGATGTGTTGGGGGGTTCGGTGGACGGTTCTGGGACGAATCCTATTGGGCCATTTGGACCCGCAGAGCATCTTCCTCAGGGTCAGAAGGCTAGTTGGGCCAATCTTTTTGGGCCTCAGTGGACCTCCCCTGCTGTTGAACCCCTAGTCTATAACCCTCCAATTGAGAAGGATGGGATGTTGTTTGCCATTCCCTCAGATGAGGTTATCGAGGAGGGCATAGCAGTCTGAAGAGGTTCGTTGGTGGGTCAATTTATTGATGGCAAACTCCCCTTTTTTGTTCTTGATCGCCTTGTCAGGAAGATTTGGGAACATGTGGAAGTTCCAACCATTAACTTGTTTGATAATGGATTGATCATTTTCAGGTTCCAAAAGGACTCAGCTAGGGACTGGGTCTTAGAGAATGGCCCCTGGCACTTCGGGGGGAAGCCTATCCTACTGAGGCAGTGGGCCCCTGGGATTGTCCCCCAGACCTTTGTGTTTGATAAAATTCCTGTGTGGGTTAAGTTTTTCCATGTCCCTATGGAATTGTGGACCACTCCTGGGTTGAGCAACATTGCGAGTACGGTTGGTGTTCCTTTGCGGTTGGATAAGCCTACAAAGGACAAAACGTGCTCCTCGTATGCTCGGGTCTGTGTGGAGGTTGCGATTGATGCCCCTATTCCTAGTAAGGTTGGGGTCACTGTCTATGGGGTGGATCATACTATCCCAATTGAATACGAGTGGAAGCCCAAGCGGTGCCTTTCGTGCCGTATCTTTGGTCATTCGGACTCAGGTTGTCCGAAACAGACTGGGGGCAGTATTGATCCCCTCCTCCCTACTCAGGTGGCTACTGAGGGTGAGGTCAAGATATCGGCCCAGAGTGACGGCGTGGGCTCGGAACAGGCAGTGGTCGTTAGTGGGGAGGGTCAACAGGCTTCCTCTCTTGAGGTTGGTGATGATTTTATTCCTGTGGGAGGGAAGTCTCGTAGGCGTAAACGGAACAGGAAGAAGGCTGCCAAATCCTTGGCTGCGACAGACTTGTCTGCCCTCCCCTTTGCCTCAGTTAGCCTCTCGAGTTCTCCTACTGACCCCACATCTAGGCTTTCCCGGTCTCCTAAGCCCCTAAAAGGGGTCCGAGTGACTAACTCTTTCGGTTCTCTAGCTGATTCCTCGGAGGGTGCTTTGGCCTCCCCGAGGGTGGTTTCCTTAGTGGAAAAGACGATCTGTGACAGTGTGGACCCTCGATGGTGTCAGGATGCCATTGTTTCCCCATCTACTTCCTATGTCTAGTTGGTGCTCGTGGAATGTGCGCGGTCTCACTGACCCGACAAAGGGACGATGTGTTCGTTCCTTTTTGCAGTCTGAGAATATTGGTTTCTGCTGTCTGGTAGAAACTAAGGTTAAGGCTCATCAGTTTGACTTCGTGTTTCGTTCCTTTGGGGCCGATTGGCAGTGCGTGTGTAGTTATGGGGAGAGTGGCCTGGGTCGTATTTGGGTGTTATGGCGTTCCTGTCGGTTCTCTTTCTCTCCTAGCCTGATTAGCCCTCAGTTGGTTACTGGCTCCCTGGTGGACCTCTCTTCTCAGGTTGTGACTCATATTGCCTGTGTGTATGGGTCCAATCTAGACGTTGGGCGGTCTGCTTTGTGGAGGGAGTTGGCCTTGGCGTGTTCGAGTTGGTCTTCCCCTGGTGTGGTTATGGGAGACTTTAATGAGACTCGCCGACTGACTGAGAGGAGTGGTGGTAACCATAGCATTTCTGCGATGGGAGCCTTTGATAGTGCTCTCCTAGAGGCTGACCTGGTTGAGCTGCCGGTTCAGGGGAATTGGTTCACTTGGACTAGCCGCCCGAGGGGTGGCCCGGGAGGTCAGTTGGGGAGGTTGGATAGGGTTTTGGCGAATGCTGAGTGGGCTTCTGCCCGACCTTTGTGTGTGGTGCACGTGCATGAGTGGGGTGTTTCTGATCATAGTCCGATGGTGTTCTCTCCTGGCCCTTTAGGTGCTCGTCGGTCTCCTTCCTTTCTATTCTTTAACCATTGGGGGGAGTCTGATAGGTTTTTGTCTGTGGTCGCTAGCAGGTGGGTGACCCGTGTTGGGGTCTCTCCGCTTGTTAGCTTCGCTCGCAACTTGAAGGGCTTAAAGAGTTCTCTCAGGCAGGAGTTTGGGACGCCGATTGCCGTGCTTAGTGAGCAGGTTGTTGATCTTCGCTTGGCTATGGAGGCTGCCCAGGCTGGAGTTTTGGCTGACCCCCTTGATCCCTCCCTCCAGCTTCAGGCCTCTGAGGCCTCAGAAAGGTTCTGGGAAGCTGCTAGGTGTGAAGAAGCTTCCCTTCGGCAGAAATCGAGGGTTAAGTGGCTGGCGTTAGGGGATAGGAACTCGGGTTTCTTTCACAGGAGTGTGAAAGTTAGGGCAGCCCGGAATAACTTCTCCTCTCTGGTTGATGGTTCTGGGGCCAGGATGTCTTCCCATGAGGACTTCTCGAGATCTCTGGTTCATTATTTCCAGGGGCTCTTGGGGTCCCAGGGGGTTGGTTACCGTGACCTTACAGAGCATTTAAAGCCGATTGTGGGGTTCTTGTGGTCTGATCAGTGTGTAACTGATCTCATCCGCCCCATCTCGAGACATGAGGTCCGAGCTGTTCTCTTTTCCATGAGTAGTGCCAAGGCTCCTGGGCCGGATGGCTTCCCTGTGGGGTTTTTCAAAGCTGCTTGGAGTGTTGTTCGGGATGATTTTTGTTCCGCAGCGCTTCACTTCTTTGATACCTCCTTCCTTCCTCCTGGTATCAATGCCACCTCTCTTACCTTGATTCCTAAGAAGGTGGGTGCCTCCCGGGTTGAGGATTTCAGGCCTATTTCCTGTTGTAATGTGTTGTATAAATGCATTGCAAAGGTTTTGGCCAATCGTCTTCGCGTATGGCTGCCCTCCTTCATTAGTCCGAATCAGTCGGCCTTTGTTCAAGGAAGGAGTATTGTGGATAACATTCTGCTCTGCCAGGAGTTGGTTGGGGGTTACCACCTCAACAAAGGGAGCCCGCAGTGTGTGCTGAAGATCGACCTGCAGAAAGCTTATGATTCTATCCAGTGGGATTTTCTCTTTGGCTTACTGCTGTCGATTGGTACGCCTTGCCAGTTTGTCAACTGGATCCGGGCTTGCGTTACTTCGCCTATGTTCTCCATTTCGGTGAATGGGTCCTCTGAGGGGTTCTTTGCGGGTAGGCGTGGTCTCCGTCAGGGAGATCCCCTGTCCCCTTACCTGTTCGTCATGTGTATGGAAGTCTTGTCGCGGCTGCTGAATTCCCCGCCGCCTGAGTTTGAGTTTCATCCCAAGTGTGAGAGGGTTAATCTTACCCATCTCTGCTTTGCGGATGACTTGATGATTTTCTCTGCGGGGAATAGGACTTCTTTGAGGTTTGTTCAGCAGACGTTACTTCACTTCCAGGAGCTTTCAGGCCTTGTGGCTAACTCCGCTAAGAGCTCGATGTTCTGTGCGGGGATTCCTGTTCAGGTGGCTGTCGGTCTGGTTGAGTTCATGGGTGTTGCTCTTGCGACCTTGCCTGTTTGTTACTTAGGTCTCCCTCTCATCTCTGGTCGGCTGTCTTCTCGGGATTGCCAGCCCCTGATTGATCGGATCACCTCTAGGATTGGCAGTTGGACTGCTAGGGCTTTTTCATATGTGGGAAGGTTGCAGCTTATCCAGTCGGTCCTCCAGAGCTTCCAGGTCTATTGTGCTAGTGTGTTTGTGTTGCCTGCTCGTATAGTCCATAGGGTTGAGAGTTTACTTCGTTCTTACCTCTGGAAGGGCTCTCCTTCTGGTCGTGGGGGGGGGGCGAAGGTTGCCTGGGATGACATTTGTTTGCCGAAGCGGGAGGGAGGTTTGGGTATTCGTCATATCCAATCCTGGAACTCGGCAGCGGTTATGAAGCTCCTTTGGCTCCTTCTGCTTCGCTCTGGTTCCCTGTGGGTGGCTTGGATGGAGGAGTATATCCTCCGTGGACGGTCTCTTTGGATGATTCCTGTGTCATCTATGTGGTCTTGGTGCCTCAAGGCGATTATGGGGCTTCGGGACCAATTCCGTCCACTTGTCTGGTTTTCTATTGGTGATGGTTCTAGGTGTCGTATGTGGGTTGACCCATGGCTGCCTGATGGTCCTATTCTCCCCAGGATTAGTGATCGTATCTTGTATGACGCAACTAGTCATATTCAAGCTAGGGTCTCTGATTTTCTGCTACCTGATGGTTCGTGGCGGTGGCCGGTAGTGTCTCGTGAGTTGTTGGAGATTGCAGATGTCGTGCGCTCTACTGTGTGTTGCCCAGGTAGGGAGGATAGGTTGATCTGGGTTCCAGGCGGGATTGGTTTTTCTGTTTCGAGTGCTTGGGATGCGATTCGCCCCCGTGGGACAGTGGTTCCTTGGCGGGGCTTGCTTTGGTTCGGAGGGAATATTCCGCGTCATGCTTTTGTCACCTGGCTGGCCTTGAGGGACCGTTTGTATACCCGTGATAGACTGGCTAGGTGGATCCCCTCGACACCCACTGATTGTTTGTTGTGTTTGTCCTGGACTGAGTCCCGAGACCACTTGTTCTTTCAGTGCCCCTTTGCGAGTTTGGTGTGGGAGGATATCCTCTGTTGGGGTGGAGCTTCCCGCCTCGTTCTCCCTTGGGATACTGAGCTTGAGTGGATTTGTCGGGTGAGTGCTAGGCAGCACAAGCGTAAGCTTGTTTGGAGAGTGGCCTGGTGTGCTGTGATCTACCATATTTGGATGGAACGCAACTTGCGTCTTCACGGCCCGGGTCACCGCCCTCCTCAGTCGGTGATCGCTGCTATTCGGTCTGATATTTCTTCTGCATGCTTGTCCTGGGTGGGTGCGGTTTCGGCCGCCTCCCCCTGGGATTCTTTTGATTGACTTTGTCTTGTCCTTTGAGTGTGTGCAGGTGTTCTTTCAGGTTGCTCTTTGCGGTGTTGTTTCGCTTCTGGCGATTGCTTCTTCCCCTGCTCTGTCCCTGGTTGCTGCTGTTGTCTCTTCTCTGGAGGGGTTTTCAGTCTGGTCTGTACGGCTTGGTTGTTTGAGTTTGTCCCTGTGCTTGTTCCTGCTTTGAGGACGCTGCTTGCAGAGGCCCTTTCTTCCTTGGTGGGCTTTTTGAGTGGGGGCTTTGAAAGGCTAGTGTGTGGGGTGTCACCAACAGTCGGGGTTGTTTCCGGCGGTGCTTGCTACTTCTGCAGTTGGCTGTCCATCTCTGTTATGCGGTTGCTCTGTGTCCCCTGGCGGTCCTGGTTCCTAATTGAGTTGAGTTTGTTCTGGATGCTTGTTGTCACCCCGAAAGGCGCTTTGTCCGGAGGGTGTGTGGGCTTTTGGTGGGTCCTGGGATCTGGCTTTGTCGAGGGAAGCGATGTTGGCTGGGTCCTTGGGTTTTCTGCCGTGCCTGCTTACCGGATGGTTGTTCTTTTGCCATAAGTAGGGGGAAGATGAGTTGAAGGGCCTCTTCTTTGTTTGGTTTCTTGGTCGTGCTTGGGGGGCTGGCTTCTTGCTTGCATATGATGGATGGCCAGCTTGGCCCCTTTTATCTCAGCATCTGTCTGTCCTCCCTCTGTTTTGCTTGGTGCCCCTTGACCCCGTCTGGAGTCGCTCTTCGCTCGTGCCGGCCGGGGGATGGATTGCCTGGGGAGCATGTTGGGCGACTGAGGAGTTATGCTTCGTTCGTGTTCTGACTTATTGCTTCCTCTTGCTTCAGCTGTGTTCTTTTCTTTTTGAGTTGTGTTGCATTTATTTGCTTTTGTCTTTTCTGGCTCCTTCCCGCTTGTGGGTTGGATGCTGGGGTTTGTAGTTGTTTGGTTTCTTTGTTGCTTTCCCTCGGGCTGTGAGGTTCCGTTGGGTTGTTTTTGTTAGTTGTCGTACATTGGTTCTCCCAGTGGTTGTTCTCTTGTTTGATGGTGCCCTTTGGCCTCGGGCTTTGAGGTCTTTTTGCTTATATATATTATCACCTTTGCAAAAAAAAATATTTGGAGCATTCAAGTGAGGGTTGATCAATCTTGCTTGTGGAGTGCTTTGAAGATCGAGGGTTGATGGGAGCCAAAAGCTCTGTTCGATCCTTGATTTATTTGATCGTCTAAGTAATCTGTCGTCTAGCCTTTCTTAGGGGTTGAGATCGAAGGTTAAGTTAGTCATATTTGTGAACATTTACAAGGATCCTAGAAGGACCTCTAGCTTTGTAAATCTAGCATATCTGACGCTTATCAACATAGCCCTCTTATTCTCAGTTCTGTAGGTTTAGAATGATTTTATTTGGTCTGAAACCTTGTTGTCACCCCGAAAGGTACCATTAGGGAGGCTTGATGTGTTTTTTTTGCAAAGGCAATATATGATACGAAACCTCCAAGAATAAGCGTGAGAACCCCTTGATTATACGGACCCCCAACACATTAACTTGAAAACCTCAGTAGCCAATTCGATCTCAGCCCCTAAGATAGGCTAGAATACAGGTTACTTAGATGATCTAACAAACCAAGGATCGGACAAAGCTTTTGACTCCCATCAACCCTCGATCTTCAAAGCACTCCACAATCAAGACAGATCAATCCTCACTTGAATGCTCCAAATATTCATGCATTCTATCACAAGAACACATAAGAAACAAAGCTTAAAAGCTTTCAGGGTTTAAAACCCAAAATACTACATTTCATGTCTTTTATCAAGTTGTCTTTTACAATAGACAAGGCTAATCCCTTTTATAGACAAGGAATTAAGCCAAGAGACTCCTAACATAAATGCTAATATGAAAAGTCACCTTGAAATACCAAAAGATACCTTGGTATTCTAAAAGGCACCTTGGAAAACTAAAAGTTTATCTTGAAATATGAAAGATCACCTAAAACTTAGTTACACTTTAAATGAGTATATTAAGTAACCAAATATGGATTTTAAACTTAGTTTAACACGATCTATTAGTCTTCCACGAAATGGACTTGTGAGATAATGAAGTTCATGCATTTCTCTTCCCAGTTGACTTTGATTCTTCCTCCATAACAATGGTTTGACTTCATTAAGCTTCATCATGGATATGAATTGGATTGCCAAAATAATTCATATCAATATATATTAAGCAAAAGGACCTCAAAGTCCGAGGCCAAAGGGCACCAACAAACAAAAGAAACAATCCACTGGAAAAACCAATGTACCAACCAAACAAAAACAACCCAAACGGAAACCTCACAGCCCGAGGGAGAGCAACAAAAATAAACAAACAACAACACCTGGCACCCCACCCACAGGCGGGAAGTTGCCAGAGAAGACAAAAACAAATAAAGACAACACAACTCAAAGAGCAAATGAAACACAACCGAAACAAGATGAAACAACAAGCCAGGCTAAACCGACCATAGCTCAATTGGCATAAGGTTGTGCCTGTGACTAAGAGGTCATGGGTTCAATCCTCGCATTAATTAAAATACCGTTGCAAAAAAAAAAAAATTACTATTGCCAAACCGAGCATAGCTCAATTGGCATAAGGTTGTGTCTGTGACTATAAGGTCATGGGTTCAATCCTCGCTTTAATTAAAATATTGTTGCAAAAAAAAAAAAAAAAAACAAGCCAGAGCACGAAACAAAGCAAACTCCCCAGCCGCACAAAGACAACCCAAGCCATCGATCCCCCGGCAGGCACGAGCAAACGAGCGACTCCAGACTAGATCAAGGGGCACCAAAACAAGGCAGAGGGAGGACAGACAGATGCTGAGAGAAAAAGAGGCCAAGCTGGCCATCCATCGTATGCATGTGAGAAACCCGCCCCCCAAGCAATGATAAGCTCCCAACGTTGCTTGATTTACAAAGCTAGAGGTCCTTCTAGGATCCTTGTAAATGCCCACAAAGAAGACTAACTTAACGATTGATTCCAACCAAGAGTTTAGTTAGAAGGTGAATGACTCTTAGATCACACTTAGAATCTATGATTGTCACTCTTAGATCCTAAGACGACTCACTCTAGAATTAGGTTGATCAAAACTAATTCAATGAACCGATTAACATCAAACCTAAAACATGATTTGAAAGAAACAACACCAAAAGGGGTTTTAAGAAACACAAGTTCTTGATAAGCATAATATGTATTTTGAAGAGCATTACAAGCCTTTAAATAGGCCAAAATGGACGTTCAAGCTTCCAAATACCAAAGGTCTCCAAAAGTCATTAAATGCAGAATTGAAGAAAATAAAACCTATGGAATGAAATTCAATTCAACAACAATTGAAAAGTCATATGGAAAAACCCAAAACAAAAGAAATGCTTTAAATTGTCTTAACTAGCTACTTTAAGACGTGCTTTTCAATACTCCAACGTTTGAGTAATTGAAACACTCCAAACTCCCAAGAGGTGCAAGCTGGACAGCCCACTGCTTACAATTTCTGCACAGTTTTTTTGTCCCCCGTGCCATCTTTCAAACTAGAAGACTTTTCCCGTGCCATCTTCACACCATTATCTTCTTGAGTCATTGAAATAACATTGTAAAGAAATTTGGGTTCAAAATTATTTGTCTCTTCTTGTGCATTAGCTAGCCTTTGAAGATGTAGTGTAAAAGCCTCTTGAATCTTCTTTGCCTTGCTTCTTGTAATGGCTTCTTCCGGTACATGCAATGGTTCGGTGATTGGATCCGTATCATCCCCCCTTTCTTTAAAAGGATTTGTCCTCAAATCAAGGTCTTCATCACCTATATCAAAAGAAGTTAAATCAGCAACATTAAAAGTAGAACTTACATTGTACTCACCTCGAAGATCTAGTTTGTATGCATTGTCATTGATCCGTTCAAGCACTTGAAAAGGACCATCTCCCCTTGGTTGAAGTTTTGACTTCCTTTGATCCGGAAACCTTTCCTTTCGTAGATGAACCCAAACCCAATCACCAGGTTTAAAAATCAATTCCTTTCTCCCTCGGTTCTTGCGAGTGACTAACTTTTGATTCTTCTTTTCAATCCTTTCTTTGATTTCTTTGTGCAAAGTCTTGATGTATTCAGCCTTAGAACAAGCTGCATCACTAGTAAACATATTAGGTGGTAAAGGTGATAAATCTAGAGGAGTTAAAGGATTAAAGCCATACACAACCTCAAAAGGTGAACAATGAGTAGTGCTATGTATTGCTCTATTGTATGCAAACTCTACAAAAGGTAGACTCTCCTCCCAAGACTTAAGATTCTTAGAAATCAGTGACCTAAGCAAGGCTCCCAATGTTCTATTAACCACCTCGGTTTGTCCATCAGTTTGTGGGTGAGAAGTTGTAGAAAACAAAAGCTTAGTACCCAATTTTCCCCACAAGACTTTCCAAAAATGACTTAAAAATTTAACATCCCTATCACTAACAATTGTTTTGGGAATGCCATGCAATCTAACCACTTCCCTAAAGAATAGATTAGCTATGTTAGTAGCATCGTCCGTTTTATTACATGGAATGAAGTGTGCCATCTTACTAAACCTATCAACCACCACAAAAATGCTATCATGATGTTTTCTAGTCCTTGGTAACCCTAAAACAAAATCCATGCTAATGTCTACCCAAGGTTCACTAGGAACATCTAAAGGTGTGTAAAGACCATGTGGTTGTGTCTTAGACTTGGCCTCCTTACATTTGAAACATTGCTTGCACACTTTGTTCACATCCTTTCTCTTTTTCAACCAATAAAAGTGTTCACACAACATGCTATATGTTTTAAATTCTCCAAAATGCCCCATAAGTCCTCCCCCATGAGCCTCCTTCACAAGTAACTCTCGAATAGAACACTTAGGAATACAAAGCTTACCCTTCCTAAATAGCATACCATCAAACACAATATGGTCATGTACATTTTTCCCTCCTAAACATTGTGTATACACATCAAAAAATTCAGATTTCTCAACCTTATACAACTCAATCATGTGTTTAAAACCAAGAACTTTTGCACTAAGCGAAGAAAATAGAGCATACCTTCTCGATAATGCATCGGCCACCACATTGTCCTTACCTTTTTTGTAATGAATGACATAAGGAAATGTCTCAATGAATCCACCCATTTAGCATGCCTCCTATTTAACTTAGTTTGGCTTTTGAGGTGCTTCAAACTTTCATGATCAGTATGGATAACAAACTCCTTTGGCCACAAGTAATGTTGCCAAACTTGCAAAGCCCTCACAAGTGCATGTAGCTCTTTGTCATAAGTCGGGTAGTTGAGTTGTGCTCCATTTAGCTTTTCACTAAAGAACATGATTGGCCTTTGTTCCTGCATCAAAACAGCTCCTATACCTATCCCACTTGCATCACATTCAATCTCAAAAGATTTATCAAAGTTAGGCAGAATAAGACAAGGTGCATTGGTTAATTTTTCTTTTAGCTCATTGAATGCATTCTCTTGCTTTTCTTTCCATTCAAATTTCACATGCTTTTTAACAAGTTCATTCAATGGTGAGGCTATGCTACTGAAATCTTTAATAAACCTCCTATAAAAACTAGCCAAACCATGAAAGGATCTTACCTCAGTTGCATTGGTGGGTGTTGGCCACTCTCGAATAGCCTTTACCTTTTCTTCATCAACTTGCACTCCATCCTTCCCAACAATAAACCCTAGGAAATTGACTTGGTCTAGACAAAAACTACACTTTTTTTTTTTTTGCAACGGTATTTAATTAATGCGAGGATTGAACCCATGACCTCACGGTCACGGGCACAACCTTATGCCAATTGAGCTATGCTCGGTTTGGCAAAAAAAAACTACACTTTTTGAAGTTGGCATAAAGCTTTTCTTCTCTAAGTTTAAGCAAAATTGTCTTAACATGCAAAATGTGATCATTCAAGCTTTTTGAGTAAACAAGGATATCATCAAAATAGACAACAACAAATTTTCCAATATATTCCCTCAAAACATGGTTCATTAACCTCATAAAAGTACTTGGTGCATTAGTAAGGCCAAATGGCATAACAAGCCACTCATAAAGTCCAAACTTTGTTTTGAAAGCCGTTTTCCACTCATCTCCTAATTGCATTCGAATTTGATGATAACCACTTTTAAGATCTATTTTTGAAAACAAAGAAGCACCATGCAATTCATCTAACATGTCATCCAATCTAGGAATAGGATGTCGATACTTTACCGTTATCTTGTTGATGGCGCGACAATCAACACACATTCTCCATGTGCCATCTTTCTTTGGTACCAAAATTACCGGAACCGAGCAAGGACTCATGCTTTCTCTAACATAGCCTTTATCCATGAGTTCTTCGACTTGCCTTTGGATCTCCTTAGTCTCAGTTGGGTTTGTCCTATAGGCAGCCATGTTTGGAAGAGTTGCCCCAGGTATGAAGTCGATTTGATGTTCAATCCCTCTTAAAGGAGGTAAACCCGTTTGTGCATCCTCATGTGGAAACATGTCATTAAATTCCTGCAAAAGAGACTTAAAAGCACTTGGCAAAACACAATCAGAATTTGGGTTAGTTGCTAAACACATTCTTTTGCACATAAGCACAAAGATTGGTTCTTGAGTGAATAACTCATTCCTCACTTCCCCTTTTCTTATAACCAAACTCACATACTTTCTTTTTTCCTCAAATTCACTCTTTTTTCTCTCTTGGTTTTCACTCACCATTTTCCCCTCACTTTTCTCTTTTTTGTCACTCTTCTCTCTCTCTTTGAACTTACTTTCTTCTCTCCTCTCTCTTTCTTCGAATTCTATTCTTTTTTTCTCTAACTTCAAATGGTCACAATGTACTTCGTATGGAGACAATGGAAGTAAAGTAAACTTCTTTCCATTCAAAGTAAAGTTATACTTGTTCAGCAGCCCATTATATGTAACTTCTCTATCATATTGCCAAGGTCGACCTAACAATATATCCCCCGCATGCATAGGTACAACATCGCAAAGAACTTCATCCTTATATCTTCCCAAAGTAAAAGGAATAAGAGCTTGAGAGTTCACCTTAAGTTCTCCTTTGTTTGTCAACCAATGAAGTTTGTATGGTTTCGGATGTGGATGGGTCGCAAGTTGAAGTCTTTTTACAAGAAAACTACTCACCACATTTGTGCAACTTCCACTATCGATCACCAAGCTACATGGGTTCTTTTCAACTAAGCATCTTGTGTGAAACAAGTTTTCTCTTTGATCTTCAACTTTATCTTCCTTGATTTGCACATTAAGTACCCTTCTTGAAATCAAGGATATGTAGTTACCTTCTTCAACATACTCACCATCATGTGCTTCAGATTCTTCCTCAATTTGTGCATCATGTTCCTCACATTCATCATCCGATTCAAGCACGCCATTTCTTACCACCATGACTCTTTTATTGACACACTCTTTGCTCATGTGTCCAAATCCTTTGCATTTCCAACATTGAATAGAACTAGACTTCTCCCTTACCTCCTTTGAAACTTCATTTTTTTTAGCATTGGAGCTCTCGGCCTCCACTCTTTTGGCAGCACCAAACTTCTCTTTTGAATGTGTTGATTCATTCCTATTCACAAAACCATTCTTGTTCCAAGTATTAGAATTTGAAAAGTTGTTAGCTTTAGATGTATACCTCTTCGAATGTTCCTTTTCTGCCTTCAACTGAGCTTCAATTTTGACAGCATAGTGATACATATCTTCCAAAAAAGGTGGTGGATTTCTATCGACAATATGAGCAAGTTCTTGATTCAAACCTCCCATGAATCTAGACATGGTGTCTTCCTCCTCTTCCCGGATCTTTGCTCTTTCCATCAAGGTCTCCATCTCTTGATAATATTCAGCAACACTTTTTGTTCCTTGCCTCAAAGTTTGCAATTTAGTTTTCAAATCTCTTTCATGATGTTTAGGAACATACCTTTTTCTCATGGCTTCTTTAAGTTCTTCCCAAGTTTCTATGGGATCCTCCTCTTTTCTTCTTCGGTCGGATTTGAGATGATGATACCAATCACATGCATAATTGGTGAATTCGGCAATGGCAAGTTTCATCTTCTTATTCTCACTATATGTATTGCAATCAAACACATGTTCTATCTTCCTTTCCCATTGCAAGTATGTCTCAGAATCCGCTGTTCCACTAAAAGGTGGGATCTTGAGTTTAACGCCTCCATCTCTATCTTCATTCACTCTTTCCATCCTTCTAGGTTGCATAATGTTTGCAAGGTTAACTCTTCCTCTTCCTCTCATATTTCCTCTTCCTCCAAAGTTTCTTTCTTGTTCGGCCAAAGCTATGTCAAACATGCCTTCATCTTCTTGCAATGCTTGTTCTTCTCGTTGTTGTTGTGCCCTCCTTTCTTGTCTATCTTCATTCATCATTTCCATCATACCTTGAATGGCTTGAAGAATAGCCATATTTGGATCTACCACTTGTTGTACATCTTTTCCATTATGCGCCATGATCTATCAAAAAAATTGAAGTAGAACAAAAACAAAACAGTAAAGAGGACCTCTCCACACTTCTCACAAAGATTTCACTCAAGGACACTCGTGTTTAACACTCAAGGGTAGGCTTTTGGTACTAGGTCAAAGATGTAAGGGTTGGTTTAGATTTTGGTGCAATCTTACTTTAAGCTTGATATAACCAATTCAAAAAAATCAACTTCTCACAAACTAATACTAGAGAAACTCAACCTTAGGATCAATAACTCAAAAATCAAATTAAAACTTAATGACGAGAACTTTTCGTGTGCCTCGGATCTTTGATTTTTTTTTGCACTTTTGCTACTGATTTCTTCTTCTTTTGCTACTGTTTTTATTTTTTATTTTTTTTTTTTTTTGATAATCCGAGAGCAAGACTTTCAAGACAAGTTGTAGTATGTCTTGTATTACACTTTATAAGTAAATGCTTTCAGAAAAATGAATAATAATAATAACACAAAGTAAAGATATTTCACCTCTAGAGACGGCCGAAGATGTTGACCACGTGCTCTGATACCAAATGATAAGCTCCCAACGTTGCTTGATTTACAAAGCTAGAGGTCCTTCTAGGATCCTTGTAAATGCCCACAAAGAAGACTAACTTAACGATTGATTCCAACCAAGAGTTTAGTTAGAAGGTGAATGACTCTTAGATCCCACTTAGAATCTATGATTGTCACTCTTAGATCCTAAGACGACTCACTCCAGAATTAGGTTGATCAAAACTAATTCAATGAACCGATTAACATCAAACCTAAAACAAGATTTGAAAGAAACAACACCAAAAGGGGTTTTAAGAAACACAAGTTCTTGATAAGCATAATATGTATTTTGAAGAGCATTACAAGCCTTTAAATAGGCCAAAATGGACGTTCAAGCTTCCAAATACCAAAGGTCTCCAAAAGTCATTAAATGCAGAATTGAAGAAAATAAAACCTATGGAATGAAATTCAATTCAACAACAATTGAAAAGTCATATGGAAAAACCCAAAACAAAAGAAATGCTTTAAATTGTCTTAACTAGCTACTTTAAGACGTGCTTTTCAATACTCCAACGTTTGAGTAGTTGAAACACTCCAAACTCCCAAGAGGTGCAAGCTGGACAGCCCACTACTTACAATTTCTGCACAGTTTTTTTGTCCCCCGTGCCATCTTTCAAACTAGAAGACTTTTCCCGTGCCATCTTCACACCATTATCTTCTTGACTCATTGAAATAACATTGTAAAGAAATTTGGGTTCAAAATTATTTGTCTCTTCTTGTGCATTAGCTAGCCTTTGAAGATGTAGTGTAAAAGCCTCTTGAATCTTCTTTGCCTTGCTTCTTGTAATGGCTCCTTCCGGTACATGCAATGGTTCGGTGATTGGATCCGTATCACCAAGCACGACCAAGGAAACCAAAACAAAGAAGAGGCCCTTCAACTCGTCTTCCCCCTACTTTGGCAAAAGAACAACCATCAGGTATGCAGGCCCGGCAGAAAGCCACAAGGACTAGGCATGCATCGCTTCCCTCGACAAAGCCTAATCCAAGGACACCCACCAAAAAAAACCGACACACCCTCCGGACAAGGCGCCTTTCGGGGTGACAACAAGCATCCAGACAAACTCAACTCAACTCAGGAAACAAGACCACACCAGGGGGAAAGGTTACACACAGAACAGAGATGGACAACCAACTGCAAAAGTAGAAAGCACCGCCTGAACCAACCGCTACAGAGAGAGGCCCCCCACACACTAGCCACTCATAGCCACCACTCAGGCCGCCCACCAGGGAAGAAAGAGCCAAGGCCCCGAGGGGCTAAACAGGGGAGGAAAGAAATCAAACTGAATGAGCCTCCGCAAGAAACGCCCTCAAGAAGGAACAACCACAAGGAAAGGCCCCAAACAGGTAAGCCTCACAGACCAAACTGAAAACCCCCTCCAGAGAAGAGACAACAGCAGAACCAAGGGTGAATGAGTTTGTGAAGGAACAAAAGGCAAATTTTTCTCTCCTCCCAACAATGGGGGAATGAGTTTGTGAAGCTTCTCCGATGGTGTTTCGTGGTCCTCCTTGCTGCTGGGGGTAGGGTGTTGATGCAAATCTGGGAGTATCACCGAGGTTAGTCTTCAACAATCTGTTTGTGGGACTCCGATTTTCTTTGAGGGGATTCTTCTCCTTGGTGGATTGGGCAACTTCTTTGCTGGTTGTTTGGTGCCGGTTCGTGTACTTCTTGCTGCTGGTTGTAAGGATTGTGGCAAAGAGATCAACTGGACATAGGGGAGCATCACAGAGGTAAGTTTTCTATTCCTCTGTTTTGCGTTTGCGCTATTTCTTTCCTCTTCTGTTCTATGTTGCTTTTTATTTGTTTTCGGTGAGGTCGGGGCTGTGGTTGTTTAGTGTGTCCTCTTCTCTAACTTCACGTCTTTGGGGTGTACTATGAGGAGGAAGAAATCCCCTCAGAAAAAACCCTTTGCTCAAAGCAATGTTCCGCCCTCTGTCCATCATGGTTCGCGTCCTCCGAAGTCGGTAGCTAACTCAGGGGCTGGATTACGAGGGGCTGCGTGTGGGGATCCTTCGTATGCCCTAACAAATGCACTAGGTAAGTTTTCTGGGGGGCTGGCCCCAAAGCGTTCGGCCTCTGGGGCTTCGGTTTTGGTGGTAATTCCTGATAAAAAACAGAGCATGGGTTGTGAGGATTCTGAGTTGGGGAAGCCTTTGTCTGCTCTTGAGATAAATTTAATTGCTGAGGAGGCAGAGAGTAATGGTGGGGCTAGCTCTAAGCACGGGTTGAAGCGTTCGCAAGGACTCTCCTCTGCGTTTTCTGGGCAGTGCTCAATTCCTCCAAAAATGGCGAAATCAGGGGGTAAGGCCATTCAGTTGAATTCATCTGCGGGAGTTGATATTGTCATTGATAAGGTGCTAGGTCCTCAGCCCCGTAGTTTGACTTCTGAGTCCGAGGCTTCTTCTTCTTCAAATCTTCGGATTATTGATGATGGCAAGCTTCGGCTGGAGGTTGAAGACGATAGGTTAGGTAAAATTGCATCCTCTACAGTGGCTGTGGCGGCTGAGGATGGAGCATTCAATGGGTTTCATAATCAAGGAAAGTTATTAAATCCTTGGGCGGTATGAATGGGAATATCCCTTCCTCCCCCGTGCTGCACATGGATGATTTAATTCCAAAAGATGTTAGTTTGGAAACTCAAGCTGACCGTTTGCAGCAGAGAAAGATGGTAAGTTTGAAGAATGATTTGATTGGAAATCTTTCTCCCTCTATTACCAATTCCTTATGCTCAAATGGTCAATTGGGCTCCAAAGCCAAAAATGGTAAGTTTATCCCTTCCATAAACCGTGGGAAGTTGACTCCAATTTGTGCTACCCAACTTGACTACCCAAATGGGCTTGGCCCAACTGGTAAGGATTCTGGGCTTGGCCATGGTAATAGGCTAACCCAAAATGGGGAGATGGATCAGAATGAATTTAACCCTAATGGGCTTGACAAATTGGGGACGGGCACAATTTTGCCTTTTGGGCCGTCATCCTTGAGCCAAATTGGGAGTGGGCAGTTGGGCCACTTGGTGACTCGGCGTATTATGCCACCACGGGATGAGGTTTTGACCTTGGAGGAAAAGATTGGAGATAACGCGTTTGGGATGGGGTTTAGCTCGCTTGGGCCTAGGATTGGTTTGGGGATTCCAGGAAAGTTTCCTTTGTTAGGTCGTCCTCGCTCGGAGTTGGGAGCTAGTGAGGGGGATGATGCGTCTTTGGGTGCGTTGGGTGGTTTTGGGCCTTATCCCTTTGGGCCCCCAGGGTCACATGGTCAGGGGCATAAAACTAGTTGGGCCAATCTCTTTGGGCCTCAGTGGACCTCCCAGTTGATGAACCCCTAGTCTATAACCCTCCAATTGAGAAGGATGGGATTATGTTTGCCATTCCCTCGGATGAGGTTATTGAGGAGGGCATAGCAGTATGGAGAGGTTCTTTGGTGGGTCAGTTTATTGATGGCAAACTACCTTTTTTTGTTCTGGAACGACTTGTCAGGAGGATTTGGGGTCATGTGGAAGTTCCAACCATTAACTTGTTTGATAATGGTTTGATCATCTTCAGGTTCAAAAAGGACTCAGCTCGGGACTGGGTCCTGGAGAATGGCCCCTGGCACATTGGGGGTAAGCCTATCCTTCTGAGGCAGTGGGTCCCTGGGATAGTCCCTCAGACCTTTGTTTTCGATAAAATCCCTGTGTGGGTCAAGTTTTTTCATGTCCCTATGGAATTGTGGACCACTCCGGGGTTGAGTAATATCGCGAGCACGGTTGGTGTTTCTTTGCGGTTGGATAAGCCTACAAAGGACAAAACGTGCTCCTCGTATGCTCGGGTTTGTGTGGAGGTCGCGATTGATGCCCCTCTTCCTAGTAAAGTTAGGGTCACTCTCTATGGTGTGGATCATACTATCCCAATTGAATATGAGTGGAAGCCCAAGCGGTGCCTGTCTTGCCGTGTCTTTGGTCATTCGGACACAGGATGTCCGAAACAGACTGTGGGTAGTATTGATCCCATCCTCCCTTCACAGGTGTCTGCTGAGGGTGAGGTCAAGGTGCCGACCCAGAGTGAGGTCGTGGGCTCGGATCAGGTAGTGGTTGCTAGTGGGGAGGGTCAGCAGGCCTCCTCTCTTGAGGGTGTTGACGAGTTTATCCTTGTGGAAGGGAAATCTCGTAGGCGTAAACGGAACAGGAAGAAGGCTGCCATTTCCTTGGCTGCGACAAACTCGTCTGCCCATCCCATTGCCTTGGTTAGTCTCCCGAGTTCTCCTATTGGCCCCACCTCTAGGCTTTCCCGTTCTCCTAAGCCCCGAAAAGGGGTCCACGTGACTAACTCTTTCGGTTCTCTAGCTGATTCCTCGGGGTGTGCTTTGGCCTCCCCGAGGGTGGTTTCCTTAGTGGAAAAGGCGCTCTGTGACAGTGTGGACCCTCGATGGTGTCAGGATGCCACTTTTTCCCCTTCTATTTCCTATGTCTAGTTGGTGCTCGTGGAATGTGCGCGGTCTCACTGACCCGACAAAAGGACGATGTGTTCGTTCCTTTTTGCAGTCTGAGAATATTTTTTTTTGCAAAAGTGATTATATATAAGCAAAAGGCCTCAAAGCCCGAGGCCAAAGGGCACAACAACAAGAGAACAAACACTGGGAGAACCAAAGTACGACAACAAAACGAAAACAACACAACGGAAACCTCACAGCCCGAGGGAAAGCAACAAATAAACCAAACAACAACATACCCCAGCATCCAACCCACAAGCGGGAAGGAGCTAGAAAAGACAAAAAGCAGAAAAAAGTAACACAACTGAAAAGCAAAGAAACAGCTGAACCAGGAGGAAACAAAGAGATAGAACACGAAGGAATCGTGACACCTCAACCGCGATCGGCCCACAAAACTCCCCAGGCCATCCAACCCCCGGCCGGTACTAGCGAAAGAGCGACTCCAGACAGGGTCAAGGGGCACCAAGCAAAACAGAGAGAGGACAGGCAGATGCTGAGAAATAAGGGGCCAAGCTGGCCATCCATCAAATGCAAGCAAGAAGCACGCCCCCCAAGCACGACCAAGAAACCGAACAAAGAAGAGGCCCATCAACTCGTCTTCCCCCTACTTATGGCAAAAGAACAACCATCCGGTATGCAGGCACGGCAGAAAGCCACAGGGACCCAGCCAGCATCGCTTCCCTCGACAAAGCCAGATCCAAGGACCCACCAAAAGCCCACACACCCTCAGGACAAAGCGCCTTTCGGGGTGACAACAAGCGTCCAGAACTCAACTCAATTAGGAACCAGGACCGGCAGGGGACAACGAGCCCCACAGAACAAGAGAAGGACAGCCAACTGCAGAAGAAACAAGCACCGCCTGAAACACTCCGACAGCTAGGGACACCCCACAGACTAGCCTCGCAGAGCCCCACACAAGAAGCCCACCAGGGGAGAAAGGCCAAGGGCAGCCAAGGATAGACAGATGAAGAAGCCAGCAACTGAACAAGCCTCAGAAAGCAGCGATCTCAGAGCAAGAACAAGCACAGGGACAAGCTCAAAAAACCAAGCCACACAGACCAAACCAGAAACCCCTCCAGAAGAAGGGGCAACAGCATGAACCAGGGACAGATCAGGGGAAGTAGCAAACGCCATAAGCGAGACAGCGCCACATAGAGCAACCTGACAAAACACCTGCACACACTCAAAGAACAAGACAAAGTCAATCAAAAGAATCCCAGGGGGAGACGGCCGAAACCGCACCCGCCCAGGACGAGCATGCAGAAGAAATATCAGACCGAATAGCAGCGATAACCGACTGAGTAGGGCGGTGACCCGGGCCATGAAAACGCAAATTGCGTTCCATCCAAATATGGTAAATCACAGCACACCAGGCCACCCTCCAAACAAGCTTACGCTTGTGCTGCCCAGCACTCACCCGACAAATCCACTCAAGCTCAGCATCCCAAGGGAGAACGAGGCGGGAAGCTCTGCCCCAACAAAGGATATCCTCCCACACCAAACTCACAAAGGGGCACTGGACGAACAAGTGGTCACGGGACTCAGTCCTGGACAAACAAAGCAAACAATCGGTAGGTGTCGAGGGGATCCACCTAGCCAGCCTATCACGGGTATACAAACGGTCCCTCAAGGCCAGCCAGGTGACAAAAGCATGACGCGGAATATTCCCCCCGAACCATAGCAAACCCTGCCACGGGACCACTGTCCCACGGGGGCGAATAGCCTCCCAAGCACTAGAAACCGAAAAACCAATCCCGCCAGGAACCCAGATCAACTTATCCTCCCTACCTGGGCAACACACAGTAGAGCGCACAGCATCGGCGATCTCCAACAAATCAGGAGACACTGCCGGCCACCGCCACGAACCATCAGGTAGCAAAAAATCAGAGACCATAGCTTGAATATGACTAGCTGCGTCATACAAGATACGATCACTAATTCTGGGGAGAATAGGACCATCAGGCAGCCAAGGATCAACCCACATACGACACCTAGAACCGTCACCAATGGAAAACCGGATAAGTGGACGGAATTGGTCCCGAAGCCTCATAATCGCCTTGAGGCACCAAGACCACGTAGACGACACAGGAATTGGTTTCTGCTATCTGGTAGAAACTAAGGTTAAGGCTCATCAGTTTGACTTCGTGTTTCGTTCCTTTGGGGCCGATTGGCAGTGCGTGTGTAGTTATGGGGATAGTGGCCTGAGTCGTATTTGGGTGTTATGGCGTTCCCACCGTTTCTCTTTCTCTCCTAGCCTGATTAGTCCTCAGTTGGTTACTGGCTCCCTGCTGGATCTGTCTTCCCAGGTTGCGACTCATATTGCCTGTGTGTATGGGTCCAATCTCGAGGCTGAACGGTCTGCTTTGTGGAAGGAGTTGGCCTTGGCTTGTTCGAGCTGGTCTTCCCCTAGAGTGGTAATGGGAGACTTTAATGAGACTCGGCGGCTGACTGAGAGGAGTGGTGGTAACCATAGCATCTCTGCGATGGGAGCCTTTGATAATGCTCTCCTTGAGGCTGACTTGGTTGAGCTGCCAGTGCAGGGGAATTGGTTCACTTGGACTAGCCGCCCGAGGGGTGGCCCGGGAGGTCAGTTGGGGAGGTTGGATAGAGTTTTGGTGAATGCTGAGTGGGCTTCTGGCCGCCCTATGTGTGTGGTACAGGTGCATGATTGGGGTGTTTCTGATCATAGTCCGATGGTTTTCTCTCCAGGCCCTTTAGGTGCTCGTCGGTCTCCCTCCTTTCGGTTCTTTAACCATTGGGGGGGAGTCTGATAGGTTTTTGTCTGTGGTCGCTAATAGGTGGGTGACCCGTGTTGGGGTCTCTCCGCTTTTTAGCTTCGCTCGCAATTTAAAAAGCTTAAAGAGATCTCTAAGGCAGGAGTTTGGGAAGCCGATTGCCGTGCTTAGTCAGCAGGTTGTTGATCTTCGCTTGGCCATGGAGGCTGCCCAGGCTCTGAGGCCTCGGATAGGTTTTGGGCAGCAGCTAGGTGTGAAGAAGCCTCTCTTCGGCAGAAATCGAGGGTTAATTGGCTGGCGTTAGGGGATAGGAACTCGGGTTTCTTTCACAGGAGCGTGAAAGTGAGAACAGCTCGGAATAGTTTCTCCTCTCTGGTTGACTTCTGGGGCCAGGTTGTCTTCCCATGAGGACATCTCGAGCTCTCTGGTTCATTATTTCCAGGGGCTCTTGGGTTCCCAGTGGGTTGGTTACCGTGACCTTACAGAGCAATTAAAACCGATTGTGGGTTTTTGTGGTCTGATCAGTGTGTAACTGATCTCATCCGCCCCATCTCGAGAGATGAGGTTCGAGCTGTTCTCTTTTCCATGTGTAGTGCCAAGGCTCCTGGGCCGGATGGTTTCCTTGTGGGGTTTTTCAAGGCTGCTTGGAGTGTTGTTGGGGATGATTTCTGTTCCGCAGCGCTTCACTTCTTTGATACCTCCTTCCTTCCTTCTGGTATCAATGCCACCTCTCTTACCTTAATTCCTAAGAAGGTGGGTGCCTCCCGGGTTGAGGATTTCAGGCCTATTTCCTGTTGTAATGTGTTGTATAAATGCATTGCAAAGGTTTTGGCTAATCGTCTTCGCGTGTGGCTGCCTTCCTTCATCAGTCTGAATCAGTCGGCCTTTGTTCACGGGAGGAGTATTGTGGATAACATTCTGCTCTGCCAGGAGTTGGTTGGGGGCTACCACCTCAATAAAGGGAGCCCGCGGTGTGTGCTGAAGATCGACCTGCAGAAAGCTTATGATTCTATCCAGTGAGATTTTCTATTTGGCTTACTGCTCTCGATTGGTACGCCTTGCCAGTTTGTCAACTGGATCCGGTCTTGCGTTACTTCGCCTATGCTCTCCATTTCGGTGAATGGGTCGTCTGAGGGGTTTTTTGCGGGTAGGAGGGGTCTCCGTCAGGGAGATCCCCTGTCCCCTTACCTGTTTCTCATGTGTATGGAAGTCTTGTCGCGACTGCTGAATTCCCCGCCGCCTGATTTTGTGTTTCATCCCAAGTGCGAGAGGGTTAAGCTTACCCATCTGTGCTTTGCGGATGACTTGATGATTTTCTCTGAGGGAAATAGGACTTCTTTGAGTTTTGTTCAGCAGTCCTTACATCACTTCCAGGAGCTTTCAGGCCTTGTGGCTAACTCCGCTAAGAGCTTGATGTTCTGTGCGGGTGCTCCTGTCCCTGTGGCAGTCGGCCTTGCTGAGTTCATGGGTGTTGCTCTGGCGTCCCTGCCTGTTTGTTACTTAGGTCTCCTTCTCCTCTCGGGAAGGCTGTCTTCTCGGGATTGCCAGCCTCTGATTGATCGGATCACCTCTAGGATTGGTAGTTGGACTGCTAGGGCTCTTTCCTATGCTGGTAGGTTGCAGCTTATTCAGTCGGTCCACCAGAGCTTCCAGGTCAATTGGGCTAGTGTTTTTGTGCTGCCTGCGCGTATAGTCCATAGGGTTCAGAGTTTGCTTCGTTGTTACCTCTGGAAAGGATCTCCTTCTGGTCGCGGGGGGGGCTAAGGTTTCCTGGGATGACAATTGTTTGCCGAAGCGGGAGGGAGGTTTGGGTATTCGTCATATCCAATCCTGGAACTCGGCAGCTGTTATGAAACTCCTTTGGCTCCTTCAGCTTCGCTCTGGTTCTCTGTGGGTCGCATGGATGGAGGAGTATATCCTCCCTGGTCGTTCTCTTTGGACGATTCCTGTGTCATCCCTGTGGTCTTGGTGCCTTAAGGCGATTATGGGGCTTCGTGACCAATTCCGTCCACTTGTCCGGTTTTCCATTGGCGATGGTTGTAGGTGCCGTATGTGGGTTGATCCATGGTTGCCTGATGGTCCTATTCTCCCGAGGATTAGTGATCGTATCTTGTATGACGCGGCTAGTCATATTCAAACTATGGTCTCTGATTTCTTGCTGCCTGATGGTTCGTGGCGGTGGCCGTTGGTGTCTCCTGAGTTGTTGGAGATCTCCGATGCTCGACCTCTTTGGCGATCCGCCTTCGTGGGACGGTGGTTCCTTGGCGGGGTTTGCTGTGGTTCGGGGGAATATTCCGCGTCATGCTTTTGTCACTTGGCTGGCCTTGAGGGATAGATTGTATACCCGGGACAGGCTGGGCCGGTGGATCCCCTCGACCCCTACTTACTGTTTGCTTTGTTTGTACGGGTCTGAGTCTCGCGACCACCTGTTCTTTCAGTGCCCCTTTGCGAGAATGGTGTGGGAAGATATCCTCAGTTGGGGTAGAGCTTCCCGACTCGTTCTCCCTTGGGATGCTGAGCTTGAGTGGATTTGTCGGGAGAGTGCTGGGCAGCACAAGCGTAAGCTTGTTTGGAGAGTGGCCTGATGTGCTGTGATCTACCATATTTGGATGGAGCGCAACTTGCATTTTCACGGCCCGGGTCATCGTCCTCCTCAGTCGGTTATCGATGCTATTCGGTCTGATATATCTTTTGCATGCTCGTCCTGGGTGGGTGCGGTTTCGGCCGGTTCCCCCTGGGATTCTTTTGATTGACGTTATCTTGTTCTTTGAGTGTGTGCAGGTGTTTTTTCAGGTTGCTCGTTGCGGTGCTGTTTCGTTGCTGGCGATTGCTTCTTCCCGTGCTCTGTCCCTAGGTGGTGTTGTTGTCTCTTCTCTGGAGGGGGTTTTCAGTTTGGTCTGTGAGGCTTGCCTGTTTTGGGGCCTCTCCCTGTGGGTGTTCCTTCTTGAGGGCTCTTCTTGCAGAGGCTCGTTCAGTTTGCTTGCTTTCTTCCCCTGTTGGCCCCTAGCGCCTTGTCCGGAGGGTGTGTCGGTTTTTGGTGGGTGTCCTTGGATTAGGCTTTGTCGAGGGAAGCGATGCTTACCTGGTCCTTGTGGCTTTCTGCCGGGCCTGCATGCCTGATGGTTGTTCTTTTGCCAGAAGTAGGGGGAAGACGAGTTGAAGGGCCTCTTCTTTGTTTTGGTTTTCTTGGTCGTGTTTGGGGGGCTGACGTCTTACATGCATACGATGGATGGCCAGCTTGGCCTCTTTTTCTCTCAGCATCTGTCTGTCCTCCTTCTACCTTCCTTGGTGCCCCTTGAACTTGTTTGGAGTCGCTCTTTTGCTCGTGCCGGCCGGGGGATCGATGGCTTGGGGTGTTTTTTGGGCGGCTGGGGTGTTATGCTTCGTTCGTGTTCTGGCTTGTTGTTTCCTCTTGCTTCGGTTGTGTTCATTTGCTCTTTGAGTTGTGTTGTCTTTATTTGGTTTTTTGGCTTTTCTGGCTCCTTCCCGCTTGTGGGTTGGGTGCCGGTGTTTGTTGTTGTTGGTTTTTGTTGCTCTCCCTCGGGCTGTGAGGTTTCCGTTGGGTTGTTTTTGTTTTGTTTGGTACATTGGTTTTCCCAGTGGATGTTTCTATTGTTTGATGGTGCCCTTTGGCCTCGGGCTTTGAGGTCCTTTTTGCTTAATATATAATCACCTTTGCAAAAAAAAAAACAGCTGAACCAAGGGACAGAGCACGGGAAGAAGCAGAAGCGAAACAACACATCAAAGAGCAACCTGAAAATAAACCTGCACACACTCAAAGAACAAGAGAGAGTCAATCAAAAGAATCCCAGGGGGAACCAGCCAAAACCGCACCCACCCAGGACGAGCAAGCAAAAGAAATATCAGACCGTATAGCAGCGATAACCGACTGAGGAGGACGGTGACCCAGGCCGTGAAAACGCAAATTGCGTTCCTTCCAAATATGGTAGATCACAGCACACCAGGCCACTCTCCAAACAAGCTTACGCTTACGCTTATGCTGCCCAACACTCTCCCGACAAATCCACTCAAGCTCAGCATCCCAAGGGAAAACGAGTCGGGAAGCTCTACCCCAACTGAGGATATCTTCCCACACCATTCTCGCAAAGGGGCACTGAAAGAACAGGTGGTCGCGAGACCCAGACCCGTACAAACAAAGCAAACAGTCAGTAGGGGTCGAGGGGATCCACCGGGCCAGCCTGTCCCGGGTATACAATCTATCCCTCAAGGCCAGCCAGGTGACAAAAGGATGACGCAGAATATTCCCCCCGAACCACAGCAAACCCCGCCAAGGAACCAACGAGGGCGGATCGCCTCCCAAGCACTCGAGACTGAGAAACCAATCCCGCCCGGAACCCAGATAAACCTATCCTCCCGATCAAGGCAGCACACCGTAGAGCGCACGACATCGGATATCTCCAACATCTCCGGAGACACCAACGACCACCGCCACGAACCATCAGGCAGCAGGAAATCAGAGACCCTAGCTTGAATATGACTAGCCGCGTCATACAAGATACGATCACTAATCCTTGGAAGAATAGGACCATCAGGCAGCCATGGATCAACCCACATACGGCACCTACAGCCGTCTCCAATTTAAAACCGGACAAGCGGACGGAAATGGTCACGAAGCCCCATAATCGCCTTGAGGCACCAAGACCACAGAGACGACACAGGAATCGTCCATACAGAACGTCCACGGTGATGGAAACCGAAGGATCCCGACACAACCAGAGGCGCAGCGGAAGAAGCCTAAACTGGCTGAGGATCTTCAGCAATCAATAAGCAACAAACAAGAAGTGAGAAACAATGCTAACACTTAACATTTTTCATCACTTCGAGTCCCACCGGTAAATACCGACCGGTAAAGGCAACCGGTAAAAACCGACCGGTAAAGGAATTACCGAAGCAAAAGTTTGACCGTTAAACCGGCGCCCATACACCGGTAAATGGCAACCGGTAAACGAACCGGTTCAACCCCATCGGTAAACTCTTGACCGGTAAATTTATCAGCCGATAAATTTCAACCGGTAAACCAAACCGGTAACACTTACCGACCGGTTTCCATCGGTAAACCAAACCGGTAAACTCTTGAAGCTTTTGGTTTGTGTTTGGTATTGTGTTAATATGAACTTGATGAACTATTCATCAAGAACATCAAGAACACAATACAACAAACCCTTGGTGCAGTGGGTGAGCGCTCCGCCTAAGATAGCAGAGAGTGGGGGTTCGATTCTGCCCTAGGGCAGATTTTCATAAAAATTATCAAACAACCACTTGGTGCTACGGGTGAGTGAGCGCGCATCACCTAGATAGCCCAGAGTGGGGGTTGATTGATCCTGCACCGTGCAAACGGGGTATGAATGATTTAAAATATTTAACCGCATTATATACCGCCTATAACGGCAAATTTTTAAATAATCTCTTATTATAATAATAAGGATCATAAAAATTCTCTCTGTTCTCTCTCCTCCTTCCAATGGGGGGTTGACTTCTTGAAGGTGCAATCTGTCCATGGTGGTTTGAAGCTTCCATGGCTGGGGATTGATAGCACGGTTGCAGCTTCGTATTGCATTCTCGTTTGAAGCTTGGTAGGCATTCTAATGAAGAAAGAGGAGTTGGGCGCATCACAGAGGTAAGTTCCTCATTCCTCTGTTTTTTTTGCGTTTTTCTTTTCTGTTTGGCTTAGTTTTTAGGTGTGCTCTGTTCGGGGTCTTTGTTTGTGCTGTGGGGTTTAGTTTTGTGCTGTGGAAAGATTAGGATTTCTTCTTCATTGGCTGCACGTTTTGGTGTGTTCAATCATGAGGAGGAAGAAATCCCCACAGAAAAAATCGTTTGCTCAAAGTTGTGGACTGCCTTCTGTTTTGCGTCCCCCGAAGTCTGCAGCTAACTCAGGGGCTGGTTCTTCAGTGGCTGCGTGTGGGGAAGCTTCTGTGGTACTCACTAATGCATTAGGTAAGTCTTCTGGGGGGAAGGCATCTAAAGGCTCGACTTCAGATGTTCCATCTTCGGTTTCTGAGAAAAAACAGAGCATGGGTTGCGAGCCTTCTAAGTTGGTGAATCTGCTGTCTGATCATGATCTTAATTCAAAATCCGTGAAGGCTGGGCGTAATGGTGAGGTAGACTCCAGTCAAGGGACGAAGCGTGCTCAGGCTAAGGCCTCTGGTTTTTCTGGGCAGCTCTTGAATTCTGTAAAAATAGGAAAAACAGGGGGTCAGCCACTGCCTTTGCATTCCAGCGCTGGAGGTGATTTTTCCGTTGCAGGTGTGCTTTGTCCTCAGCCCCGTGAATCAGAGGCTTCCTCGTCTTCGAATCTGCGGTTGTTTGCGGAAGGCAAGCTTCGGCTGGAGGATGAAGATGAAGAGCTAGGTCAATTCGCGTCCTCTACAGGGGCTGTGGCGGCTGGTGATCCTTCATTGAATGACATCCCTATTGAGGGAAAGTTCATTAAACCCATCCGCGTAATTGAAAAGCCTGCTGCAAAAATTCCTTCAGCCCCCGTGAATTGTGCAGCTTCTATTAATGGGCGGGTTGAATTTGAAAATCCCCCAGCTGGCCGATTGATGACTATTAAACGTACGCCAAATTTGGCTTCTTTGGAAAGTCAATTAATGGATGTTTCTCTCTCCATGGATAATTCATCTCGGTCAAATGGTTTAACAACCATGGATGCCCGATATGGAAAGTCAACTGGAGCTTCTCCTCATGTTGGGCCGATTCAAATGGCCAAGCAACGGCGTGAGGGCCATCCTGATTCTCCAAATCCGCATGGGGCTTCTAATGTAAGCTTCAATGGGCTAGGCCCAAATGAGTCTCTCACTAATGGGCTAGGTCCTATTGGGCTGCGGCCCATAGGGCTTGAACAAAATGGGCTTGCTGCACATGGGCTAGGACAAGATGGGCTTAATGGGCTTGGCCAAAATGGGCAGAATGAATTGAATCATAATGGGCCACTTAGTGCTAATGGGCTTGAGAAATTGAGTTTGGGCCCAATCGGGCGTGGACAGTTGGGCAACTTGGTCACCCGCCGTAGTATTCCCCCTCGGGACGAGTTATTGGCCTCGGAGGGAAAGGATGGAGCTAGTGAGTCTGGAATGAGGTTTGGCTCGCCTGAGACGAGGTTTGGGTCGGGGATTCCAGGAAAGTTTCCTCTGTTAGGCCAACCTCGCTCGGTTTTGGCTAGTGAGGGGGATGGTGTGTCTATGGGTTCTGAGGATGGTTCTGGGCCGAATTTTGGTGAGCCTGTTGGGGCCCGAGGGGCCAATGGTCAGGGTCAGAAGTCTACTTGGGCCAATTTGTTTGGGCCCCAGTGGATCTCCCCTGCTGATGAACCCCTAGTCTATAACCCTCCTATTGAGAAGGATGGGCTTATGTTTGCCATTCCCTCGGATGAGGTTATTGAGGAGGGCATAGCAGTCTGGAGAGGTTCTTTGGTAGGTCAATTTGTTGATGGTAAACTTCCATTTTTTGTTCTTGATCGTCTTGTCAGGAAGATTTGGGGACATGTGGAAGTTCCAACCATTAACTTGTTTGATAATGGATTGATCATTTTCAGGTTCCAAAAGGACTCAGCTAGGGACTGGGTCTTAGAGAATGGCCCCTGGCACTTCGGAGGGAAGCCTATCCTACTGAGGCAGTGGGCCCCTGGGATTGTCCCCCAGACCTTTGTGTTCGATAAAATTCCTGTGTGGGTTAAGTTTTTCCATGTCCCTATGGAATTGTGGACCACTCATGGGTTGAGCAACATTGCAAGTACGGTTGGTGTTCCTTTGCGGTTGGATAAACCTACAAGGGACAAAACGTGCTCCTCATATGCTCGGGTCTGTGTAGAGGTTGCGATTGATGCCCCTCTTCCTAGTAAGGTTGGGGTCACTGTCTATGGGGTGGATCATACTATCCCCATTGAGTACGAATGGAAGCCCAAGAGGTGCCTTTCCTGTCGGGTCTTTGGCCACTCGGACTCCGGCTGTCCTAAAAAGCCTGTGGGTAGTTTGGAGCCCATCCTTCCTACACAGGTGTCTACTGAGGGTGGGGTCAGGGTGCCGGCTCAGAGTGATGGCGTGAACTCGGTTCAGGTAGGGGTTGCTAGTGGGGAAGGGGAACATGCCTCCTCTCTTGAGGCCGGTGATGACTTTCTCCCTGTGGGAGGGAAATCCCGTAGGCGTAAACGGAAGAAGGCTGCCAGGTCCTTGGCTGCAGCCTCGTCTGCCCTTCCCTTTGCCTTGGCTAGTCTTCCGAGTTCTCCTACTGGTCCCTCCTCTCGGCTTCCCCGTTCTCCTGAACCCCTGAAGGGGGTACATGTGACTAACTCGTTCGGTTCTCTTTCGGATTCGTTAGGGTGTGATTTGGCCCCCCCGAGGGTGGTTTCCTTAGTGGAAAAGACGCTCTGTGACAGTGTTGACCCTCGATGGTGTCAGGATGCCATTGTTTCCCCGTCTACTTCCTATGTCTAGTTGGTGCTCGTGGAATGTGCGCGGTCTCTCTGACCCGACAAAAGGACGATGTGTTCGCTCCTTTTTGCAAGCTGAGAATATTAGTTTCTGCTGTCTGGTAGAAACTAAGGTTAAGGCTCATCAGTTTGACTTCGTTTTCCGTTCCTTTGGGGCTGATTGGAAGTGTGTTTGTAGTTATGGGGATAGCGGCCTGGGTCGTATTTGGGTGTTATGGCGTTCCCGCCGTTTCTCTTTCTCCCCTAGCTTGATTAGCCCTCAGTTGGTTACTGGTTCCCTGGTGGACCTGTCTTCTCAGGTTGTGACTCATATTGCCTGTGTGTATGGGTCCAATCGCGAGGTTGGGAGGTCTGTTTTGTGGAGGGAGTTGGCCTTGGCTTGCTCGAGTTGGTCTTCCCCTGGCATTGTTATGGGAGACTTCAATGAGACTCGCCGGTTGACTGAGAGGAGTGGGGGTAACCATAGCATTTCTGCGATGGAAGCCTTTGATACTGCTCTCCTAGAGGCTGACTTGGTTGAGCTACCGGTTCAGGGGAATTGTTTCACTTGGACTAGTCGCCCGAGGGGAGGCCCAGGAGGTCAGTTGGGAAGGTTGGATAGAGTCTTGGTCAACGCTGCGTGGGCTTCTGGTCGGCCTATGTGTGTGGTGCACGTGCATGACTGGGGTGTCTCTGACCATAGTCCGTTGGTTTTCTCTCCTGGCCCTTTAGGTGCTCGTCGGTCTCCCTCCTTTCGGTTCTTTAACCATTGGGGGGAGTCTGATAGGTTTTTGTCTGTGATTGCCAGTAGGTGGGTGACCCATGTTGGGGTCTCTCCGCTTGTTAGCTTCGCTCGCAATTTAAAGGGCTTAAAGGGGACTCTCAGGCAGGAGTTTGGGACGCCGATTGTCGTGCTTAGTCAGCAGGTTATTGATCTGCGCTTGGCCATGGAGGCTGCCCAGGCGGGAGTTTTGGTGGACCCCCTTTCTCCTTCCCTCCAGCGTCAGGCTGCTGAGGCTTCTGATAGGTTCTGGGCAGCCGCTAGGTGTGAGGAAGCCTCCCTTCGGCAGAAATCGAGGGTCAAGTGGCTGGCGTTAGGGGATAGGAACTCGGGGTTCTTTCACAGGAGCGTAAAAGTTAGGGCGGCCCGAAATAACTTTTCCTCTTTGGTTGATGGCTCTGGGGTCAGGTTGTCGTCCCATGAGGACATCTCGAGATCTCTGGTTCATTATTTCCAGGGTCTCTTGGGGTCCCAAGGGGTTGGGTATCGTGACCTCACTGAGTGTTTAAAGCCGATGGTGGGGTTTTCTTGGTCTGATCAGTGTGTAACTGATCTCACTCGCCCCATCTCGCGAGAGGAAGTTCGAGCTGTTCTCTTTTCCATGAGTAGTGCCAGGGCTCCTGGCCCGGATGGCTTCCCTGTGGGGTTTTTCAAAGCTGCTTGGAGTGTTGTTGGGGATTATTTCGTTTCCGCTGTGCTTCACTTCTTTGATAC
This sequence comes from Herpetospermum pedunculosum, assembly GCA_028017165.1. Lineage (NCBI taxonomy): Eukaryota > Viridiplantae > Streptophyta > Magnoliopsida > Cucurbitales > Cucurbitaceae > Herpetospermum > Herpetospermum pedunculosum. Next base: position 42,966,301 of record CM051522.1, read on the forward strand.
CTCCTTCCTTCCTCCTGGTATCAATGCCACCTCTCTTACCTTGATTCCTAAGAAGGTAGGTGCTTCACGGGTTGAGGATTTCAGGCCTATGTCTTGCTGTAATGTGTTGTATAAATGCATTGGAAAGGTTTTGGATAATCGTCTTCGCGTGTGGCTGCCTTCCTTCATTAGTCCGAATCAGTCGGCCTTTGTTCAAGGTAGGAGCATTGTGGATAACATTCTGCTCTGCCAGGAGTTGGTTGGGGGTTACCACCTCAACAAAGGGAGCCCGCGGTGTGTGCTGAAGATTAACCTGCAGAAGGCCTATGACTCTATTCAGTGGGATTTTCTCTTTGGCTTACTGCTTTCGATTGGTACGCCCTGCCAGTTTGTCAACTGGGTCCGGGCTTGCGTTACTTCGCCTATGTTCTCCATCTCGGTGAATGGGTCCTCTCAGGGGTTTTTTGCGGGTAGGCGTGGTCTCCGTCAGGGTGATCCCCTGTCCCCTTACCTATTCGTCATGTGTATGGAAGTCTTATCGCGGCTGCTAAATTCCCCGCCGCCTGAGTTTGAGTTTCATCCCAAGTGTGAGATGGTTAATCTTACCCATCTTTGCTTTGCGGATGACTTGATGATTTTCTCTGCGGGGAACAGGTCCTCCTTGAGGTTTGTCCAGCAGACTTTACTTCACTTCCAGGAGCTATCTGGCCTTATGGCCAACTCCGCTAAGAGCTCGATGTTCTGCGCGGGGGTTCCTGTCGAGGTGGCTGTAGGTCTGGCTGAGTTCATGGGTGTTGCTCTGGCGTCCTTGCCTGTGTGTTATTTAGGTCTCCCTCTCATCTCAGGTCGGTTGTCTTCTCGGGATTGCCAGCCTCTGATTGATCGGATCACCTCTAGGATTGGCAGTTGGACTGCTAGGGCTCTTTCCTATGCAGGAAGGTTGCAGCTAATCCAGTCGGTCCTTCAGAGCTTCCAAGTCTATTGGGCTAGTGTGTTTGTGCTGCCTGCTCGTATAGTCCATAGGGTTGAGAGTTTGCTTCGTTGTTACCTCTGGAAGGGCTCTCCTTCTGGTTGTGAGGGGGCGAAGGTTGCCTGGGCTGACATTTGTTTGCCGAAGAGCGAGGGAGGTTTGGGTATTCGTCATATCCCCTCCTGGAACTCGGCAGCAGTTATGAAGCTCCTTTGGCTCCTCCTGCTTCGTTCTGGGTCTCTGTGGGTGGCTTGGATGGAGGCGTATATCCTCCGTGGTCGGTCTCTTTGGACGATTCCTGTGTCGTCTACGTGGTCTTGGTGCCTCAAGGCGATTATGGGGCTTCGGGACCAATTCCGTCCGCTTATCCGGTTTTCCATTGGTGACGGTTCTAGGTGTCGTATGTGGGTTGATCCTTGGCTGCCTGATGGTCCTATTCTCCCCAGAATTAGTGATCGTATCTTGTATGACGCAGCTAGTCATATTCAAGCTATGGTCTCTGATTTTTTGCTACCTGATGGTTCGTGGCGGTGGCCGGCAGTGTCTCCTGATTTGTTGGAGATTGCCGATGCTGTGCGTTCTACTGTGTGTTTTTTTTTGCAAAAGTGAATATATATAAGCAAAAGGCCTCAAAGCCCGAGGCCAAAGGGCACAACAACAAGTGAACAAACACTGGGAGAACCAATGTACGACAACAAAAACAAAACAACACAACGGAAACCTCACAGCCCGAGGGAAAGCAACAGAAGCAACAAATAAAACAAACAACAACACTCCAGCATTCACCCACAAGCGGGAAAGAGCTAGAAAAGAAACACAACTGAAAAGCAAAGAAACAGCTGAAGCAGGAGGAAACAAAGAGATAGAACACGAAGGAAACGTGACACCTCAACCGCGAAGCATGACCACTCATCCGCCCACAACACTCCCCAGGCCATCCAACCCCTGCCGGTACTAGCGAAAGAGCAACTCCAGACAGGGTCAAGGGGCACCAAGCAAAAAACAGGGAGAGGACAGGCAGATGCTGAGAAAAACGGGGCCAAGCTGGCCATCCATCAAATGCAAGCAAGAAGCCCGCCCCCCAAGCTCGACCAAGAAACCGAACAAAGAAGAGGCCCATCTACTCGTTTTCCCCCTACTTATGGCAAAAGAACAACCATCAGGTATGCAGGCACGGCAGGAAGCCACAGGGACCCAGCCAGCATCGCTTCCCTCGACAAAGCCAGATCCAAGGACCCACCAAAAGCCCACACACCCTCAGGACAAGGCGCCTTTCGGGGTGACAACGAGCGTCCAGAACTCCGCTCCATTAGGAACCAGGACCGGCAAGGGACAACGAGCACCCACAGAACAAGAGAAGGACAGCCAACTGCAGAAGAAACAAGCACCGCCTGCACCACCCCAACAGCTAGGGACACCCCACAGACTAGCCTCGCAGAGCCCCACACAAGCAGCCACCAGGGAAGAAGGCCAAGGATGGGCAAGGACAGACAAATGAAGAAGCCAGCAACAGAAACAAGCCTCAGGAAGCAGCAATCAAAGAACAATAACAAGCACAGGGACATGCTCAAATAACCAAGCCACCCAGACCAAACCAAGACCCCCTTTAGGGAGGGGACAGCAGCATGAACCAGGGACAGAGCAGGGGAAGAAGCAATCGCCATACGCGAGACAGCGCCACAAGAGCAACCTGACATAACACCTGCACACACTCAAAGAACAAGACAAAGTCAATCAAAAGAATCCCAGGGGGAGACGGCCGAAACCGCCCCCGCCCAGGACGAGCATGCAGAAGAAATATCAGACCGAATAGCAGCGATAACCGACTGAGTCGGGCGGTGACCCGGGCCATGAAAACGCAAATTGCGTTCCATCCAAATATGGTATATCACAGCACACCAGGCCACCCTCCAAACAAGCTTACGCTTGTTCTGCCCAGCACTCACCCGACAAATCCACACAAGCTCCGCATCCCAAGGGAGAACGAGGCGGGAAGCTCTGCCCCAACAGAGGATATCCTCCCACACCAAACTCGCAAAGGGACACTGGAAGAACAAGTGGTCACGGGACTCAGACCCGGACAAACAAAGCAAACAATCAGTAGGTGTCGAGGGGATCCACCTAGCCAGCCTATCACGAGTATACAAGCGGTCCCTCAAGGCCAGCCAGGTGACAAAAGCATGACGCGGAATATTCCCCCGAACCAGATCAAACTCTGCCACGGGACCACTGTCCCACGAGGGCGAATCGCCTCCCAAGCACTCGAAACCGAAAAACCAATCCCACCAGGAACCCAGATCAACTTATCCTCCCTACCTGGGCAACACACAGTAGAACGCACAGCATCGGCGATCTCCAATAAATCAGGAGACACTGCCGGCCACCGCCACGAACCATCAGGTAGCAAAAAATCAGAGACCATAGCTTGAATATGACTAGCTGCGTCATACAAGATACGATCACTAATTCTGGGGAGAATAGGACCATCAGGCAGCCAAGGGTCAACCCACATACGACACCTAGAACCGTCACCAATGGAAAACTGGATAAGTGGACGGAATTGGTCCCGAAGCCCCATAATCGCCTTGAGGCACCAAGACCACGTAGACGACACAGGAATCGTCCAGAGAGACCGACCACGGAGGATATACGCCTCCATCCAAACCACCCACAGAGAACCAGAACGAAGCAGGAGGAGCCAGAGGAGCTTCATAACTGCTGCCGAGTTCCAGGAGGGGATATGACGAATACCCAAACCTCCCTCGCTCTTCGGCAAACAAATGTCAGCCCAGGCCACCTTCGCCCCCCCACAACCAGAAGGAGAGCCCTTCCAGAGGAAGCAACGAAGCAAACTCTCAACCCTATGGACTATACAAGCAGGCAGAACAAACACGCTAGCCCAATAGACTTGGAAGCTCTGAAGCACCGACTGAATAAGCTGCAACCTTCCTGCATAGGAAAGAGCCCTAGCTGTCCAACTACCAATCCTCGAGGTGATCCGATCAATCAGAGGCTGGCAATCCCTAGAAGACAACCGACCTGAGATGAGAGGGAGACCTAAGTAACACACAGGCAAGGTTGCCAGAGCAACACCCATGAACTCAGCCAGATCAACAGCCACCTGGGTAGGAACCCCCGCGCAGAACATCGAGCTCTTAGCGGAGTTGGCCACAAGGCCAGAAAGCTCCTGGAAGTGAAGAAGAGTCTGCTGGACAAACCTCAAGGAAGCCCTGTTCCCCGCAGAGAAAATCATCAAGTCATCCGCAAAGCAAAGATGGGTAAGATTAACCATCTCACACTTGGGATGAAACTCGAAACCAGGCGGCGGGGAATTCAGCAGCCGCGATAAGACTTCCATACACATGACGAACAGGTAAGGGGACAGGGGATCACCCTGACGGAGACCACGCCTACCCTCAAAAAACCCCTCAGAGGACCCATTCACCGAGATGGAGAACATAGGCGAGGTAACGCAAGCCCGGACCCAGTTGACAAACTGGCAGGGCGTACCAATCGAAAGCAGTAAGCCAAAGAGAAAATCCCACTGAATAGAGTCATAAGCCTTCTGCAGGTCAATCTTCAGCACACACCGCGGGCTCCCTTTGTTGAGGTGGTAACCCCCAACCAACTCCTGGCAGAGCAGAATGTTATCCACAATGCTCCTACCTTGACCAAAGGCCGACTGATTCGGACTAATGAAGGAAGGCAGCCACACGCGAAGACGGTTAGCCAAAACCTTTGCAATGCATTTATACAACACATTACAGCAAGAAATAGGCCTAAAGTCCTCAACCCGTGAAGCACCCACCTTCTTAGGAATCAAGGTAAGAGAGGTGGCATTGATACCAGGAGGAAGGAAGGAGGTATCAAAGAAGTGAAGCACAGCGGAAACGAAATCATCCCCAACAACACTCCAAGCAGCTTTGAAAAACCCCACAGGGAAGCCATCCGGGCCAGGAGCCCTGGCACTACTCATGGAAAAGAGAACAGCACGAACTTCCTCTCGCGAGATGGGGCGAGTGAGATCAGTTACACACTGATCAGGCCACGAAAACCCCACCATCGGCTTTAAACACTCAGTGAGGTCACGATACCCAACCCCTTGGGACCCCAAGAGACCCTGGAAATAAAGAACCAGAGATCTCGAGATGTCCTCATGGGACGACAACCTGACCCCAGAGCCATCAACCAAAGAGGAAAAGTTATTTCGGGCTGCCCTAACTTTAACACTCCTGTGAAAAAACCCCGTGTTCCTATCCCCTAACGCCAGCCACTTGACCCTCGATTTCTGCCGAAGGGAGGCTTCCTCGCACCTAGCGGCTGCCCAGAACCTATCAGAAGCCTCAGCAGCCTGACGCTGGAGGGAAGGAGAAAGGGGGTCCACCAAAACTCCCGCCTGGGCAGCCTCCATGGCCAAGCGCAGATCAATAACCTGCTGACTAAGCACGGCAATCGGCGTCCCAAACTCCTGCCTGAGAGTCCCCTTTAAGCCCTTTAAATTGCGAGCGAAGCTAACAAGCGGAGAGACCCCAACATGGGTCACCCACCTACTGGCAATCACAGACAAAAACCTATCAGACTCCCCCCAATGGTTAAAGAACCGAAAGGAGGGAGACCGACGAGCACCTAAAGGGCCAGGAGAGAAAACCAACGGACTATGGTCAGAGACACCCCAGTCATGCACGTGCACCACACACATAGGCCGACCAGAAGCCCACGCAGCGTTGACCAAGACTCTATCCAACCTTCCCAACTGACCTCCTGGGCCTCCCCTCGGGCGACTAGTCCAAGTGAAATAATTCCCCTGAACCGGCAGCTCAACCAAGTCAGCCTCTAGGAGAGCAGCATCAAAGGCTCCCATCGCAGAAATGCTATGGTTACCCCCACTCCTCTCAGTCAACCGGCGAGTCTCATTGAAGTCTCCCATAACTATGCCAGGGGAAGACCAACTCGAACAAGCCAAGGCCAACTCCCTCCACAAAGTAGACCTCTCAGCCTCGAGATTGGACCCATACACACAGGCAATATGAGTCGCAACCTGAGAAGACAGGTCCACCAGGGAGCCAGTAACCAACTGAGGACTAATCAGGCTAGGGGAGAAAGAGAAACGGCGGGAACGCCATAACACCCAAATACGACCCAGGCCACTATCCCCATAACTACAAACACACTGCCAATCGGCCCCAAAGGAACGAAACACGAAATCAAACTGATGAGCCTTAACCTTCGTTTCTACTAGACAACAGAAACCAATATTCTCAGCTTGCAAAAAGGAGCGAACACATCGTCCTTTTGTCGGGTCAGTGAGACCGCGCACATTCCACGAGCACCAACTAGACATAGGAAGTAGAAGGGGAGACAATGGCATCCTGACACCCTCGGGGGTCCACACTGTCACGTTCTACTGTGTGTTGCCCAGGTAGGGAGGATAAGTTGATCTGGGTTCCTGGTGGGATTGGTTTCCCGTGACCACTTGTTTTTCCTGTGCCCCTTTGCGAGTTTGGTGTGGGAGGATATCCTCTGTTGGGGCAGAGCTTCCCGCCTCGTTCTCCCTTGGGATGCTGAGCTTGAGTGGATTTGTCGGGAGAGTGCTGGGCAGCACAAGCGTAAGCTTGTTTGGAGGGTGGCCTGGTGTGCTGTGATATACCATATTTGGATGGAACGCAATTTGCGTTTTCATGGCCCGGGACACCGCCCTACTCAGTCGGTTATCGCCGCTATTCGGTCTGATATTTCTTCTGCATGCTCGTCCTGGGCGGGTGCGGTTTCGGCCGTCTCCCCCTGGGATTCTTTTGATTGACTTTGTCTTGTTCTTTGAGTGTGTGTGCAGGTGTTATGTCAGGTTGCTCTTGTGGCGCTGTCTCGCTTATGACGATTGCTTCTTCCCCTGCTCTGTCCCTGGTTCATGCTGCTGTCCCTTCTCTGGAGGGGTTTCTGGTTTGGTCTGTGTGGCTTGGTTATTTGAGCTTGTCCCTGTGCTTGTTCTTGCTCTGAGATCGATGCTTTCTGAGGCTTGTTTCTGTTGCTGGCTTCTTCATCTGTCTGTCCTTGGCTGTCCTTGGCCTTCCCCCCTGGTGGGCTTCTTGTGTGGGGCTCTGCGTGGCTGGTCTGTGGAGTGTCCCTTGCTGTCGGGGTGGTTCAGGCGGTGCTTGTTTCTTCTGCAGTTGGCTGTCCTTCTCTTGTTTTGTGGGTGCTCGTTGTCTCCTGCCGGTCCTGGTTCCTAATGGAGCTGAGTTCTGGACGCTTGTTGTCACCCCGAAAGGCGCTTTGTCCTGAGGGTGTGTGGGCTTTTGGTGCGTCCTTGGATCTGGCTTTGTCGAGGGAAGCGATGCTGGCTGGATCCCTGTGGCTTTCTGCCGTGCCTGCATACCGGATGGTTGTTCTTTTACCATAAGTAGGGGGAAAACGAGTTGATGGGCCTCTTCTTTGTTCGGTTTCTTGGTCGAGCTTGGGGGGCGGGCTTCTTGTTTGCATTTGATGGATGGCCAGCTTGGCCCCTTTTTTCTCAGCATCTGCCTGTCCTCTCTCTGTTTTTGCTTGGTGCCCCTTGCCCCTGTCTGGAGTCGCTCTTTCGCTAGTTCCGACCGGGGGTTGGATGGCCAGGGGAGTTTTGTGGGCGGATGAGGTGTCATGCTTCGCGGTTGAGGTGTCACGCTTCCTTCGTGCTCTATGTCTTTGTTTCCTCCTGCTTCAGCTGTTTCTTTGCTTTTCAGTTGTGTTTCTTTTTCTAGCTCCTTCCCGCTTGTGGGTTGAATGCTGGAGTATGTTGTTGTTTGGTTTATTTGTTGCTTTCCCTCGGGCTGTGAGGTTTCTGTTGTGTTGTTTTGGGTTTTGTTGTCGTACATTAGTTCTCCCAGTGTTTGTTCTCTTGTTGTTGTGCCCTTTGGCCTCGGGCTTTGAGGCCTTTTGCTTATATATATTCACTTTTGCAAAAAAAAATACAACAAACCCTTTGAATTTCAACAACTTGATATCCAAAGATCAAGGGAAGAAGAATTAACAACTTAACTCTTCTTCAATCTTTCACAAAGAGTCACCTTGATTTTACAACAACCAAAGCTACAACTTCTCTTCTTCTTCTTCAAGCTTCAACCATGGAGATTTTTTTCAACACTTGAAGATTCTCAATCCAAAAGACTTGAGAGAAGAAGTTTCAACGTGAGAGAGAGAGAGAAGTGCTATCACAAGCTTGGAGAGAACTCACCAAGTCCAAATTGGATAAACCCAATTGACTTGCTTCATGAGTAAGGAAAAGAAAATGGAATACACATGTTGGACATGCAACAATGAATTAATGATAATAATAATAATTATAAATAATTATTATTTATTAAAATTAATAATAATTAAAACAATTTTAATTATTTAATTTATTATTAATATTAATATCAAATACTAATATAATAATAAACCTTCCACTATTGCCCGGTTTTCAGAAAACCGACTTTTCCAAAATACGAATCAATATTCATATTTTTCTCCGGTCGAGTATTTAAAACACATTTAAATACAACTTCCTCCTATTATATATTTAAATCACATTTAAATATATAACCCCTCGAACTAACCCTAATTCAGATTTCTCCGAATTCAACCCTATAGCACTGCTATACCGCTTTATCCGAGCTAGCCAGGAGAACCTAAAGGACCTACAGATCATGAGCTCCAACGATACGAGATCATTCGGTCAAAACTCTTTTGACCCGAATCGATCAACATTCGTTAACCCCCGGAGACTCCACTATAGTCCAAGGGCTGCACTCTCCTCACTGTAGATATATTGTGTCCTCTTGATATAACCGTCATTGGTAAGTCGATCCTTCACAGGTTGTCCGTAATCACAGTCGGGTCGTATAAACCGTTTAACCCCTGCATTACATCTTGTTCCTTAAGTACCACTGACACCTCTAATGAACAATAGATCATATAACTCTCTCATCACATGAGAGTGTGAGCTCACATTGTTCAAGCCCCGGAGTCAGCTATTTAAGGGAACAACCTATCTACTAACCCTGAAGAGCGGGTTGGGAGTGAATTTCAATCTTGCTACACTATGTCCCCAGCTACTTATTCGGCTTTATCCCCAAGTGGGTAGGCTTATTGAGCGGGCGTTCCGCCACTCTCACCCGTACAAGTCAAAGGATACTTCCGAATAAGCAGGAGTTCATAGCAAGCTCAGGATTAAGAACGAGTTACCTAGGCCATCAATGTGTATAAGTCAGTCTCGATCAGTAAACGGCGTTATAAAGAGAGAGTGACTTAATACGCGGTTCAATCTTGTGTAAACTCTTTACACAGGACGCCCTCACTTCTCACAACTCCATGTGGAACGATTCAGATCACATCGTTCTGTACAATACAAAGTGAGCCGCATCCAATAGTGTTACCAGGATAAGGTACCCAGCCTTATCCATATACTATAGATCATACACATTTGACAAAACTTTAACCACATTACTTTTGACAGCTCCCACTAGCCATATCTTCTTACGATTCAGATTAACCTGAATCCTTAGAACCAACATAGCTAATCTAAGCTTATCAAAGAAATGACTCCTTCATCATTCACAATGATTTAGGAGTGAAACTATGGGATTTTATTATGAAAGCTATTACATTGATCAAATACTTGTCCAACAATATATATCAATGTAATGTTCAAAACCATAAGATTTGTTTCGAAAAACAATCCTTATAATTTAAGATTTAGATACTAAATCCAATTCATAAATGAATTGAATAAGACTGCAAACGATTTGCTCTGAATCTTAAATAATGAATCTTCCTGGTTGAGACTAATAGATACTCTACCAAGATAGCTAATCTTGATTTCCATTTACCTTATCCTATCAAATAGAACAGAACAATGGACACGAGTATTCTATATAACTTACAACTGACAAATAGAACAGAACAATGGACACGAGTATTCTATATAACTTACAACTGACAACAAGAGAAGAAGTTAATACACAATTAACTCATTCTCTTTGGGACAGTCCCTTTGTCAGAAAGTCAAGCCTTAGAGGTTTTCACCTCATAGACTAGGTCTTTAAACCCCTTGAAGATTCATGGTTTTGTGCTACTGGTTCTTGTTTATGAATTTTACCATTATCAACAACTTTGATAACTAGAGTCATAACACAAGCCAATATAGTGGTCCAGATTATCTCATAAACCTCCCACTACATATAGGCTTTCTCAACGGTTGAGAAGAACCAGCTAAACTAACAACCTTTGTTAATTTAAATTTTTGCTTTCAATATAAAACAAGATAAATCTTAACTTGTTCTGTGGGTGCTCGTTGTCCCCTGCCGGTCCTGGTTCCTAATGGAGCGGAGTTCTGGACGCTCGTTGTCACCCCGAAAGGCGCCTTGTCCTGAGGGTGTGTGGGCTTTTGGTGGGTCCTTGGATCTGGCTTTGTCGAGGGAAGCGATGCTGGCTGGGTCCCTGTGGCTTCCTGCCGTGCCTGCATACCGGATGGTTGTTCTTCTGCCATAAGTAGGGGGAAAACGAGTTGATGGGCCTCCTCTTTGTTCGGTTCCTTGGTTGAGCTTGGGGGGCGGGCTTCTTGCTTGCATTTGATGGATGGCCAGCTTGGCCCCTTTTTTCTCAGCATCTGCATGTCCTCTCCCTGTTTTTGCTTGGTGCCCCTTGACCCTGTCTGCAGTCGCTCTTTCGCTAGTACCGGCAGGGGTTGGATGGCCTGGGGAGTGTTGTGGGCGGATGAGTGGTCATGCTTCGCGGTTGAAGTGTCACGATTCCTTCGTGTTCTATCTCTTTGCTTTTCAGTTGTGTTTCTTTTCTAGCTCCTTCCCGCTTGTGGGTTGAATGCTGGAGTGTTGTTGTTTGTTTTATTTGCTGCTTTTGTTGCTTTCCCTCGGGCTGTGAGGTTTCCGTTGTGTTGTTTTCTTTTGTTGTCGTACATTGGTTCTCCCAGTGTTTGTTCACTTGTTGTTGTGCCCTATGGCCTCGGGCTTTGAGGCCTTTTGCTTATATATATTCACTTTTGCAAAAAAAAAAAGATAAATCTTAACACTTTAGTTGTTTACCAAGTTTTAATAGAACACTACTAATATATATCTTTTGCAAAATGAACTCTTCATTTGATAAACAAAATATACTATATATTATAAAAGTGTTCACAACAAACTTGAGTTTTATAGATAATTATTACAACAGTTGAAATTATTTCTATACAGAGAACTAAACTATCAGCAAGCTCCCACTGTAGATACTGCGAAGACATCTTCATAAGTCGTCTTCGTCAAGAAATAGGCAGACAAGAACTAGTTTCCTGAAAAAGAATAACAAACATGATTAGTGGTTCCTGAATCAACATCCAGGTATGACTATCATAATCCACAACACATGTTTAGACAAAAGATAAATCATATTTACCTTGTCGTTCATTCTTTTCCTTTTTCTCTGCAAGGTATTTGGGGTAGTTTCGTTTCCAATGCCCTTCTACACCACAATGAAAACACTTTCCACTGTGTGAAGCTTTTACCTTGCCAACAGCGGGGGTTTTGCCCTTCCTGACACTTCTCTTCTTCTTGTGAATAATCTTATTACTCACAGAAGGAGATTCAGATTTAGTCCCAGACCCAGACCCTTTGTGGAATTTCACTGAAGTGGTAACATTTACCTCCTTCTCCTTTCTTTTAGAGGTATGCAGGGACTGATATATCTGAAGCTCGTTCAGAAGAGATGTCAGATTGTATTCTATCTTGTTCATGACCATATTGGCCCTGAAGTGCAGGAAGCTCTTCGGAAGAGATTCCAAGATAAATCCAACCTGACCTTGTTCGTCAACGGTTGCTCCATTTACTTCTGCAGTATTGAAGTACACCATCATGTTAAGGACATGCTCCCTAACAGAGGTTCCTTCAACCATACGGCAGTTGAAAATGTGCTTGAGGGCTTCATACCTAAGAGATGAGGAAGGCTTTCCAAACATCTCTTGTAGTGAAGCCATGATTTCCTTAGCGGAAACCATCCCCTCATGCTTCCTTGACAAAACATCAGATATGCTTGCCAGGAGGTAAACTCGAGCTTTATCATTATCCCGAATCCAACCGTCGTATGCTTCACGAACAGTTCGTGAGGCATTTGAACCAGAAACCGGAGGACACTCCTCCGTTAAGACAAATCTCAGGTTGTCAAGAACCAAAACCGCATTAAGGTTCGACTTCCAAGACCCAAAATTTTCTCCGGTTAATTTGTCGTGTGACAGCAACTGTATGAACGAACTCGACATGCTGTAAAGAATGTAAAACTATTAGTGAAACGGTTTTAACCTATTTAAACAAATTAAAGATTTAGTAGTAAACAAAGTACCCAAAATCTTTATTTACTAACAACGATACTTTAGTAAGTCAGAATGGTCCCTACCTAAGGGTAGGAGAGCATTCCTTTACTAAATCAAGACGTTCTTGACTAAATGCTAACTCCGGAATAACTCTTATTCCTATAGCATCTTAGTTATCGTTTTTTGGTCTGGATTTACTAACTCCTTAGCAAATCCCGTAAGTGTGACCCTCCATTTTTAGAATGCATAGAACGACCCCAACATAGCAACCGAATGGAATGTCAGTGTTGGGAATGGCCCTATGTTTCACTATCCATAAATGGTGACTGAGGTGTTCGATCTCCCATGCCCCGCCCTCCGTATGGATCGGTACCACTTGTGGGCACCTAGCAGGCGAAACATGGGAATCTCACGGTTCAATCCAATGGAGGAGACCGTAGGATGTACTGACGTACTTCCTTCTCCCACTTACTATAGATACTTACTCCATTCACCTTGCTATTGAAAGTTGCAAATACCATCCGAATGGGGTTGCCACATTAGCAACACGAGGCCGAGCAAAATTCTCCTGTTGTGAACTATAGGGAGTGCGTAGCAGGAGAGGGATATATCGTATATTCCTTCTCAACACATCTACTAAGTATCATGGACGGTTTTAAGGGTAAACAACTCAGGTTTTATCCGGCTAAGAAAATAAAACCTTAAGTCTAGGCAAACTATTTACCTGAGATGTCTAGGTTATAAACACTTTTATTAACCTCACACCTCTCACGCACGCTCATAAAGCCGGGTTAACTTTACTCAAGTACCGGATCGTCCCCAGGTAGGAGGTGTTCCGTAAACCGTCAACTTAAATACCTCCAACCTCGAACAGAATTTCACCGGGTGAGTTTCTCCTAACCTTAGCATTTACGAGATAACGACCTATTCATCTAATGAACCGGACGTCTCATTTAGCCCTAAATGAACATGCTTTTCTTTGTTATAGATTTTAAAAGTCTATCCAATTTTACAACACTTTGCAAAAAATAGACTATTGCTTATATATATTCACCTTTGCAAAAAAATAGACTATTGCTTATATGAAAAGCATCAAGCAAGCAATACTAATTATTACAAGCTTGTCAAAACCCCAAGCTAGGTCTTGAAGCACAACGAACTCTTCGAGCAACTCCAAGCACCTCGACTTCTTGGCTCCTTGCACACCTTGGCTCCGCAACAACCCTAGACTCTAAGACTAAACGAATTACAGACTCCAAGCCACACATTAAGCCTTATTTAACAAGCCAAGGCTATTACAAACCAAAGGTAAACAACAAGGAAAGTAAACAAATGCCATAAACCAAAATGTTTCAGCCACCCAAGCAAGAAATCAAAACAACCCACCTAGGACTCAATTTGTGCAAAATTGAGAGCTTAAAGCATGCTCTGATACCAATTGATGGAAACCGAAGGATCCCGACACAACCAGAGGCGCAGCAAAAGAAGCCTAAACTGGCTGAGGATCTTCAGCAATCAATAAGCAACAAACAAGAAGTGAGAAACAATGCTAACACTTAACATTTTTCATCACTTCGAGTCCCACCGGTAAATACCGACCGGTAAAGGCAACCGGTAAAAACCGACCGGTAAAGGAATTACCGAAGCAAAAGTTTGACCGATAAACCGGCGCCCATACACCGGTAAATGGCAACCGGTAAACGAACCGGTTCAACCCCATCGGTAAACTCTTGACTGGTAAATTTATCAGCCGATAAATTTCAACCGGTAAACCAAACCGGTAACACTTACCGACCGGTTTCCTCGGTATGGGATTTACCGGTAAATACCGACCGGTAAATCTTGACCAGGGAAACAACCCCCAAACGCTTAAGAAACAGCGTTTGGGAAGCCCCACCGGTAAATTACCTATCGGTAAAACCGACCGGTTTACCGACCGGTAAATTTACCAGTGAGCTTCAAAGACAAAAATACCTTGTTTTGATGTTCGTCTTCTTGTCTACCTCTGCACCTCTACAGCCCCCTCGATCTCTACCTCTCCTCCGGTCACGAACTCAGCACGAACAATCACGAGCACACGAGGACCACCCTTAGAGTAGTCCCAGCTATTCTCAGGCGGTAATAGCGGAGTGGTGGGACTCCTTAAGCTAAGAGGGTTAGTTTGAGGGTGGTGGAACAAGATGAAGCTTTTGGTTTGTGTTTGGTATTGTGTTAATATGAACTTGATGAACTATTCATCAAGAACATCAAGAACACAATACAACAAACCCTTTGAATTTCAACAACTTGATATCCAAAGATCAAGGGAAGAAGAATTAACAACTTAACTCTTCTTGCCAAACTGAGCATAGCTCAATTGGCATAAGGTTGTGCCCGTGACTAAGAGGTCATGGGTTCAATCCTCGCATTTATTAAAGATTCTCAATCCAAAAGACTTGAGAGAAAAAGTTTCAACGTGAGAGAGAGAGAGAAGTGCTATCACAAGCTTATCCGAGCTAGCCAGGAGAACCTAAAGGACCTACAGATCATGAGCACCAACGATACGAGATCATTCGGTCAAAACTCTTTTGACCCGAATCGATCAACATTCGTTAACCGCCGTAGACTCCACTAAAGTCCAAGGGCTGCACTCTCCTCACTGTAGATATATTGTGTCCTCTTGATATAACCGTCATTGGTAAGTCGATCCTTCACAGGTTGTCCGTAATCACAGCTGGGTCGTATAAACCGTTTAACCCCTGCATTACATCTTGTTCCTTAAGTACCACTGACACCTCTAATGAACAATAGATCTTTGGTCCAACCATCCATCAATGTGTATAAGTCAGTCTCGATCAGTAAACGGTGTTATAAAGAGAGAGTGACTTAATACGCGGTTCGATCTTGTGTAAACTCTTTACACAGGACGCCCTCACTTCTCACAACTCCATGTGGAACGATTCGGATCACATCGTTCTGTACAATACAAAGTGAGCCGCATCCAATAGTGTTACCAGGATAAGGTACCCAGCCTTATCCATATACTATCGATCATTTTGGCAGTATACTTGAACCTGATCCACAATCATGTCAAACATGAGGTTCAAATACTCAAACAATGCCAAGGGTGTTAGTTATTGGTATAGGATAAAACATGTTTCACTTTAATCCAGTAAACTCCTTTACTGAATTAAAACTTAATAACTCTTTATTACTAAATAGATTATTTACAAACATAACAGTTTACAAACCACGAGTTTTAGGACACAAAACCCAACACACGGAGGATATACTCCTCCATCCAAGCGACCCACAGAGAGCCAGAGCGAAGCAGCAGGAGCCAAAGGAGCTTCATAACAGCTGCCGAGTTCCAGGACTGGATATGACGAATACCCAAACCACCCTCCCGCTTCGGCAAACAAATATCATCCCAGGCAACCTTAGCCCCCCCCCACCCCCCCCCCCCCCCCCGCGACCAGAAGGAGAGCCTTTCCAGAGGTAGCAACGAAGCAAATTCTCAACCCTCTGGACCGCACGAGCAGGCAGCACAAAAACACTAGCCCAATAGACCTGGAAGGTCTGGAAGACCGACTGAATACCTGATACTTGCCTGGTCCTTGTGGAAGACCGACTGAAGACCTGGAAGGTCGATTTTTTGGTGGGTGTCCTTGGATCTGGCTTTGTCCTTGGATCTGGTTTCCAGAGGTCGGTTTTTTGGTGGGTGTCCTGATGGTTGTTCTTTGGCCATAATGGGGGATTGAGTTTTTTGAAGCTTCTTCCATGGTGGTCGTCGGCCTTCTTGCTGCTGCTGGGTGTAGGTGTTGAGCCAAATAAAGAACCTACATTACATATAGATTTACAAAACTTCTGGAAAGAAAAACAAAGGAACCAAACCACTCCTAAACTCTCTGTTCTCTCTCCTCCCAACAATGGGGGATTGAGTTTTTTGAAGTTTCTTCCATGGTGGTCGTGGTCCTCCTTGCTGCTGCTGGTTGTCGGGTGTTGAGGCAACGTGATCAAGCTGGCGACCTTTGAAGCTTCGATTCAAGAACCGGATCTGGGCGCGTCATTGAGGTTCGTTCTTCCTCTCTGTTTTTACGTTTTTCTTTTCGTTTTTTAGTCTTCGATTGTGTTTCTGCTTTCGGGATCCTTGGAGCTCTGGTTTATGGGAGTAAGGGTTCTCCTTCTTCTTCATCGGCTTCACGTTTGAGTGTACGACTATGAGGAGGAAGAAATCCCCTCAGAAGAAGCCCTTTGCTCAGAGCAATGGCTTTTCCTCTGTTCAACTCTTGCGGCCTCCGAAGTCTGAAGCTTACTCAGGGGTAAGCGTTCCAGTGGCTGTGGGTGGGGAGCTTTCGATAGACCCTACACATTCTTTAGGCAAGATTTCTGGGGGGATGGAGCTTAGGCGTTCGCCTTTAGGGGCTCCGTCTTCGGGTTTCATTTCTGAGAAATAGAGCACTGCCAGTAAGAACTCTGAGTTGGGGAAGATGTCGAATGCTACTGATCTTATTTCAAATTCAGTAGAGGTAGGGAGTTTTGATAAGGCAGTTTCTCGTCGAGGTAAGGTGTGTGTTCAAGGTAAGTCCTCTGTTTCTTCTGGGCAGCTCCCTTCTTCTGCTAAAAATGGAAAAACAGAGGGTCGGTCCCTTCAGCTGTTTTCCACGGCTGGACAAGATTTTTGCGTGGATAATGTTCATATTACCCTGCCTCGAAATACCTCTTCTGACTCTGAGGCCTCTTCTTCGTCAAAGCCTCGGTTGGATGTTGAAGACGACGGGTTAGGGCAACTCGGTTCTTCTTCCATGGCTGCGGCGGCTGCGGTTCACGCTTTCAATAGAATTCCTATTAAAGGAAAGTCTATTAAACCCGTGAGCAAGAATGGAGGGAGTGGTGATTTGAGCTGCTGTTCTCCCCCTGTACTTTGTGTGGAGGCCTTAATTGAGAAGGAGTCTATTAATGGAAACTTCATTAACTCCATTGGGGGGAGTGTTAAACCTGTTGCCAATTCCCCTTCTTCCCCCGTGATAGGTGCTACTTTTAGTAAGGATCGGGCTGAAATTTCTTTGGAAAATCCTTCAATTAGCAGATTGGTGAAAGGATCAGAAGCGACATTTTTGGAAAGTCAAATTTCTTTGGAAGGCTCTCTCTCCTTGGGTACTTCGTTGATGCCTAAAGAGTTGACAACCTTTGACCCTCCTTTTGGTAAGTCTGGAGGCAGTAGCCATCCTGAAAAGGGCTGCAATGTGGGGTCTCATTGGGTCATCCAAGTTGCGACGTCCATTTTGCCAACCCAAATGGGCCTGACACAATGGGGCTTGGCCCAATTGAACTTGAATTGATTGGCAATTGTGGCCTCGACAAAAATGGGCTTGGTCAAATTCGGAGAGGCCCTATTGTTCATGGCTTAAAAAATGGAGTTTTGCCAATTGGGCCGTCCTCGTTTAGCCCAATAGGGCGTGGGCAGTTGGGACACTTGGTGACTCGGCGTGGTATGCCCGATCGGGATGAGGTTCTCCCCCTTGAGGGAAATGATGGAGCTAGTGAGTTTGGGATGGGGGGTAGTTCGCTTGGGCCTAGGATTGGTTTGGGGTTTCCAGGAAAGTTTCCTCTGTTAGGCCATCCTCGGTCCGATGTGGGAGCTAGTGAGGGGAATGAGGTGGAGTCCCTTGGTCATGGACAAAAGGCTAGTTGGGCTAATCTTTTTGGGCCTCAGTGGACTTCACCCGCTGCTGAAACCCTCGTCTATAACCCTCCTATTGAGAAAGATGGAATTATGTTTGCCATTCCCTCGGATGAGGTTATTGAGGAGGGCATAGCAGTTTGGAGAGGTTCGTTGGTGGGTCAGTTTATGGATGGCAAACTCCCTTTTTTTTGTTCTTGATCGGCTGGTCAGGCGGATTTGGGGACATGTGGAAGTTCCTACCATTAACTTGTTTGACAATGGTTTGATCATCTTCAGGTTCCAAAAGGACTCAACTCGGGACTGGGTCTTGGAGAATGGGCCCTGACACTTCGGGGGGAAGCCTATTCTTCTGAGGCAGTGGGCCCCTGGGATTGTCCCCCAGACCTTTGTGTTCGATAAAATACCTGTGTGGGTTAAGTGTTTCCATGTCCCTATGGAATTGTGGACCACTCCTGGGTTGAGTAACATTGCGAGTACGGTTGGTATTCCTTTGCGGTTGGATAAGCCTACAAAGGACAAAACGTGCTCCTCGTATGCTCGGGTTTGTGTGGAGGTTGCGATTGATGCCCCTCTTCCCAGTAAAGTTGGGGTCACTGTCTATGGGGTAGATCACACTATCCCAATTGAGTATGAATGGAAGCCTAAGCGGTGCCTGTCTTGCCGTGTCTTTGGTCATTCGGACACAGGTTGTCCGAAACAAAATGTGGGTAGTGTTGATCCCATCATCACTACTCAGGTGTCTGCTGAGGGCGAGGTCAAGGTACCGGCCCAGAGTGAGGGCGTGGACTCGGATCAGGTAGTGCGTGATAGTGGGGAGGGTCATCAGGCCTCCTCTATTGAGGTTGGTGATGAGTTTCTCCCTGTGGAAGGGAAATCTCGTAGGCGTAAACGGAACAGGAAGAAGGCTGCGAAGTCCTTGGCGGCGACAGACTTGTCTGCCCTTCCCATTGGCTTGGTTAGGCCCCCGAGGTCTCCTATTGGCCCCAACTCTAGGTTGTCCCGTTCTCCTGAGCCCCTAAAGAGGGTCCCCGTGACTATCTCTTTTGGTTCTCTAGCTGATTCCTCGGAGTGTGCCTTGGCCTCCCCGAGGGTGGTTTCCTTAGTGGAAAAGACGCTCTGTGATAGTGTGGACCCTCGATGGTGTCAGGATGCCATTGTTTCCCCTTCTACTTCCTATGTCTAGTTGGTGCTCGTGGAATGTGCGCGGTCTCACTGACCCGACAAAAGGACGTTGTGTTCGTTCCTTTCTGCAGTCTGAGAATATTGGTTTCTGCTGTCTGGTAGAAACTAAGGTTAAGGCTCATCATTTTGACTTCGTGTTTCGTTCCTTTGGGGCCGATTGGCTGTGTGTGTGTAGTTATGGGGACAGTGGCCTGGGTCGTATTTGGGTGTTATGGCGTTCCCGCCGTTTCTCTTTCTCTCCTAGCCTCATTAGTCCTCAGTTGGTTACTGGCTCCCTGGTGGACCTGTCTTCTCAGGTTGTGACTCATATTGCCTGTGTGTATGGGTCCAATCTCGAGGCTGGGCGGTCTGCTTTGTGGAGGGAGTTGGCCGTGGCTTGTTCGAGTTGGTCTTCCCCTGGAGTAGTTATGGGAGACTTTAATGAGACTCGCCGGTTGACTGAGAGGAGTGGGGGTAACCATAGCATTTCTGCGATGGGAGCCTTTGATACTGCTCTCCTAGAGGCTGACTTGGTTGAGCTGCCAGTTCAGGGGAATTGGTTCACTTGGATTAGTCGCCCGAGGGGTGGCCCAGGAGGTCAGTTGGGAAGGTTGGATAGAGTTTTGGTCAATGCTGAGTGGGCTTCTGGTCGACCTATGTGTGTGGTGCACGTGCATGACTGGGGTGTTTCTGACCATAGTCCGATGGTTTTCTCTTCAGGCCCTTTAGCTGCTCGTCAGTCTCCCTCCTTTCGGTTCTTTAACCATTGGGGGGAGTCTGACAGGTTTTTGTCTGTGGTCGCTAGTAGGTGGGTGACCCATGTTGGGGTCTCTCCGCTTGTTAGCTTCGCTCGCAATTTAAAGGGCTTAAAGGGGTCTCTCAGGCAGGAGTTTGGGAAGCCGATTGCCGTGCTTAGTCAGCAGGTTATTGATCTTCGCTTGGCCATGGAGGCTGCCCAGGCGGGAGTTTTGGCTGACCCCCTTTCTCCCTCCCTCCAGCTTCAGGCCTCTGAGCGTGAAAGTTAGGGCAGCAGCTAGGTGTGAAGAAGCCTCCCTTCGGCAGAAATCGAGGGTTAAGTGGCTGGCGTTAGGGGATAGGAACTCGGGGTTCTTTCACAGGAGCGTGAAAGTTAGGGCAGCCCGGAATAGCTTTTCCTCTTTCGTTGATGGTTCTAGGGTCAGGATGTCTTCCCATGAGGACATCTCGAGATCTCTGGTTCATTATTTCCAGGGTCTCTTGGGGTCCCAAGGGGTTGGTTATCGTGACCTCACAGAGCAATTAAAGCCGATGGTGGGGTTTTCGTGGTCTGATCAGTGTGTAACTGACCTCATCCGCCCCATCTCGCGAGATGAGGTTCGAGCTGTTCTCTTTTCCATGAGTAGTGCCAGGGCTCCTGGCCCGGATGGCTTCCCTGTGGGGTTTTTCAAAGCTGCTTGGAGTGTTGTTG
The DNA here is from genome assembly GCA_028017165.1 of Herpetospermum pedunculosum. Taxonomy (NCBI): domain Eukaryota; kingdom Viridiplantae; phylum Streptophyta; class Magnoliopsida; order Cucurbitales; family Cucurbitaceae; genus Herpetospermum; species Herpetospermum pedunculosum. The sequence goes on from CM051522.1 coordinate 42,986,834, forward strand.
CGGATGATTTCGTTTCCGCCGCGCTTCACTTCTTTGATACCTCCTTCCTTCCTCCTGGTATCAATGCCACCTCTCTTACCTTGATTCCTAAGAAGGTGGGTGCCTCCCGGGTTGAGGATTTCAGGCCTATTTCCTGTTGTAATGTGTTGTATAAATGCATTGCAAAGGTTTTGGCTAATCGTCTTCGCGTGTGGTTGCCTTCCTTCATCAGTCCGAATCAGTCGGCCTTTGTTCAAGGAAGGAGTATTGTGGATAACATTCTTGTCTGCTAGGAGTTGGTTGGGGGTTACCACCTCAACAAAGGGAGCCCGCGGTGTGTGCTGAAGATCGACCTGCAGAAAGCTTATGATTCTATCCAGTGGGATTTTCTCTTTGGCTTACTGCTTTCGATTGGTACGCCTTGCCAGTTTGTTAACTGGATCCGGGCTTGCGTTACTTCGCCTATGTTCTCCATTTCGGTGAATGGGTCCTCTGAGGGGTTTTTTGCGGGTAGGCGTGGTCTCCGTCAGGGTGATCCCCTGTCCCCTTACCTGTTCGTCATGTGTATGGAAGTCTTGTCGCGGCTGCTGAATTCCCCGCCGCCTGAGTTTGAGTTTCATCCCAAGTGTGAGAGGGTTAATCTTACCCATCTTTGCTTTGCGGATGACTTGATGATTTTCTCTGCGGGGAACAGGACTTCTTTGAGGTTTGTTTAGCAGACATTACTTCACTTCCAGGAGCTTTCAGGCCTTGTGGCTAATTCCGCTAAGAGCTCGATGTTCTGTGCGGGGGTTCCTGTCCAGATGGCTGTCGGTCTGGCTGAGTTCATGGGTGTTGCTCTTGCGACCTTGCCTGTTTGTTACTTAGGTCTCCCTCTCATCTCTAGTCGGCTGTCTTCTCGGGATTGCCAGCCTCTGATTGATCGGATCACCTCTAGGATTGGCAGTTGGACTGCTAGGGCTCTTTCCTATGCGGGAAGGTTGCAGCTTATCCAATCGGTCCTCCAGAGCTTCCAGGTCTATTGGGCTAATGTGTTTGTGCTGCCTGCTCGTATAGTCCATAGGGTTGAGAGTTTGCTTCGGTGCTACCTCTGGAAGGGCTCTCCTTCTGGTCGTGGGGGGGCGAAGGTTGTCTGGGATGACATTTGTTTGCCGAAGAGTGAGGGATGTTTGGGTATTCGTCATATCCAATCCTGGAACTCAGCAGCGGTTATGAAGCTCCTTTGGCTCCTTCTGCTTCGCTCTGGTTCTCTGTGGGTGGCTTGGATGGAGGAGTATATCCTCCGTGGTCGGTCTCTTTGGACGATTCCTGTGTCGTCTATGTGGTCTTGGTGCCTCAAGGCGATTATGGGGCTTCGGGACCAATTCCGTCCACTTGTCCGGTTTTCCATTGGCGACGGTTCTAGGTGTCGTATGTGGGTTGATCCATGGCTGCCTGATGGTCCTATTCTCCCCAGGATTAGTGATCGTATCTTGTATGACGCAGCTAGTCATATTCAAGCTATGGTCTTTGATTTTCTGCTTCCTGATGGTTCGTGGCGGTGGCCGGCAGTGTCTCCTGAATTGTTGGAGATCGCCGATGCCGTGCGCTCTACTGTGTGTTGCCCAGGTAGGGAGGATAGGTTGATCTGGGTTCCAGGCGGGATTGGTTTTTCGGTTTCGAGTGCTTGGGAGGCGATTCGCCCCCGTGGGACAGTGGTTCCGTGGCAGGGTTTGCTTTGGTTCGGGGGGAATATTCCGTGTCATGCTTTTGTCACCTGGCTGGCCTTGAGGGACCGTTTGTATACCCGTGATAGGCTGGCTAGGTGGATCCCCTTGACACCTACCGATTGTTTGCTTTGTTTGTCCGGGACTGAGTCCCGAGACCACTTGTTCTTTCAGTGCCCCTTTGCGAGTTTGGTGTGGGAGGATATCCTCTGTTGGGGCAGAGCTTTCCGCCTCGTTCTCCCTTGGGATGCCGAGCTTGAGTGGATTTGTCGGGTGAGTGCTGGGCAGCACAAGCGAAAGCTTGTTTGGATAGTGGCCTGGTGTGTTGTGATCTACCATATTTGAATGGAACGCAACTTGCGTTTTCACGGCCCGGGTCACCGTCCTCCTCAGTCGGTTATCGCTGCTATTCAGTCTGATATTTCTTCTGCATGCTCGTCCTGGGTGGGTGCGGTTTCGGCCGTCTCCCCCTGGGATTCTTTTGATTGACTTTGTCTTGTTCTTTGAGTGTGTGCAAGTGTTTTGTCAGGTTGCTCTTTGCGGTGTTGTTCCGCTTCTGGCGATTGCTTCTTCCCCTGCTCTGTCCCTGGTTGCTGCTGCTGTCTCTTCTCTAGAGGGGTTTTCAGTTTTGGTCTGTGCGGCTTGGTTGTTTGAGCTTGTCCCTGTGCTTGTTCGTGCTCTGAGGACGCTGCTTGCTGAGGCTCGATCAGTTGCTTGGTTTCTTCACATGTCTGTCCTTTGCTGTCCTTGGCCCTTTCTTCCCTGGTGGGCTTCTTGTGTGGGGGCTTTGAGAGGCTAGTCTGTGGGGTGTCACTAGCTGTAGGGGTTGGTTCAGGCGGTGCTTGCTTCTTCTGCAGTTGGCTGTCCTTCTCTGTTCTGTGGGTGCTCTTTGTCCCCTGGCGGTCCTGGTTCCTAATTGAGTTGAGTTTCTGGATGCTTGTTGTCACCCCGAAAGGCGCTTTGTCCTGAGGGTGTGTGGGCTTTTGGTGGGTCCTTGGATCTGGCTTTGTCGAGGGAAGCGATGCTGGCTGGGTCCCTGTGGCTTTCTGCCGTGCCTGCATACTGGATGGTTGTTCTTTTGCCATAAGTAGGGGGAAGACGAGTTGATGGGCCTCTTCTTTGTTTGGTTTCTTGGTCGTGCTTGGGGGGCGGGCTTCTTGCTTGCATATGATGGATGGCCAGCTTGGCCCCTTTTTTCTCAGCATCTGCCTGTCCTCCCCCTGTTTTTGCTTGGTGCCCCTTGACCCTGTCTGGAGTCGCTCCTTCGCTCGTGACGGCCGGGGGATGGATGGCCTGGGGTGTTTTGTGGGCGGATGAGGAGTCATGCTTCGTTCGTGTTCTGTCTTTTTGTTTCCTCTTGCAAGCTGGTTCCTTTGCTTTTTGAGTTGTGTTACATTTATCTGCTTTTTGTCTTTTCTGGATCCTTCCCGCTTGTGGGTTGCTGGGGTTTGTTGTTGTTTGGTTTCTTTGTTGCTTTCCCTCGGGCTGTGAGGTTTCCGTTGGGTTGGTTTGGTTTTGTTGTTGTACATTGCTTCTCCCAGTGCTTGTTCTCTTGTTTGTTGTGCCCTTTGGCCTCGGGCTTTGAGGTCTTTTTGCTTATATATAATCACCTTTGCAAAAAAAAAGGTGTTGAGCCAACGTGATTCACTCACCGTGGTTACCTCCGAGGCATCTCCGAGCAAGCTGATCAAGGAAGCACAGCAGGGCGCTTCAAGAGGTAAGTTCTCCATCCTCTGTTTTTGTCTTTCCTTCGGCTTCAGTTTATTGTTTGCTGCTGTTGCTGGGTCCGTGGTGCTTTGGGTTTGGGGTTGAGGGAGAAGCTCTTCTCCGTTTGATCACGAAGCTTAGGGTGCAATATGAGGAGGAAGAAGTCCCCCAAAAAAAAACCGTTCGTCAAAAGTAATGGTTCTTCATCGGGCTTCCCTGGCCTTCGGCTCTCCAAAATCTCTGCAACAAAATCAATGGGGGTTGTAAGTTCGGATTCCCTAAGACTAGCCTAAGTGAAGGACGGTCTAAAGTTGTTTCTGACCGTTTGGGGCAAAACTCAGAGGCTGGGAGTTTTTGTCAAAAAACAGAGCACCTGGTACGTACTGGGCAGACGTCTTCTCTGTCTAAATTGGGAAAAACAGGGGACCGTTCAATTGATGAAGACGAGTTCTGTGTGGATATTGGCCTTGGTCCTCAGCCCCGAGTTATCTCTTCTACGTCTGAGGCTTCTTCTTCGTCTAACCAAAGGAGTGTTGGCGCTGATAAACCTCGGCTGGAGGTTGAAGACGACGGGCTAGGGCTACCTGGTTCTTCGACCATGGAGGCGGCTGTTGCTACACGAGCTTTGAATGCTCGCCCTATTGAAGGAAACCTCAATAATGAAAAGGGCGTTTTTTAAGGGATGGGTATTAATTTGGGAAAGCTTCCCTTATCTGCTGCCATTTTGAATCCGCAAGCTGTTTCTCTTAATTCCCCCGTGAGGCCAAGTTTGGAAAGTTTAGACAATATTCTCCCTCTTCAAACGTCAACTCCTGGAGGCATTTATTCTCGGTCATATAAGGAAAGTTTGGATAATAATGTGGCCCAAGCTTCCCCTTTCTTTAAATCCGATCATTTGGGCTTAAATGGAATAGATGGGAAGTCTTGCGTTAATCCGAGGGGTGTCTCCATTGCTGACGTCCCAATTGGTCTTGGCCCATTTGGTCATGGTGTGGATGGGCTTGGTAATGGTAATCGGGTAGCCACTGTTGGGCTTAATGAGATGGCCAATTCTCCATTTCACCTTAATGGGCTTGACAACTTCGGTTTGGCCCCAAAATTGAATGGGCAGGGAGCCTTGCCTGTTGGGCCGTCCTCGCTTAGCCCAATAGGGCGTGGGCAGCTGGGCAACTTGGTGACCCGCCGTGGTATGCCCAAGCGGGATGAGGTTCTGCCCCTTGAGGGAAAGGAAGGAACTAGTGAGGTTGGGATGGGATAATCGAACAACCACTTGGTGCAGTGGGTGAGCGTTCCGCCTAAGATAGCAGAGAGTGGGGGTTCGATTCTGCCCTAGGGCAGATTTTCTTAAAAATTAACAAACAACCACTTGGTGCAACGGGTGAGTGAGCGCATCACCTAGATAGCCTAGAGTGGGTGTTGATTGATCCTGCATCGTGCAAACGGGGCATGGATGATTTAAAATATTTAATTGCATTATATACCGCCTATAAAGGCAAATTTAAATCGAACAACCACTTGGTGCAGTGGGTGAGCGCTCCGCCTAAGATAGCAGAGAGTGGGGGTTCGATTCTGCCCTAGGGCAGATTTTCATAAAAATTATCAAACAACCACTTGGTGCAACGGGTGTGTGAGCGCATCACTTAGATAGCCCAGAGTGGGGGTTGATTGATTCTGCACCGTGCAAACGGGGCATGTATGATTTAAAATATTTAACTGCATTATATACCGCCCATAGAGGCAAATTTTTGGGCTTCTGGTCGGCCTATGTGTGTGGTGCACGTGCATGACTGGGGTGTCTCTGACCATAGTCCGTTGGTTTTCTCTCCAGGCCCTTTAGGTGCTCGTCGGTCTCCCTCCTTTCGGTTCTTCAACCATTGGGGGGAGTCTGATAGGTTTTTGTCTGTGATTGCCAGTAGGTGGGTGACCCATGTTGGGGTCTCTCCGCTTGTTTGCTTCGCTCGCAATTTAAAGGGCTTAAAACGGGCCCTCAGGCAGGAGTTTGGGACGCCGATTGCCGTGCTTAGTCAGCAGGTTATTGATCTGCGCTTGGCCATGGAGGCTGCCCAGGCGGGAGTTTTGGTGGACCCCCTTTCTCCTTCCCTCCAGCGTCAGGCCGCTGAGGCGTCTGATAGGTTCTGGGCAGTAGCTAGGTGTGAGGAAGCCTCCCTTCGGCAGAAATCGAGGTTCAAGTGGCTGGCGTTAGGGGATAGGAACTCGGGGTTCTTTCACAGGAGCGTAAAAGTTAGGGCAACCCAGAATAACTTTTCCTCTTTGGTTGATGGTTCTGGGGTCAGGATGTCGTCCCATGAGGACATCTCGAGATCTCTGGTTCATTATTTCCAGGGTCTCTTGGGGTCCCAAGGGGTTGGTTATCGTGACCTCACTGAGTGTTTAAAGCCGATGGTGGGGTTTTCGTGGTCTGATCAGTGTGTAACTGATCTCATTCGCCCCATCTCGCGAGATGAGGTTCGAGCTGTTCTCTTTTCCATGAGTAGTGCCAGGGCTCCTGGCCCGGATAGCTTCCCTGTGGGGTTTTTCAAAGCTGCTTGGAGTGTTGTTGGGGATGATTTCATTTCCGCTGTGCTTCACTTCTTTGATACCTCCTTCCTTCCTCCTGGCATCAATGCCACCTCTCTTACCTTGATTCCTAAGAAGGTGGGTGCTTCCCGGGTTGAGGATTTCAGGCCTATTTCCTGTTGTAATGTGTTGTATAAATGCATTGCAAAGGTTTTGGCTAATCGTCTTCGCGTGTGGCTGCCTTCCTTCATTAGTCCGAATCAGTCGGCCTTTGTTCAAGGTAGGAGCATTGTGGATAACATTCTGCTCTGCCAGGAGTTGGTTGGGGGTTACCACCTCAACAAAGGGAGCCCGCGGTGTGTGCTGAAGATTGACCTGCAGAAGGCTTATGACTCTATTCAGTGGGATTTTCTCTTTGGCTTACTGCTTTCGATTGGTACGCCTTGCCAGTTTGTCAACTGGGTCCGGGCTTGCGTTACTTCGCCTATGTTCTCCATCTCGGTTAATGGGTCCTCTGAGGGGTTTTTTGCGGGTAGGCGTGGTCTCCGTCAGGGTGATCCCCTGTCCCCTTACCTGTTCGTCATGTGTATGGAAGTCTTATCGTGGCTGCTGAATTCCCCGCCGCCTGAGTTTGAGTTTCATCCCAAGTGTGAGATGGTTAATCTTACCCATCTTTGCTTTGCGGATGACTTGATGATTTTCTCTGCGGGGAACAGGACTTCTTTGAGGTTTGTTCAGCAGACTTTACTGCACTTCCAGGAGCTTTCCGGCCTTGTGGCTAACTCCGCTAAGAGCTCGATGTTCTGTGCGGGGGTTCCTGTCCAGGTGGCTGTCGGTCTGGCTGAGTTCATGGGTGTTGCTCTTGTGACCTTGCCCGTTTGTTACTTAGGTCTCCCTCTCATCTCAGGTCGGCTGTCTTCTCGGGATTGCCAGCCTCTGATTGATCGGATCACCTCTAGGATTGGCAGTTGGACTGCTAGGGCTCTTTCCTATGCAGGAAGGTTGCAGCTTATCCAGTCGGTCCTTCAGAGCTTCCAGGTCTATTGGGCTAGTGTGTTTGTGCTGCCTGCTCGTATAGTCCATAGGGTTGAGAGTTTGCTTCGTTGCTACCTCTGGAAGGGCAATTCCGTCCACTTATCCGGTTTTCCATTGGCGACGGTTCTAGGTGTCGTATGTGGGTTGATCCTTGGCTGCCTGATGGTCCTATTCTTCCCAGAATTAGTGATCGTATCTTGTATGACGCAGCCAGTCATATTCAAGCTATGGTCTCTGATTTTCTGCTACCTGATGGTTCGTGGCGGTGGCCGGTAGTGTCTCCTGATTTGTTGGAGATCGCCGATGTCGTGCGCTCTACTGTGTGTCGCCCAGGTATGGATTCTTTGTTTATTGGAGTTAGGTTAAAAGTAAAAACAATTCATTTTATTCAATAACAACTTTATTGCAAAATAGAATATATATTCAGTTTACAAACCACGAGTTTTAGGACATAAAACCCAACAAACTCCCACTTGGACTAAAACATCAGTGGAGTATTACATGCTGGATGAGAAAAACTGGAATATCAAATATTTCCATGGCTTTTCTCCCACTATCCTACTCTACAACTCGTAGTCCTAGACTCTTTCGCAGCTTCGCAAGCCGCGACATACTCAGCTTCCATGGTGGAGTCAGCAATACAACCTTGCTTTATACTCCTCCATACTATTGCCCCTCCGTTAAGAGTGAACACTGATCCCGATGTGGATTTCCTCGAATCCTTATCGGTTTGAAAATCAGAGTTAGTGTATCCTGTAAGGATCAAATCCTTCGCGCCATACACGAGCACATAGTCCCTCGTTCTCCGAAGATACTTGAGGATGTGTTTAACGGCAGTCCAATGATCATATCCTGGATTGGACTGATACCTACTGACAATTCCCACTGCATAGCATATGTCGGGTCGTGTACATAACATGGCGTACATCAGACTACCGACTGCTGATGCATAGGGAATTCGTCTCATATCCTCAACTTCTTGAGGTGTCTTAGGACACTCTTCCTTTGACAATTGAATTCCATGCCTGAAAGGTAAAGAACCCTTCTTGGAATTCTGCATCGAATATCGTATCAACACCTTGTCGATATAAGATGCTTGAGACAGTGCTAGCGTTTTGGTCTTACGATTCCTTACGATTTGAATCCCTAGAACAAACTGAGCCTCTCCCAAATCTTTCATTTGGAATTGGGTCGCTAGCCATTGCTTAACGTCAGTCATGAACCCTACATCATTCCCAATGAGTAGGATAGCATCTACATATAAGACTAAGAAAGCTACAACAGAATTGACTATTTTCTTGTAGACACAAGGTTCGTCAACATTCTGTTCAAAGCCATAAGATTTGATCGCAGTATCAAACCTTATATTCCAGGATCTAGACGCTTGCTTCAACCCATAAATGGATCGATTAAGCTTGCAAACCTTTTGCTCTTGACCCTGAATTATGAACCCCTCTGGTTGAGCCATATAGATACTCTCTTCAAGATTGCCATTCAGAAAGGCTGTCTTGACATCCATTTGCCAAATTTCATAATCATAAAACGTGGCAATGGACAAGAGTATTCTAATCGACTTTAACATGGCAACAGGGGAGAAGGTTTCTTCATAGTCCACCCCTTCCCTCTGGGAATAACCCTTTGCCACAAGTCGAGCCTTAAAGGTTTGCACCTTACCGGCTTGGTCTCGTTTCCTCTTCTAGATCCACTTGCAACCGATAGGTCTTTCACCATCAGGTTGCTCTACAAGATCCCAGACCGAATTGAAGTACATCGACTCCATTTCGAGGTCCATGGCTTTAAGCCATTGGTCCTTGTCTATGTCATCCATTGCCTGTTTGAAGGTCAATGGATCCTCAACGCCGTCATCAGGTATGACGACCTGGGTTTCCGTTAAACCCATGTAGCGGTCGGGTTGTCTCACATCCCTCCCACTACGTCGAGGTATTCTCAACTCTTGAGAAGGACCAGCCTGATCAACAACTCTTGTTGACCCATCTGTAGCTTTCCTGGAAAGTTCGGTCAAAACAATTTTGCTCGAAGGTTGATGATCTCTCATGTGGTCTTCCTCTAAGAACGTGGTGTTTGTCGATACAAGCACCTTGTCCTGTTGAGGATCGTAAAATAGACCACCTTTCGTTTCCTTGGGGTAGCCTACGAATAGGCATAATTTTGAACGATGTTCCAACTTCTTTGGATTGGGCACCAACACATGTGCCGGACACCCCCAAATTCTGAAGTGACGTAAACTACCTTTACGCCCTCTCCATAACGTATAAGGTGTTTCTGAAACACTCTTAGAGGGAACCATGTTCAAAATATATACAGCAGCCTCTACTGCATATCCCCAAAACGAACTAGGCAGTTGAGCATAGCTCATCATAGATCGAACCATGTCTAACAAGGTTCTATTTCTCGTTTCGGACACACTGTTCTGTTGCGGTGTTCCGGGCGCTGAGAGTTTTTTTTGCAAAGGTGATTATATATAAGCAAAAAGACCTCAAAGCCCGAGGCCAAAGGGCACAACAAACAAGAGAACAAACACTAGGAGAACCAATGTATGACAACAAAACCAAAACAACTCAACGGAAACCTCACAGCCCGAGGGAAAGCAACAAATAAACCAAACAACAACAGACCCCAACATCCAACCCACAAGCGGGAAGCAGCCAGAAAAGACCAAAAGCAGAAAAATGTAACACAACTCAAAAAGCAAAAGAAACAGCTGAAGCAAAAGGAAACAATAAGACAGAACACGATCGAATCATGACACCTCATCCGCGAAACATGACACCTCATCCGCCCACAAAACACCCCAGGCCATCCATCCCCCGGCCGGCACGAGCGAAAGAGCGACTCCAGACAGGGTCAAGGGGCACCAAGCAAAACAGAGAGAGGACAGGCAGATGCTGAGAAAAAAGGGGCCAAGCTTGCCATCCATCATATGCAAGCAAATCGCCCGCCTCCCAAGCACGACCAAGAAACCGAACAAAGAAGAGGCCCATCAACTCGTCTTCCCCCTACTTATGGCAAAAGAACAACCATCTGGTATGCAGGCACGACAGAAAGCCACAGGGACCCAGCCAGCATTGCTTCCCTCGACAAAGCCAGATCCAAGGACCCACCAAAAGCCCACACACCCTCAGGACAAAGCGCCTTTCGGGGTGACAACAAGCATCCAGAACTCAGCTCAATTAGGAACCAGGACCGCCAGGGGACAACGAGCACCCACAGAATAGAGAAGGACAGCCAACTGCAGAAGAAGCAAGCACCGCCTGAACCAACCCGACAGCTAGGGACACCCCACATACTAGCCTCTCAAAGCCCCACACAGGAAGCCCACCAGGGGAGAAAGGCCAAGGACAGCCAAGGACAGACAGATGAAGAAAGCCAGCAACTGATCGAGCCTCTGCAAGCAGCGACCTCAGAGCATGAAACCAACACAGGGACAAGCTCAAACCACCAAGCCGCACAGACCAAAACAGAAACCCCTCCAGAGAAGAGACAGCAGCAGGAACCAGGGACAGAGCAGGGGAAGAAGCAATCGCCAGAAGCGAAAACACCGCATAGAGCAACCTGACAAAACACCTGCACACACTCAAAGAACAAGACAAAGTCAATCAAAAGAATCCCAGGGGGAGACGGCCGAAACCGCACCCACCCAGGACGAGCATGTAGAAGAAATATCAGACCGAATAGCAGCGATAACCGACTAAGGAGGGCTGAGACCCGGGCCATGAAAACGCAAGTTGTGTTCCATCCAAATATGGTAGATCACAGCACACCAGGCCACCCTCCAAACAAGCTTACGCTTATGCTGCCCAGCACTCACCCGACAAATCCACTCAAGCTCAGCGTCCCAAGGGAGAACGAGGTGGGAAGCTCTGCCCCAACAGAGGATATCCTCCCACACCAAACTAGCAAAGGGGCACTGGAAGAACAAGTGGTCACGGGACTCAGTCCCGGACAAACAAAGAAAACAATCGGTAGGTGTCGAGGGATCCACCTAGCCAGCCTATCACGAGTATACAAACGGTCCCTCAAGGCCAGCCAGGTGACAAAAGCATGACGCGAAATATTCCCCCCGAACCATAGCAAACCCAACCACGGAACCACTGTCCCACGGGGGCGGATCGCCTCCCAAGCACTTGAAACCGAAAAACCAATCCCGCCTGGAACCCAGATCAACCTATCCTCCCTACCTGGGCAACACACAGTAGAGCGCACGGCATCGGCGATCTCCAACAAATCAGGAGACACGACCGGCCACCGCCACGAACCATCAGGTAGCAGAAAATCAGAGACCATAGCTTGAATATGACTAGCTGCGTCATACACGATACGATCACTGATTATGGGGAGAATAGGACCATCAGGCAGCCATGGATCAACCCACATACGACACCTAGAACCGTCGCCAATGGAAAACCGGACAAGTGGACGGAATTGGTCCCGAAGCCCAATAATCGCCTTGAGGCACCAAGACCACATAGACGACACAGGAATCGTCCAAAGAGACCAACCACGGAGGATATACTCCTCCATCCAAGCCACCCACAGAGAACCAGAGCGAAGCAGAAGGAGCTTCATAACCGCTGCCGAGATCCAGGAATGGATATGACGAATACCCAAGCCTCCCTCACTCTTCGGCAAACAAATGTCATCCCAGGCAACCTTCGCCCCCCCACGACCAGAAGGAGAGCCCTTCCAGAGGTAGCACCGAAGCAAACTCTCAACCCTATGGACTATACGAGCAGGCAGCACAAACACACTAGCCCAATAGACCTGGAAGCTCTGAAGGACCGACTGGATAAGCTGCAACCTTCCCATATAGGAAAGAGCCCTAGCAGTCCAACTGCCAATCCTAGAGGTGATTCGATCAATCAGAGGCTGGCAATCCCGAGAAGACAGCCGACCCGAGATGAGAGGGAGACCTAAGTAACAAACAGGCAAGGTCGCAAGAGCAACACCCATGAACTCAGCCAGACCGACAGCCACCTGGACAGGAACCCCCGCACAGAACATCGAGCTCTTAGCGGAGTTAGCCACAAGGCCTGAAAGCTCCTGGAAGTGAAGTAAAGTCTGCTGAACAAACCTCAAAGAAGTCCTGTTCCCCGCAGAGAAAATCATCAAGTCATCCGCAAAGCAAAGATGGGTAAGATTAACCCTCTCACACTTGGGATGAAACTCAAACTCAGGCGGCGGGGAATTCAGCAGCCGCGATAAGACTTCCATACACATGACGAACAGGTAAGGGGACAGGGGATCACCCTGACGGAGACCACGCCTACCCGCAAAAAACTGAGAGTTGGGATACTATTCCATGTTCTATCATATAGTCCTGGAATCTTAAATCCATATACTCTCCACCTCGATCTGATCGGAGTGTTTTAATCGTTTTACCTAATGTGTTCCCAACCTCTGCCTTATACTCCTTGAACTTTTCAAGAGCTTTGGACTTATGATGCATTAGGTAAAGATAGCCGTACCTAGAATAATCATCAATGAAGCTAATGAAATATTCATACCCTCCCCGTGCTTTAACATTCATCGGACCACAAAGATCTGAATGTACAAGCTCTAGAGTTTCTTTGGACCTATGACCTTTTTCAGAAAAAGATCGTTTGGTCATCTTGCCCTCAAGACAAGACTCACATGGTGGTAAAGAGTTGTCCTCTCACTGATTTAGGAGACCACTCTTAACCAATCTCCCAATCCTATTGAGATTAATGTGGCCTAGTCTCAAGTGCCAAAGATAGGTACTTGGAGAAAGTTTCTGCCTTTTAGTTTGAGTTTGAGCTGTTTTAAACATCTCGGTGTTCAAAATAGCTTTTGCCTCTGTTGGTCTTAACACATACAAGTTGTTTTCAAGTTTCGCAGAACATATATGTACACCTCTTTTGCTAATGAACGCTTCATTAAAATCAAAAGATACTTTATACAAATGTTCAAGTAAACAAGAGATAGATACAAGGTTCCTTTTAAAGCTAGGAACCAACAGTACATTTTCAAGTAAAATGAAACTATCTCTATATAACAACTTGACAGCTCCCACTGCCTTGGCTGGGACAACCTCTCCTGTTCCAACCCTGAGAGTTATCTCACCTTCAGCAAGCAGCTGCCAGGAACTAGTTTCCTGGAAAGAAGAACAAACATGGTTAGTGGCTCCTGAATCCAGTATCCAGGCAGAACTATCATGTTCCACTAAACATGTTTCAACAACGAGTAAATCATATTTACTTAGTTGTTTCTTCTCAGCTTTGCTCGCCATGAGGGTATCATGATAGACCGATGAAGACGGTTGTCCAAACATCATCTGTAATGAATCCATGATCTCCTTAGCGGAGACCATTACCTCATGCTTCTTAGCTAACACATCGGATGTGCTGGCCAAGATGTAGACTCGGGCTTTATCATTAGCCCTAGTCCACCTGTCAAATGCATCTCGAACAGTTCGAGTTGCAGATGAGCTAGGAGGGGGAGGACATTCCTTTGTTAAGACAAACCTAAAATCATCGATAACAAGAATCGTATTCAAGTTCGATTTCCAGGTCGTGTAGTTATCGCCGTTTAGTTTATCAGAAGCTAGTAATTGGATAAACGAGCTAGACATGCTAAAAAGAATGAATTCTATTAGTGAATTGAACTTAACCTATTTTTAACAACCAATCAAGAATTTTAGCAAAAGTAATAATGTACCCAAAAAATCATTATTAATTTGCAACGATACTTCAGTGAGTCAGAGCAACCGCTACCGAGGGGCAGTCAATCACTCCTTCACTGAACCAAGACATTCTTGACTAAATGCTAATACCAGAATAACTCATATTCCTATAGCACCTTAGTTATCGCTACTTCGGTCAAGAATCTACTAACAACTTAGTAATCCTTGTAAGTGTGACCCGCCATTTTCAGAACTCAGAGGTCGGCCCCAACAGTGCAACCGAATGGAAATGTCAGAGTTGGGAATGGACCTAAGAGACCCTATCCATTTCTGGAGATTGAGTTGTTCCGACTCCCATGAAACGACCCTCCGAATGGACGGTGCTACTATGGGCAACCAGCAGGCGGAACATGGGAATCTCACGGTTCAACCTAATGGAGGAGACCGCAGGATGTATTGACATACTTCCTTCTCCCACTTACTATAAATACTTTCTCCATTCACCTTGCTCTTGATTTATGCAAACACCATCCGAATGGGGATGCCCTATTGACATAACGAGGCCGAGCATAAATCTCACGGTGTGAACTTTGTGGAGAACGTAGGAGGAGATTGATATATCATATATACCTTCTCAACACCACTACTAAGTATTTTAGAATGGTTTGGGTAAAGTTTTACTTAGGCATTATCCGGCTAAGACAATAAAACCTAAGTCTAGGTAGAACATACTTTTACCTAAGATGTCTACGTGATAAACGTTTTATAACCTTACACCTCTCACGTGCATGCTCATAAAGCCGGGTTAACTTAACTCAAGTACCGGATCGATCCCCAGGTAGGAGGTGTTCCGTAAACCGTCATCTTAAATACCTTCAACCTTAGTGCAGGATCAAACCGGGTGAGTTCTCTCGCAACCTTAGCTTTACAAGATATCGACCTATTTTAACTATTAAAACGAATCGATACTAAATTCCTAATCGCATTGGAATTCTTTAACCCTTAGTGAGCATGCATTTATCTTTGTTATAGATTTTAAATGTCTATCTCATTTTACAACGCTTTATAAAACAAAGACATTCTATAACATGCTTCCTAAGCTAGAATATAACCATTACATTCAATTTATAACATGCTTCCCAAGCAAGAATATAACAATTATATTCAACTAAGGCAACTATGTTGTATGTTTAATTTCACAATTAATATAACACTTATATTAATTTTACTTTTAAACAAGCAACATCCAATTCATAAATTAATATAACACTTATATTAATTCTCATGAATTAAGCATGCATACTATACAACATAACACTTATATTATACTTTCAATGCATGCAACATGCTTCCTATGGTGGGATTTGAAATCTATATGACATACTTTATGCACATACTAGATACTTTAATTAAAACATACATTCACAATGCATAATTAATTAAACACACTAAAGTGGACCGGTTTTGGCATCACGGACAAGCAAGCAACTAAATTATTACAATAATAATTCATCAACTAAGTTGAGACGCTTCCGAACCCTTCGAACTGCCACGAACCAGCTTGAATTTGCTTCAACCGGCCAAAAAAAAACAGCAACTACAAAACTTCAAAAAAACTGAACCGGTCCATAACAATTGTCCCGACTTCAACAGCCCGTAACTGGACCAATACCGACCCGAACCGGACCAAACGAATGCTGAACCAGACCTCCAGAGCGTGAAGAACAAGGAACCGGTCTGACTTTCAGTGAACCGGACCGCACGAGGACCGAACCGGACCGTTTCTTCCACCTTGCGCTGAACCGGTTTTGTGCTGGAATTTTGCAGAAAAAAAACAGCAAAAAACAGCATGCTGTTTTTTTCGACACCCGAGCTTCTGTCTTCGAATTGAAAGCCTATATGGACTCTAATGACTCCGAATTTTTTACAGACTCTTCTTCACACATTAAAGCCCATACACGCCCGGGCAATTACAAAACGAAGTACAAATAAAAGCTCAAAAAAATATGCCAAAACCGGGAAACACTTTAGACGCCCAGAAAAATAAATTTCTAAAACAAATACCCACCGAGCTCAAATTGATGCAAATTGAGTGACCAAAAAACGCTCTGATACCAATTGATGGAGCGCATGTAGCGCAGCGGAAGCGAGACGGATCATTGGAACTCTAATTTCATCAATTTAGCTAAATAAGAAACATGCACAAAGCTTTGAAATAAAAGGAATTAGAACACATACCTCTTGTAGTTCTAAAGACTTCTCTTCCAATGCTCGAATCTCCTCACGAACCCTTCGAAGCTTCCCTCGAACTCCTCGAGAACCACCTCCGGTAGTCCCGCTATCCTCGGGCCGAGCAACGGAGTGGTGGGACTCCTTTACGAAAGAAAAAGTTTGGAAGAAGAAGATGGGAAGATGAAAGTGATGAGGATTTTGTGAGAAGAAGTCTAACACTTAGCTTTCTAATTTCTCAAGTAACATGAACTCTTCATGCTCATCCAAATATTCAAACTCTTTGAAAATTCATCAACTTCAAACCATTTGAACTTCATCCAATTTATAGGCAATTCACATGCAACAAAGTCTTTGCTTAGCATGACACCTCAAATTGGATGGATTAGTCTTCAACCAAGTGTTCCAAAATTGATGAGTTTATATGCATGTTGTTGGTGATTCACAATCCACTTCACAACTTGGATAAACCCACTCAACTTGGATAAATCCACTCAACATGGATAATTCCACTTTGACTTATAATCACACTTGTAATATTTTGTCGTTTTAAAATTAATTCATAATTAATTTTAATAAGCAAAATAAATTATAATTAATTACTTTTTAATTAATTAATATTATTATTTAATTCAATATCAAATATTAATTAAATAATAAGACTAATCCCGGTTTCTTAAACTGAATCATCACACATGAATCCCTATTCATGTTTTACACCGATCCCATATTTAAATCATATTTAAATATGTCCATCATTCTTCCAAAACCGAATTTCAATAAATTCAAATTCTTTTTCTCTCATATTGTTACACGGCTTAATCCGAGCTAGCCAGGAGAACCTAAAGGACCTACAGATCATGAGCTCCAACGATACGAGATTAACCGGTCAAACTCTTTAACCAAGCTAACCAACATTCGTTAACCCCCGGAGACTCCACTAAAGTCCAAGGGTTGCACTCTCCTCACCGTAGATATATTTCTGTCCTCTTGATATAACCATCATTAGTAAGTCGATCCTTCACAGGTCGTTCGTAATTACAGCTGGGTCAAAATAACCGTTTTACCCCCGTAATTACATCTTGTTCCTTAAGTCCCACTGATCCTCTAATGAACTATTGGTTTGTGGTCCAACCACCAAACCGATTGGTATGTGATCTCATCACTATACCAAGTCCCTCTCGGGCCAATGAGAGGGTGGGATCCCTAGTTCAAGACCCGGAGTCAGCACTTAAGGGAACAACCTCTGTACTAATCCCTCAGAGCGGGTAGGAGTGAATTCCATCTCGCAGGACTATGTTCCCAGCTTCCTACCCGGTCTTATCCCCAAGATGGTAGGCTTATTGAGTCGGTGATCTCGGGCCACTCTCACCCATACAAGTCAAAGGATAAGCCCGAATAAACAGGAGTTCATAGCGTGCTCAGGAGTCAGATCGAGTTACCTAGGTCATCATATGAAAAAGTCGGTCTTTACAGTAAACAGAGTTATAAAGAAAGAGCGACTTGTTTCGCGGTTCAATCTTATGCAAACTCATTGCATTGGACGCCCCCACTCACATGTCTCCACATGAACGATTTCGGATCACATCGTTTGTACTATACAAAGTGAGCCGCGTCCAATAGTGTCCCCAGGATAAGGTACCCAGCCTTATCCCTATACTATAGACCGTTCTGGCTATTACTTGAACTTGATCCACAATCATGTCATACATGAAGTTCAAGTATACAACCTATAGCCATGGGTTCTTTGTTTATTGGAGTTAGGTTAAAAGTAAAAACAATTCATTTTATTCAATAACAACTTTACTGAATAAAACTCAATAACAACTTTATTGCAAAATAGAATATATATTCAGTTTACAAACCACGAGTTTTAGGACATAAAACCCAACAAACTCCCACTTGGACTAAAACATCAGTGGAGTATTACATGCTGGATGAGAAAAACTGGAATATCAAATATTTCCATGGCTTTTCTCCCACTATCCTACTGTACAACTCGTAGTCCTAGACTCACTAGGTGCCCCTCGAACACTTTAGCCGTGAGGGACTTTGTAAACGAATCAGCAATATTGTGCTCTGAGGCGATCTGCATGACGATCACGTCTCCTCGATGCACTATCTCCCTGATAAGATGATATTTCCGCTCAATGTGCTTTCCACGCTTATGAATTCTTGGTTCTCTCGAATTTGCCACAGCACCAGTATTATCACAATAAAGTGTGATAGGCAAATTCATATTTGGGACAACTTCCAAATCCGTCAAGAACTTTCTAAGCCATACAGCCTCTTTCGCAGCTTCGCAAGCCGCGACATACTCAGCTTCCATGGTGGAGTCAGCAATACAACCTTGCTTTATACTCCTCAATACTATTGCCCCTCCGTTAAGAGTGAACACTGATCCCGATGTGGATTTCCTCGAATCCTTATCGGTTTGAAAATCAGAGTCAGTGTATCCTGTAAGGATCAAATCCTTCGCGCCATACACGAGCACATAGTCCCTCGTTCTCCGAAGATACTTGAGGATGTGTTTAACGGCAGTCCAATGATCATATCCTGGATTGGACTGATACCTACTGACAATTCCCACTGCATAGCATATGTCGGGTCGTGTACATAACATGGCGTACATCAGACTACCGACTGCTGATGCATAGGGAATTCGTCTCATATCCTCAACTTCTTGAGGTGTCTTAGGACACTCTTCCTTTGACAATTGAATTCCATGCCTGAAAGGTAAAGAACCCTTCTTGGAATTCTGCATCGAATATCGTATCAACACCTTGTCGATATAAGATGCTTGAGACAGCGCTAGCGTTTTGTTCTTACGATTCCTTACGATTTGAATCCCTAGAACAAACTGAGCCTCTCCCAAATCTTTCATTTGGAATTGGGTCGCTAGCCATTGCTTAACGTCAGTCATGAACCCTATATCATTCCCAATGAGTAGGATATCATCTACATATAAGACTAAGAAAGCTACAACATAATTGACTATTTTCTTGTAGACACAAGGTTCGTCAACATTCTGTTCAAAGCCATAAGATTTGATCGCAATATCAAACCTTATATTCCAGGATCTAGACGCTTGCTTCAACCCATAAATGGATCGATTAAGCTTGCAAACCTTTTGCTCTTGACCCTGAATTATGAACTTCTCTGGTTGAGCCATATAGATACTCTCTTCACGATTGCCATTCAGAAAGGCTGTCTTGACATCCATTTGCCAAATTTCATAATCATAAAACGTGGCAATGGACAAGAGTATTCTAATCGACTTTAACATGGCAACAGGGGAGAAGGTTTCTTCATAGTCCACCCCTTCCCTCTGGGAATAACCCTTTGCCACAAGTCGAGCCTTAAAGGTTTGCACCTTACCGGCTTGGTCTCGTTTCCTCTTGTAGATCCACTTGCAACCGATAGGTCTTTCACCATCAGGTTGCTCTACAAGATCCCAGACCGAATTGAAGTACATCGACTCCATTTCGAGGTCCATGGCTTTAAGCCACTGGTCCTTGTCTATGTCATCCATTGCCTGTTTGAAGGTCAATGGATCCTCAACGCCGTCATCAGGTATGACGACCTGGGTTTCCGTTAAACCCATGTAGCGGTCGGGTTGTCTCACATCCCTCCCACTACGTCGAGGTATTCTCAACTCTTGAGAAGGACCAGCCTGATCAACAACTCTTGTTGACCCATCTGTAGCTTTCCTGGAAAGTTCGGTCAAAACAATTTTGCTCGAAGGTTGATGATCTCTCATGTGGTCTTCCTCTAAGAACGTGGTGTTTGTCGATACAAGCACCTTGTCCTGTTGAGGATCGTAAAATAGACCACCTTTCGTTTCCTTGGGGTAGCCTACGAATAGGCATAATTTTGAACGATGTTCCAACTTCTTTGGATTGGGCACCAACACATGTGCCGGACACCCCCAAATTCTGAAGTGACGTAAACTACCTTTACGCCCTCTCCATAACGCATAAGGTGTTTCTGAAACACTCTTAGAGGGAACCATGTTCAAAATATATACAGCAGCCTCTACTGCATATCCCCAAAACGAACTAGGCAGTTGAGCATAGCTCATCATAGATCGAACCATGTCTAACAGGGTTCTATTTCTCCTTTCGGACACACCGTTCTGTTGCGGTGTTCCGGGCGCTGAGAGTTTTTTTTTGCAAAGGTGATTATATATAAGCAAAAAGACCTCAAAGCCCGAGGCCAAAGGGCACAACAAACAAGAGAACAAACACTAGGAGAACCAATGTATGACAACAAAACCAAAACAACTCAACGAAAAACCTCACAGCCCGAGGGAAAGCAACAAATAAACCAAACAACAACAGACCCCAGCATCCAACCCACAAGCGGTAAGGAGCCAGAAAAGACCAAAAGCAGAAAAATGTAACACAACTCAAAAAGCAAAAGAAACAGCTGAAGCAAGAGGAAACAATAAGACAGAACACGACCGAATCATGACACCTCATCCGCGAAACATGACACCTCATCCGCCCACAAAACACCCCAGGCCATCCATCCCCCGGCCGGCACGAGCGAAAGAGCGACTCCAGACAGGGTCAAGGGGCACCAAGCAAAACAGAGAGAGGACAGGCAGATGCTGAGAAAAAAGGGGCCAAGCTTGCCATCCATCATATGCAAGCAAATCGCCCGCTTCCCAAGCACGACCAAGAAACCGAACAAAGAAGAGGCCCATCAACTCGTCTTCCCCCTACTTATGGCAAAAGAACAACCATCCGGTATGCAGGCACGACAGAAAGCCACAGGGACCCAGCCAACATCGCTTCCCTCGACAAAGCCAGATCCAAGGACCCACCAAAAGCCCACACACCCTCAGGACAAAGCGCCTTTCGGGGTGACAACAAGCATCCAGAACTCAGCTCAATTAGGAACCAGGACCGCCAGGGGACAACGAGCACCCACAGAACAGAGAAGGACAGCCAACTGCAGAAGAAGCAAGCACCGCCTGAACCAACCCGACAGCTAGGGACACCCCACATACTAGCCTCTCAAAGCCCCACACAGGAAGCCCACCAGGGGAGAAAGGCCAAGGACAGCCAAGGACAGACAGATGAAGAAAGCCAGCAACTGATCGAGCCTCTACAAGCAGCGACCTCAGAGCATGAAACCAACACAGGGACAATGATACGAAACCCTAGTGAATTGGATCAAGAACCCCTTGGTTATACGAACCCTTGAATCACAAACACTAAAACCCCTTAATCAGATCGGTTTCACCCCAAGATAAAGAGAAGAATAGAAATACCTTAGATCGAATATCCAAGGATGAGGAACTTGTCCCTAACCTTGAACCGAAACACTTCACTATTAGATTGATCAAGTCTAATAGAATGCTTCTCAAACATGCAAGTCAAACAAGAAATGCAAAGGTAACAATAGCTCTCGGCTATGGAAATGTTCCAATGGAGTTTTCAATTCAAATATCTAAGTTGTTCTTTTACATTGGACATGACCAATCCCTTTTATAGACAAGGAATTCAGCCAAGAGACTCTTTAACTCCCTAACATAAATGCCAATATGAAAAGCCACCTTGAAATACCAAAGGGTGCCTTGATATTCTAAAAGGCATCTTGGAAAAGTAAAAGTCATCTAGAAATATGAAAGGTTGCCTAAGACTTTGTTACACTTTTAATTAGTGTAATAAGTGACAAAATGTGCATATTAAACTTAGTTTAATTATAATACTTTAGTCTTCCATAAATTGGACTTGAGACAAGTTGAAATCCATGTCTTTCTCTTCATCGTTGACTTTAACCCTTGCCCCATAACAATGGTTTGACCTCTTTGAGTTTCATCATGGATATGAATTAGATTGCCAAAATAATTCATATCATCCTCCCATTCTTCAAAAGGATTCGTCCTCGAATCACCATCATCTACATCAAAAGGACGAAAATCAGCGGCATTGAACATATAATTGTTATCTCCCTCGCCTTGTAGAGCAATCTTGTAGTCATGAGATTTCATAGGTAAGTTGCCTTTTGAACTCCACTTGGGTTTCTTATAAAAAGAACAATGATCTTTCCAAAATAATTTCCAAACCCAATCACCCGGTTTGAACACCTTATGCTTGCTGCCATGGATGGTCCGAAAAGAAACTTTGGTGTTTTGTTTCTCAATAAATGTTTTGGCATTGATGTCCATGTGTTGTTTGCAATTGTTGACGGTAGAAGCGATCTTTGAATCAAACTTCTCAATGAGTGTTTTGGCCTCCTGTAAGAACTCAAAAGAAATACTAGCAAAACATGGTTTGAGTTCACCCGTTAGAAAACAAGATCCTTTATATAAAAGATCATAAATATTTTGCTTTGAAAACAAAATAGATTTAACCACACATTTTCTTTCACACATGCTCACATTCTGGGCTTTTCTCTCATTTTTTATTGTAGGCCATAAACTAATCTCATGCTTTTCTTTCTCACTATTTTTCTCACGTAATTCTTTTTCAATACAATCGCATGCTTTTGTCTTGGCCTTTTGTGCCTTTTCCTCTAACTCACACACATCAACATGCATTTCTTCAAGTGTAGGCAAAACAATAGAAGTGTTACAATCAAACAAGACTTTGCAATCTAATTGCGTACTAAGTATGATATCACCATTAGTATGCATTGACACCAAATCACAAAGTGTGTCATTTTGAACTTTATCATCTTCTACCTCTTCAATAGGCCGAATTTCAGTAGGTAAACTAACATTTTCCAAAGATAAAGTAACACTGGAAGTTGGTTTAGGTTTAGTGTACCTTGTAGATTTCTTAGGGCAATCTTCCCTTCTTTCAACAGATTGTATGACCCCTTTCTCCCTTGCTTGGCCCCGCAAATTCAACTCTTGCTCTATTTCAAATAGCTCATTGATGCATTGGCGCATCTCAGCTATATTGTCGAGAAAATCCTTCATAAAATGATCATCACGATTGTAGGTCTCACGACGTCTTCTTCTTTGGTGCAACATGGCTTGCCAAATGAAAAACCTCACAAGCAATTCCTCGTGTGTTTACTCTCCTTTATAATGAAGATCACTCATGTTTACACTCGATTATAATCTCACAGCTCACTTCTCTCAAGTTGGTTGGAGCAAAACTGAGAGCTATGAAAGTTTTGCAATCAAGTAATAAACAAGCATGTAAAAAAAAAGCCAAACCGAGCATAGCTCAATTGGCATAGGGTTGAGCTGGTGACCAAAAGGTCATGGGTTCAATCCCCGCATTAATTAAACTACCGTTGCAAAAAAAAAAAAAAAAAAAAAAAAAGCATGTAAAAAATAGCAACTATTAACTTAATTAGTGGATATATTCAAAGAACAAAGTTAAAGAAAAGAATATGAAATGAAAAGACACAATTGACTTTTTATGGTTGAGAATGTGATTGGAATCAATGAGCACAAGTTACAACTCATGCATTAATTGCAGTGTATTGGAATTGTAGATTACAACTCATGCATGCATTGAAAAAGCAATTGACATGCAAAACTAGAAACAAACTAATTTGACACTTTTTTTTTCCTTTTTTTTTTTGTAAACTTGGACAGAATTTAAAGGATAAAGATGTAATAGATTGTTCTAATAATTCAAAATTGAAAAGAACAAAAAATTACAGAATTGGAAGCAACTTGGAAATTTAAAAGACAAAATTTAAAGATAGATTTTTTTCTAATCTTGAGCTTTCGGTTAGAACAACCTAAGCTCTGATACCAAATGATACGAAACCCTAGTGAATTGGATCAAGAACCTGATACGAATATGATTGGTCCTCGAATGATCACCTCAAGAAGAATTAATTTATCATGTCCAATGGATGATGACTTTGACGGTAGAAGAATTGAAGCTGAAATATGCATTTTTGAAGAATGGGAGGATGATATGAATTATTTTGGCAATCCAATTCATATCCATGATGAAGCTTAATGAAGTCAAACCATTGTTATGGAGGAAGAATCAAAGTCAACATGGAAGAGAAATGCATGAACTTCATTATCTCACAAGTCCATTTGGTGGAAGACTAATAGATCATGTTAAACTAAGTTTAAAATCCATATTTGGTTACTTAATGTACTCATTTAAAGTGTAACTAAGTTTTAGGTGATCTTTCATATTTCAAGATAAACTTTTAGTTTTCCAAGGTGCCTTTTAGAATATCAAGGCATCTCTTGGTATTTCAAGGTGACTTTTCATATTAGCATTTATGTTAGGAGTCTCTTGGCTTAATTCCTTGTCTATAAAAGGGATTAGCCTTGTCTATTGTAAAAGACAACTTGATATGAGATATGAAATGTAGTGTTTTGGGTTTTAAACCTTGAAAGCTTTAAAGCTTTGTTTCTTGTGTATTCTTGTGATAGAATGCATGAATATTTGGAGCATTCAAGTGAGAATTGATCAGCCTTGCTTGTGGAGTGCTTTGAAGATCAAGGGTTGATGGGAGCCACAAGCTCTGTCCGATCCTCGATTTATTTGATCGTCTAAGTAATCTGTCGTCTAGCCTTTCTTAGGGGTTGAGATCGAAGGTTAAGTTAGTCAGTTTTGTGAATATTTACAAGGATTCTAGAAGGACCTCTAGCTTTGTAAATCTAGCTTATCTGGCGCTTATCATTTGGTATCAGAGCTTCGGCTTTAGATCGGGTTTTATCCACAGTGTTGTTGGTAAGCAATTGGTAAGGTTAGTGTTTGAGATAATTATTTACAAGGATCCTAGAAGGACCTCTAGCTTTGTAAATTTTGGATCTTCGCTATCTTGAACAAGAGGGACTGGCGGGGGAAAACCAAGCAAAGTTGGGAAAGGGAAGACAAGAGAATGGAAGGTATCTTTTTCACAAAGACCCTTACACAATAGGGCAATGTGTGGATCTAAGGGATGTAAACATGAGAAAAGAGGAGGAATGAAATACAGGCCAGTGGTACGAATCGATGGTTGAAAGGATGGGGAAAGCAATGAGTTCAAGCAGGCGAATAGTGAAGAAATACCTACTTTCTCATGTTTTGATTTTGCCTGCATACCTCTAAAAAAGCCAAACAAGAAAGAAGAGGGAATAAAGGAGAAGAGGAAGAGTAAGTTTGACCTTTATACTAGGAAGTATCAAGATCAAAAAGTAGAGGCAAGGTTAGAGCCTGATGATGGGGAAAACCCAACGTAACAATAGCTCTCCACCTACTCTCCACCTCGATCCATATACTCTCCACCTCGATCTGATCGGAGTGTTTTAATCGTAACAATAGTCCTGGAATCTTAAATCCATATACTCTCCACCTCGATCTGATCGGAGTGTTTTAATCGTTTTACCTAATGTGTTCCCAACCTCTGCCTTATACTCCTTGAACTTTTCAAGAGCTTCGGACTTATGATGCATTAGGTAAAGATAGCCGTCCCTAGAATAATCATCAATGAAGCTGATGAAATATTCATACCCTCCCCGTGCTTTAACATTCATCGGACCACAAAGATCTGAATGTACAAGCTCTAGAGTTTCTTTGGACCTATGACCTTTTTCAGAAAAAGATCGTTTGGTCATCTTGCCCTCAAGACAAGACTCACATGGTGGTAAAGAGTTGTCCTCTCACTGATTTAGGAGACCACTCTTAACCAATCTCCCAATCCTATTGAGATTAATGTGGCCTAGTCTCAAGTGCCAAAGATAGGTACTTGGAGAAAGTTTCTGCCTTTTAGTTTGAGTTTGAGCTGTTTTAAACATCTCGGTGTTCAAAATAGCTTTTGCCTCTGTTTGTCTTAACACATACAAGTTGTTTTCAAGTTTCGCAGAACATATATGTACACCTCTTTTGCTAATGAACGCTTCATTAAAATCAAAAGATACTTTATACAAATGTTCAAGTAAACAAGAGATAGATACAAGGTTCCTTTTAAAGCTAGGAACCAACAGTACATTTTCAAGTAAAATGAAACTATCTCTATATAACAACTTGACAGCTCCCACTGCCTTGGCTGAGACAACCTCTCCTGTTCCAACCCTGAGAGTTATCTCACTTTCAGCAAGCAGCTGCCAGGAACTAGTTTCCTGGAAAGAAGAACAAACATGGTTAGTGGCTCCTGAATCCAGTATCCAGGCAGAACTATCATGTTCCACTAAACATGTTTCAACAACGAGTAAATCATATTTACTTAGTTGTTTCTTCTCAGCTTTGCTCGCCATGAGGGTATCATGATAGACCGATGAAGACGGTTGTCCAAACATCATCTGTAATGAATCCATGATCTCCTTAGCGGAGACCATTACCTCATGCTTCTTAGCTAACACATCGGATGTGCTGGCCAAGATGTAGACTCGGGCTTTATCATTAGCCCTAGTCCACCTGTCAAATGCATCTCGAACAGTTCGAGTTGCAGATGAGCTAGGAGGGGGAGGACATTCCTCTGTTAAGACAAACCTAAAATCATCGATAACAAGAATCGTATTCAAGTTCGATTTCCAGGTCGTGTAGTTATCGCCGTTTAGTTTATCAGAAGCTAGTAATTGGATAAACGAGCTAGACATGCTGAAAAGAATGAATTCTATTAGTGAATTGAACTTAACCTATTTTTAACAACCAATCAAGAATTTTAGCAAAAGTAATAATGTACCCAAAAAATCATTATTAATTTGCAACGATACTTCAGTGAGTCAGAGCAACCGCTACCGAGGGGCAGTCAATCACTCCTTCACTGAACCAAGACATTCTTGACTAAATGCTAATACCAGAATAACTCATATTCCTATAGCACCTTAGTTATCGCTACTTCGGTCAAGAATCTACTAACAACTTAGTAATCCTTGTAAGTGTGACCCGCCATTTTCAGAACTCAGAGTTCGGCCCCAACAGTGCAACCGAATGGAAATGTCAGAGTTGGGAATGGACCTAAGAGACCCTATCCATTTCTGGAGATTGAGTTGTTCCGACTCCCATGAAACGGCCCTCCGAATGGACGGTGCTACTATGGGCAACCAGCAGGCGGAACATGGGAATCTCACGGTTCAACCTAATGGAGGAGACCGCAGGATGTATTGACATACTTCCTTCTCCCACTTACTATAAATACTTTCTCCATTCACCTTGCTCTTGATTTATGCAAACACCATCCGAATGGGGATGCCCTATTGACATCACGAGGCCGAGCATAAATCTCACGGTGTGAACTTTGCGGAGAACGTAGGAGGTTTCCGTTGTGTTGTTTTCCTTTGTTTTCTTTTGTTGTCGTACATTGGTTCCCCCAGTGTTTGTTCTCTTGTTGTTGTGCCCTTTGGCCTCGGGCTTTGAGGCCTTTTGCTTATATATATATTCACTTTTGCAAAAAAAAAAAAAGTATTTTAGAATGGTTTGGGTAAAGTTTTACTTAGGCATTATCCGGCTAAGACAATAAAACCTAAGTCTAGGTAGAACATACTTTTACCTAAGATGTCTAGGTGATAAACGTTTTATAACCTTACACCTCTCACGTGCATGCTCATAAAGCCGGGTTAACTTAACTCAAGTACCGGATCGATCCCCAGGTAGGAGGTGTTCCGTAAACCGTCATCTTAAATACCTTCAACCTTAGTGCAGGATCAAACCGGGTGAGTTCTCTCGTAACCTTAGCTTTACAAGATATCGACCTATTTTAACTATTAAAACGAATCGATACTAAATTCCTAATCGCATTGGAATTCTTTAACCCTTAGTGAGCATGCATTTATCTTTGTTATAGATTTTAAATGTCTATCTCATTTTACAACGCTTTATAAAACAAAGACATTCTATAACATGCTTCCTAAGCTAGAATATAACCATTACATTCAATTTATAACATGCTTCCCAAGCAAGAATATAACAATTATATTCAACTAAGGCAACTATGTTGTATGTTTAATTTCACAATTAATATAACACTTATATTAATTTTACTTTTAAACAAGCAACATCCAATTCATAAATTAATATAACACTTATATTAATTCTCATGAATTAAGCATGCATACTATACAACATAACACTTATATTATACTTTCAATGCATGCAACATGCTTCCTATGGTGGGATTTGAAATCTATATGGCATACTTTATGCACATACTAGATACTTTAATTAAAACATACATTCACAATGCATAATTAATTAAACACACTAAAGTGGACCGGTTTTGGCATCACGGACAAGCAAGCAACTAAATTATTACAATAATAATTCATCAACTAAGTTGAGACGCTTCCGAACCCTTCGAACCGCCACGAACCAGCTTGAATTTGCTTCAACCGGCCAAAAAAAAACAGCAACTACAAAACTTCAAAAAAACTGAACCGGTCCATAACAGTTGTCCCGACTTCAACAGCCCGTAACTGGACCAATACCGACCCGAACCGGACCAAACGAATGCTGAACCAGACCTCCAGAGGATGAAGAACAAGGAACCGGTCTGACTTTCAGTGAACCGGACCGAACCGGACCGTTTCTTCCACCTTGCGCTGAACCGGTTTTGTGCTGGAATTTTGCAGAAAAAAAACAGCAAAAAACAGCATGCTGTTTTTTTCGACACCCGAGCTTCTGTCTACGAATTGAAAGCCTATATGGACTCTAATGACTCCGAATTTTGTACAGACTCTTCTTCACACATTAAAGCCCATACACGCCCGGGCAATTACAAAACTAAGTACAAATAAAAGCTCAAAAAAATATGCCAAAACCGGGAAACACTTTAGACGCCCAGAAAAATAAATTTCTAAAACAAATACCCACCGAGCTCAAATTGATGCAAATTGAGTGACCAAAAAACGCTCTGATACCAATTGATGGAGCGCATGTAGCGCAGCGGAAGCGAGACGGATCATTGGCACTCTAATTTCATCAATTTAGCTAAATAAGAAACATGCACAAAGCTTTGAAATAAAAGGAATTAGAACACATACCTCTTGTAGTTCTAAAGACTTCTCTTCCAATGCTCGAATCTCCTCACGAACCCTTCGAAGCTTCCCTCGAACTCCTCGAGAACTACCTCCGGTAGTCCCGCTATCCTCGGGCCGAGCAACGGAGTGGTGGGACTCCTTTATGAAAGAAAAAGTTTGGAAGAAGAAGATGGGAAGATGAAAGTGATGAGGATTTTGTGAGAAGAAGTCTAACACTTAGCTTTCTAATTTCTCAAGTAACATGAACTCTTCATGCTCATCCAAATATTCAAACTCTTTGAAAATTCATCAACTTCAAACCATTTG
Organism: Herpetospermum pedunculosum; assembly: GCA_028017165.1. Classification (NCBI taxonomy): domain Eukaryota; kingdom Viridiplantae; phylum Streptophyta; class Magnoliopsida; order Cucurbitales; family Cucurbitaceae; genus Herpetospermum; species Herpetospermum pedunculosum. The sequence continues at coordinate 43,015,872 of CM051522.1, forward strand.
AACTTCATCCAATTTATAGGCAATTCACATGCAACAAAGTCTTTGGTTAGCATGACACCTCAAATTGGATGGATTAGTCTTCAACCAAGTGTTCCAAAATTGATGAGTTTATATGCATGTTGTTGGTGATTCACAATCCACTTCACAACTTGGATAAACCCACTCAACTTGGATAAATCCACTCAACATGGATAATTCCACTTTGACTTATAATCACACTTGTAATATTTTGTCATTTTAAAATTAATTCATAATTAATTTTAATAAGCAAAATAAATTATAATTAATTAAACTTTTTAATTAATTAATATTATTATTTAATTCAATATCAAATATTAATTAAATAATAAGACTAATCCCGGTTTCTTAAACCGAATCATCACACATGAATCCCTATTCATGTTTTACACCGATCCCATATTTAAATCATATTTAAATATGTCCATCATTCTTCCAAAACCGAATTTCAATAAATTCAAATTCTTTTTCTCTCATATTGTTACACGGCTTAATCCGAGCTAGCCAGGAGAACCTAAAGGACCTACAGATCATGAGCTCCAACGATACGAGATTAACCGGTCAAACTCTCTAACCAAGCTAACCAACATTCGTTAACCCCCGGAGACTCCACTAAAGTCCAAGGGTTGCACTCTCCTCACCGTAGATATATTTCTGTCCTCTTGATATAACCATCATTAGTAAGTCGATCCTTCACAGGTCGTTCGTAATTACAGCTGGATCAAAATAACCGTTTTACCCCCGTAATTACATCTTGTTCCTTAAGTCCCACTGATTCTCTAATGAACTATTGGTTTGTGGTCCAACCACCAAACCGATTGGTATGTGATCTCATCACTATACCAAGTCCCTCTCGGGCCAATGAGAGGGTGGGATCCCTAGTTCAATACCCGGAGTCAGCACTTAAGGGAACAACCTCTGTACTAATCCCTCAGAGCGGGTAGGAGTGAATTCCATCTCGCAGGACTATGTTCCCAGCTTCCTACCCGGTCTTATCCCCAAGATGGTAGGCTTATTGAGTCGGCGATCTCGGGCCACTCTCACCCATACAAGTCAAAGGATAAGCCCGAATAAACAGGAGTTCATAGCGTGCTCAGGAGTCAGATCGAGTTACCTAGGTCATCATATGAAAAAGTCGGTCTTTACAGTAAACGGAGTTATAAAGAAAGAACGACTTGTTTCGCGGTTCAATCTTATGCAAACTCATTGCATAGGACGCCCCCACTCACATGTCTCCACATGAACGATTTCGGATCACATCGTTTGTACTATACAAAGTGGGCCGCGTCCAATAGTGTCCCCAGGATAAGGTACCCAGCCTTATCCCTATACTATAGACCGTTCTGGCTATTACTTGAACTTGATCCACAATCATGTCATACATGAAGTTCAAGTATACAACCTATAGCCATGAGTTCTTTGTTTATTGGAGTTAGGTTAAAAGTAAAAACAATTCATTTTATTCAATAACAACTTTACTGAATAAAACTCAATAACAACTTTATTGCAAAATAGAATATATATTCAGTTTACAAACCACGAGTTTTAGGACATAAAACCCAACAAACTCCCACTTGGACTAAAACATCAGTGGAGTATTACATGCTGGATGAGAAAAACTGGAATATCAAATATTTCCATGGCTTTTCTCCCACTATCCTACTGTACAACTCGTAGTCCTAGACTCACTAGGTGCCCCTCGAACACTTTAGCCGTGAGGGACTTTGTAAACGGATCTGCAATATTGTGCTCTGAGGCGATCTGCATGACGATCACGTCTCCTCGATGCACTATCTCCCTGATGAGATGATATTTCCGCTCAATGTGCTTTCCACGCTTATGACTTCTTAGTTCTCTCGAATTTGCCACAGCACCAGTATTATCACAATAAAGTGTGATAGGCAAATTCATATTTGGAACAACTTCCAAATCCGTCAAGAACTTTCTAAGCCATACAGCCTCTTTCGCAGCTTCGCAAGCCGCGACATGCTCAGCTTCCATGGTGGAGTCAGCAATACAACCTTGCTTTATACTCCTCCATACTATTGCCCCTCCGTTAAGAGTGAACACTGATCCCGATGTGGATTTCCTCGAATCCTTATCGGTTTGAAAATCAGAGTTAGTGTATCCTGTAAGGATCAAATCCTTCGCGCCATACACGAGCACATAGTCCCTCGTTCTCCGAAGATACTTGAGGATGTGTTTAACGGCAGTCCAATGATCATATCCTGGATTGGACTGATACCTACTGACAATTCCCACTGCATAGCATATGTCGGGTCGTGTACATAACATGGCGTACATCAGACTACCGACTGCTGATGCATAGGGAATTCGTCTCATATCCTCAACTTCTTGAGGTGTCTTAGGACACTCTTCCTTTGACAATTGAATTCCATGCCTGAAAGGTAAAGAACCCTTCTTGGAATTCTGCATCGAATATCGTATCAACACCTTGTCGATATAAGATGCTTGAGACAGTGCTAGCGTTTTGGTCTTACGATTCCTTACGATTTGAATCCCTAGAACAAACTGAGCCTCTCCCAAATCTTTCATTTGGAATTGGGTCGCTAGCCATTGCTTAACGTCAGTCATGAACCCTACATCATTCCCAATGAGTAGGATAGCATCTACATATAAGACTAAGAAAGCTACAACAGAATTGACTATTTTCTTGTAGACACAAGGTTCGTCAACATTCTGTTCAAAGCCATAAGATTTGATCGCAGTATCAAACCTTATATTCCAGGATCTAGACGCTTGCTTCAACCCATAAATGGATCGATTAAGCTTGCAAACCTTTTGCTCTTGACCCTGAATTATGAACCCCTCTGGTTGAGCCATATAGATACTCTCTTCAAGATTGCCATTCAGAAAGGCTGTCTTGACATCCATTTGCCAAATTTCATAATCATAAAACGTGGCAATGGACAAGAGTATTCTAATCGACTTTAACATGGCAACAAGGGAGAAGGTTTCTTCATAGTCCACCCCTTCCCTCTGGGAATAACCCTTTGCCACAAGTCGAGCCTTAAAGGTTTGCACCTTACCGGCTTGGTCTCGTTTCCTCTTGTAGATCCACTTGCAACCGATAGGTCTTTCACCATCAGGTTTCTCTACAAGATCCCAGACCGATCGAACAACCACTTGGTGCAGTGGGTGAGCGCTCCGCCTAAGATAGCAGAGAGTGGGGGTTCGATTCTGCCCTAGGGCAGATTTTCTTAAAAATTATCAAACAACCACTTGGTGCAACGGGTGAGTGAGCGCATCACCTAGATAGCCCAGAGTGGGGGTTGATTGATCCTGCACCGTGCAAACGGGGCATGGATGATTTGAAATATTTAACTGCATTATATACCGCCTATAAAGGCAAATTTTAGCCAAATCGAGCATAGCTCAATTGGCATAGGGTTGTGCCAGTGACCACAAGGTCATGGGTTCAATCCCCGCTTTAATTAAACTACATAATTTTTAGAGTGGGGGTTCGATTCTGCCCTAGGGCAGATTTTCATAAAAATTATCAAACAACCACTTGGTGCTACGGGTGAGTGGGCGCATCACCTAGATAGCCCAGAGTGGGGGTTGATTGATCCTGCACCGTGCAAACGGGGCATGGATAATTTAAAAATATTTAACCGCATTATATACCGCCTATAACGGCAAATTTTAACTGCCAAACCGAGCATAGCTCAATTGGCATAAGGTTGTGCCCGTGACTATGAGGTCATGGGTTCAATCCTCGCATTAATTAAAATATCGTTGCAAAAAAAAGATCCCAGACCGAATTGAAGTAAATCGACTCCATTTCGAGGTCCATAGCTTTAAGCCACTGGTCCTTGTCTATGTCATCCATTGCCTGTTTGAAGGTCAATGGATCCTCAACGCCGTCATCAGGTATGACGACCTGGGTTTCCGTTAAACCCATGTAGCGGTCGGGTTGTCTCACATCCCTCCCACTACATCGAGGTATTCTCAACTCTTGAGAAGGACCAGCCTGATCAACAACTCTTGTTGACCCATCTGTAGCTTTCCTGGAAAGTTCGGTCAAAACAATTTTGCTCGAAGGTTGATGATCTCTCATGTGGTCTTCCTCTAAGAACGTGGTGTTTGTCGATACAAGCACCTTGTCCTGTTGAGGATCGTAAAATAGACCACCTTTCGTTTCCTTGGGGTAGCCTACGAATAGGCATAATTTTGAACGATGTTCCAACTTCTTTGGATTGGGCACCAACACATGTGTCGGACACCCCCAAATTCCGAAGTGACGTAAACTACCTTTACGCCCTCTCCATAACGCATAAGGTGTTTCTGAAACACTCTTAGAGGGAACCATTTTCACGGCCCGGGTCACCGTCCTCCTCAGTCGGTTATCGCTGCTATTTGGTCTGACATTTCTTCTGCATGCTCGTCCTGGGTGGGTGCGGTTTCGGCCGGCTCCCTCTGGGATTCTTTTGATTGACTTTATATTGTTCTTTGAGTGTGTGCAGGTGATTTTTCAGGTTGCTCTTTGCGGTGCTGTTTCGCTTCTGGCGATTGCTTCTTCCCCTGCTTTGTCCCTTGGTTGCTCCTTGCGGTGCTTTTCGTTGCTGGAGGTTGCTTCTTCCCCTGTTCTGTCCTTAGGTGCTGCTGTTGTCACTTCTCTGGAGGGGGTTTTTCAGTTTGGTCTGTGAGGCTTGCCCGTTTGGGGCTTCTCCCTATGCTTGTTCCTGCTTTGAGGACGCTTCTTGCAGAGGCTTGTTCAGTTTGCTTGCTTTCTTCACCTGTTTGCCCCTTGCTGTCCTCGGCTCTCTCTTCCCTGGTGGGCATTTTGAGTGGGGGCTATGAGAGGCTAGTTTGTGGGGTGCCACCATTTGTAGGGGTTGGTTCAGGCGGTGCTTGCTACTTCTGCAGTTGGTTGTCCATCTCTGTCCTGTGGGTGCTCTTTGTCCCCTGGTGTGGTCCTGGTTCCTAATTGAGTTGTGTTTGTTCTGGATGCTTGTTGTCACCCCGAAAGGCGCCTTGTCCGGAGGGTGTGTCAGTTTTTGGTGGGTGTCCTTGGATCTGGCATTGTCGAGGGAAGCGATGCTTGCCTGGTCCTTGTGGCTTTCTGCCGGGCCTGCATACCTGATGGTTGTTCTTTTGCCATAAGTAGGGGGAAGACGAGTTGAAGGGCCTCTTCTTTGTTTTGGTTTACTTGGTCGTGTTTGGGGGGCTTGCTTCTTGCATGCATATGATGGATGGCCAGCTTGACCTCTTTTTATCTCAGCATCTGTCTGTCCTCCCTCTGCTTTGCTTGGTGCCCCTTGACCTTGTCTGGAGTCGCTCTTTCGCTCGTGCCGGCCGAGGATTGATGGCTTCGGGTGTTTTTTGGGCGGCTAGGGAGTTTTGCTTCGTTCGTGTTCTGACTTATTGTTTCCTCTTGCTTCGGTTGTGTTCTTTTGCTCTTTGAGTTTTTTGCAAAAGTGAAAATATATAAGCAAAAGGCCTCAAAGCCCGAGGCCAAAGGGCACAACAACAAGAGAACAAACACTGGGAGAACCAATGTACGACAACAAAACGAAAACAACACAACGGAAACCTCACAGCCCGAGGGAAAGCAACAAATAAACCAAACAACAACAAACCCCAGCATCCAACCCACAAGCGGGAAGGAGCTAGAAAAGACAAAAAGCAGAAAAAAAAAATAACACAACTGAAAGGCAAAGAAACAGCTGAAGCAGTAGGAAACAAAGAGATAGAACACGAAGGAAACGTGACACCTCAACCGCGAAGCATGACCACTCATCCGCCCACAACACTCCCCAGGCCATCCAACCCCTGCCGGTACTAGCGAAAGAGCAACTCCAGACAGGGTCAAGGGGCACCAAGCAAAAAACAGGGAGAGGGCAGGCAGATGCTGAGAAAAACGGGGCCAAGCTGGCCATCCATCAAATGCAAGCAAGAAGCCCGCCCCCCAAGCTCGACCAAGAAACCGAACAAAGAAGAGGCCCATCAACTCGCTTTCCCCCTACTTATGGCAAAAGAACAACCATCAGGTATGCAGGCACGGCAGGAAGCCACAGGGACCCAGCCAGCATCGCTTCCCTCGACAAAGCCAGATCCAAGGACCCACCAAAAGCCCACACACCCTCAGGACAAGGCGCCTTTCGGGGTGACAACGAGCGTCCAGAACTCCGCTCCATTAGGAACCAGGCCCGGCAGGGGACAACGACCACCCACAGAACAAGAGAAGGACAGCCAACTGCAGAAGAAACAAGCACCGCCTGCACCACCCCAACAGCTAGGGACACCCCACAGACTAGCCTCGCAGAGCCCCACACAAGCAGCCACCAGGGAAGAAGGCCAAGGATGGGCAAGGACAGACAAATGAAGAAGCCAGCAACAGAAACAAGCCTCAGGAAGCAGCAATCAAAGAACAATAACAAGCACAGGGACATTGGTTTTCCCAGTGGAACAATAACAAGCACAGGGACAACAGAAACAAGCCTCACCCACAGAACAAGAGTTTTGCTCTTTGAGTTGTGTTGTATTTATTTGCTTTTTGGTCTTTTCTGGCTCCTTCCCACTTGTGGGTTGGGTGCCGGGGTTTGTTGTTTGTTGGTTTCTTTGTTGCTTTCCCTCGGGCTGTGAGGTTCCGTTGGGTTGTTTTTTGTTTTGTTTTCGTACATTGGTTTTCCCAGTGGATGTTCTCTTGTTTGATGGTGCCCTTTGGCCTCGGGCTTTGAGGTCTTTTTGCTTAATATATAACCACCTTTGCAAAAAAAAAGTTAGGGCAGCCCGGAATAGCTTTTCCTCTCTGGTTGACGGTTCTGGGGCCAGGTTGTCTTCCCATGTGGACATCTCGAGATCTCTGGTTCTTTATTTCCAGAGGCTCTTGGGGTCCCAGGGGTTAGTTACCGTGACCTTATAGAGCAATTAAAACCGATTGTGGGGTTTTTGTGGCCTGATCAGTGTGTAACTGATCTCATCCGCCCCATCTCAAGAGATGAGGTTCGAGCTGTTCTCTTTTCCATGAGTAGTGCCAAGGCTCCTGGGCCGGATGGTTTCCCTGTGGGGTTCTTCAAAGTTGCTTGGAGTGTTGTTGGGGATGATTTCTGTTCCGCAGTGTTGCACTTCTTTGATACCTCCTTCCTTCCTCCTGGTATCAATGCCACCTCTCTTACCTTGAATCCTAAGAAGCTGGTTGCCTCCCGGGTTGAGGATTTCAGGCCTATTTCCTGTTGTAATGTGTTGTATAAATGCATTGCCAAGGTTTTGGCCAATCGTCTTCGCGTGTGGCTGCCTTCCTTCATAAGTCCGAATCAGTCGGCCTTTATTCAAGGAAGGAGTATTGTGGATAACATTCTGCTCTTCTAGGAGTTGGTTGGGGGTTACCACCTCAACAAAGGGAGCCCGCGGTGTGTGCTGAAGATCGACCTGCAGAAAGCTTATGATTCTATCCAGTGGGATTTTCTCTTTGGCTTACTGCTCTCGATTGGTACGCCTTGCCAGTTTGTCAACTGGATCCGGGCTTGCGTTACTTCGCCTATGTTCTCTATTTCGGTGAATAGGTCCTCTGAGGGGTTTTTTGCGGGTAGGCGGGGTCTCCGTCAGGGAGATCCCCTATCCCCTTACCTGTTCGTCATGTGTATGGAAGTCTTGTCGAGGCTGCTGAATGCCCCGCCGCCTGAGTTTGAGTTTCATACCAAGTGCGAGAGGGTTAATCTTACCCATCTTTGCTTTGCGGATGACTTGATGATTTTCTCTGCGGGGAATAGGACTTCTTTGAGGTTCGTTCAATAGACCTTACATCACTTCCAGGAGCTTTCGGGCCTTGTGGCTAACTCCGCTAAGAGCTCGATGTTCTGTGCGGGGGTTCCTGTCCCGGTGGCTGTCGGCCTTGCCCAGTTCATGGGTGTTGCTCTTGCGTCCCTGCCTGTTTGTTACTTAGGTCTCCCTCTCCTCTCAGGTAGGCTGTCTTCTCGGGATTGCCAGCCCTTGATTGATCGGATCACCTCTAGGATTGGCAGTTGGACTGTTAGGGCTCTTTCCTATGCTGGTAGGTTGCAGCTTATCCAGTCGGTCCTCCAGAGCTTCCAGGTCTATTGGGCTAGTGTGTTTGTGTTGCCTGCTCGTATAGTCCATAGGGTTGAGAGTTTGCTTCGTTGTTACCTCTGGAAGGGCTCTCCTTCTGGTCGCGGGGGGGCGAAGGTTGCCTGGGATGACATTTGTTTGCCGAAGCGGGAGGGAGGTTTGGGTATTCGTCATATCCAATCCTGGAACTCGGCAGCTGTTATGAAGCTCCGTTGGCTCCTTCTGCTTCGCTCCGGTTCTCTGTGGGTCGCTTGGATGGAGGAGTATATCCTCCGTGGTCGTTCTCTATGGACGATTCCTGTGTCGTCTGTGTGGTCTTGGTGCCTCAAGGCGATTATGGGGCTTCGTGACCAATTTCGTCCACTTGTCCGATTTTCCATTGGCGATGGTTGTCGGTGTCGTATGTGGGTTGATCCATGGCTGCCTGATGGTCCTATTCTCCCCAGGATTAGCGATCGTATCTTGTATGACGCGGCTAGTCATATTCAAGCTATGGTCTCTGATTTCCTGCTTCCTGATGGTTCGTGGCGGTGGTCGTTGGTGTCTCCTGAGTTGTTGGAGATCTCCGATGCAGTGCACTCTACTGTGTGTTGCCTAGGTAGGGAGGATAGGTTGATCTGGATTTCAGGCGGAATGGGCTTTTCAGTTTCGAGTGCTTGGGAGGCGATCCGTCCCCGTGGGACGGTGGTTCCTTGGCAGGGTTTGCTATGGTTCGGGGGGAATATTCCGCGTCATGCTTTTGTCACCTGGCTGGCCTTGAGGGATCGTTTGTATACACGTGATAGGCTGGCTAGGTGGATCCCCTGGACCCCTACCGATTGTTTGCTTTGTTTGTCCGGGACTGAGTCCCGTGACCACTTGTTCTTTCAGTTCCCCTTTGCGAGTTTGGTGTGGGAAGATATCCTCTGTTGGGGTAGAGCTTCCCGCCTCGTTCTCCCTTGGGATGCTGAGCTTGAGTGGATTTGTCGGGAGAGTGCTGGGCAGCAAAAGCGTAAGCTTGTTTGGAGAGTGGCCTGGTGTGCTGTGATCTACCATATTTGGATGGAACGCAACTTGCGTTTTCACGGCCCGGGTCACCGCCCTCCTCAGTCGGTTATCGCTGCTATTCGGTCTGATATTTCTTCTGCATGCTCGTCCTGGGTGGGTGCGGTTTCGGCCGGCTCCCCCTGGGATTCTTTTGATTGACCTTCTCTTGTTCTTTGAGTGTGTGCAGGTGATTTTTCAGGTTGCTCTTTGCGGTGTTGTTTCGCTTCTGGCGACTGCTTCTTCCCCTGCGCTGTCCCTTGGTTGCTCCTTGCAGTGCTTTTCGTTGCTGGCGGTTGCGTCTTCCCCGGTTCTGTCCCTAGGTGCTGCTGTTGTCTCTTCTCTGGAGGTGGTTTTCAGTTTTGGTCTGTGAGGCTTGCCTTTTTGGGGCTTCTCCCTGTGCTTGTTCCTGCTTTGGTGACGATTCTTGCAGAGGCTTGTTCAGTTTGCTTGCTTTCTTCTCCTGTCTGCCCCTTGCTGTCCTTGGCTCTTTCCTCCCTGGTGGGCATTTTAAGGGGGGGTATGAGAGGCTAGTCTGTGGGGTGCAACCAGCTGTAGGGGTTGGTTCAGGCGGTGCTTGCTACTTCTGCAGTTGGCTGTCCATCTCTGTTCTGTGGGTGCTCTTTGTCCCCCGGTGTGGTCCTGGTTCCTAATTGAGTTGAGTTTGTTCTGGATGCTTGTTGTTACCCCGAAAGGCGCCTTGTCCGGAGGGTGTGTCGGTTTTTGGTGGGTGTCCTTGGATCTGGCTTTGTCGAGGGAAGCGATGCTTGCCGGGTCCTTGTGGCTTTCTGCCGGGCCTGCATACCTGATGGTTGTTCTTTTCCCATAAGTAGGGGGAAGACGAGTTGAAGGGCCTCTTCTTTGTTTGGTTTACTTGGTCGTGCTTGGGGGGCTGGCTTCTTGCATGCATATGATGGATGGCCAGCTTGGCCTCTTTTATCTCAGCATCTGTCTGTCCTCCCTCTGTTTTTGCTTGGTGCCCCTTGACCCTGTCTGGAGTCGCTCTTTCGCTCGTGCCGGCTGGGGGATTGATGGCTTGGGGTGTATTTTGGGCGGCTGGGGAGTTATGCTTCGTTCGTGCTGTGACTTGTTGTCTCCTCTTGCTTCGGTTGTGTTCTTTTGCTCTTTGAGTTGTGTTGTATTTATTTGCTTTTTTGTCTTTTCTGGCTCCTTCCCGCTTGTGGGTTGGGTGCCGGGGTTTGTTGTTTGTTGGTTTCTTTGTTGCTTTCCCTCGGGCTGTGAGGTTCCGTTGGGTTGTTTTTGGTTTGTTTTCATACATTAGTTTTCCCAGTGGTGTTCTCTTGTTTGATGGTGCCCTTTGGCCTCGGGCTTTGAGGTCTTTTGCTTAATATATAATCACCTTTGCAAAAAAAAAAAAAAAATTAAATATCCAATGTCAGTTGCATATTGTATGTTATAATTGTTATATTGTATAGGATGCATGCTTAATTCATAATAATTGATATAAGTGTTATATTAATTTATGAATTAGGAGTTGTATATTTAAGAGCATAATCGATATAAATGTTATATTGATTATGAAGTTAAATATTCAATTTGCCATGCCTTAGCGAATGTATGTTTGTGAAGCATATAGAAGTTTGTTGTAGTAAGTCTAGTTTTTGCAAGTGTTGTAAAAATGACTTAGACTTTTAAAATCTATAACAAAGAAAAGAGCATGTTCATTTAGGGTTAATGGTTCGATCAGGTTCATTAGATGAATAGGTCGAAATCTCGTAAATGCTAAGGTTATGAGAAACTCACCCGGTGAAATCTTGTCTAAGGTTGGAGGTAAATGAATTGACGGAACACCTCTTACCTGGGGACGATCCGGTACTTGAGTAAAGTTAACTGGCTTTATGAGCATGCGTGAGAGGTGTGAGGTTAGTAAAGTGTTTATAACCTATACATCTCAGGTAAATAGTTTGCCTAGACTTAAGGTTTTATTTTCTTAGCCGGATAAAACCTGAGTAGTTTACCCTAAAAACCGTTGGACGATGCTTAGTAGAAGTGTTGAGAAGGAATATATGATATATCCCTCTCCTGCTACGCACTCCCTATAGTTCACAACGTGAGAATTTTGCTCGGCCTCGTGTTGCTAATGTGGCAACCCCCTTAGGATGGTATTTGCAACTTTCAATAGCAAGGTGAATGGAGTAAGTGTCTATAGTAAGTGGGTGAAGGAAGCGCGTCGGTGCTTCCTGCGGTCTCCTCCATTGGATTGAACCGTGAGATTCCCATGTTCCGCCTGCAAGGTGCCCTTGGCGGCACCAATCCCTTAGGAGGGCCGTTTCATGGGAGTTGAACAAGTCAGTCACCATTTATGGATAAAGAAACATAGGGCCATTCCCAACTCTGACATTCCCCATTATATACCGCCTATAAAGGCAAATTTTAGCCAAACTGAGCATAGCTCAATTGGCATAAGGTTGTGCCCGTGACCAAAAGGTCATGGGTTCAATTCTCGCATTTATTAAAATACCGTTGCAAAAAAAAAAAAACTCTGACATTCCCTTAGGTTGCACTGTTGGGGCAGTCCTGTGGGTTCTAAATATGGAGGGTCACACTTACGAGATTTGCTAAGGAGTTAGTAAATCTTGACCGAAAACGATAACTAAGATGCTAGTGGAATATGAGTTATTCTGGAGCTAGCATTTAGTCAAGAATGTTTTGGTTTAGTGAAGGAGTGCTCGTTTACCCTTAGGTAGCGACCATTCCAACTCACTAAAATATCGTTGCATGTAAATAAAGAGTTTGGGTACTTTATTTGCTACTAAACCTCTTAATTGGTTTAAATAGATTAAAACCGTTTCACTAATAGTTTTACATTCTTTTTCGGCATGTCGAGCTCGTTTATAACTTTTGCAAAAAAAAGTTAACCGGAGAGAAATACGAAACTTGGAAGTCGAACCTGAATACGATTCTGGTTCTGGACGACCTGAGGTTTGTCTTAACGGAGGAATGTCCTTCAGCTCCTGGCTCCAGTGCATCTCGAAGTGTTCGAGAGGCATACGATGGATGGATTAGGGCTATTGATAAAGCCCAAATCTATATCTTGGCAAGCATATTTGATGTCTTGTGCAAGTAGTATAAGGTTATGATTTCCGTAAAGGAAATCATGTCTTCATTACAAGCAATGGTGGACAGTCGTCCTCATCACTTCGTAATGAAGTCCTCAAGATCGTTTACAACTCTCGCATGGTGGAGGATACCTCTGTTAGGGAGTTTGTCCTTAACATGATGGTCCACTTTAGTGCGGCGGAAGTAAACGTTGCTACCATCGTCATTTCAGACTTAACGGTCTCTGTACACTTCCAAAGGAATAGAGAAGGAGGCAAATGTTGTCACTTCGAAGAAATTCCTTGAGAGGTTGGCATCAGGGAGTAAGCCTAAGTCTGCTTCTCTGAGTAATGAGATTATTCAGAAGAAGAAGAGTAACAGGAGAAATGGCAAAGCCCCTACTAGTCGCAAGGTGAAGTCTTCAGACAAAGGAAAATGTTTCCATTGTAATGAAGTAATGAGTCAAGAATGTTTTGGTTTAGTGAAGGAGTGCTCGTTTACCCTTAGGTAGCGACCATTCCAACTCACTAAAATATCGTTGCATGTAAATAAAGAGTTTGGGTACTTTATTTGCTGCTAAACCTCTTAATTGGTTTAAATAGATTAAAACCGTTTCACTAATAGTTTTACATTCTTTTTCGTCATGTCGAGCTCGTTTATACAGTTGTTAGCTCACGACAAGTTAACCGGAGAGAAATACGGAACTTGGAAGTCGAACCTGAATACGATTCTGGTTCTGGACGACCTGAGGTTTGTCTTAACGGAGGAATGTCCTTCAGCTCCTGGCTCCAGTGCATCTCGAAGTGTTCGAGAGGCATACGATGGATGGATTAGGGCTATTGATAAAGCCCAAATCTATATCTTGGCAAGCATATTTGATGTCTTGTGCAAGTAGTATAAGGTTATGATTTCCGTAAAGGAAATCATGTCTTCATTACAAGCAATGGTGGACAGTCGTCCTCATCACTTCGTAATGAAGTCCTCAAGATCGTTTACAACTCTCGCATGGTGGAGGATACCTCTGTTAGGGAGTTTGTCCTTAACATGATGGTCCACTTTAGTGCGGCAGAAGTAAACGTTGCTACCATCGTCATTTCAGACTTAACGGTCTCTGTACACTTCCAAAGGAATAGAGAAGGAGGCAAATGTTGTCACTTCGAAGAAATTCCTTGAGAGGTTGGCGTCAGGGAGTAAGCCTAAGTCTGCTTCTCTGAGTAATGAGATTATTCAGAAGAAGAAGAGTAACAGGAGAAATGGCAAAGCCCCTACTAGTCGCAAGGTGAAGTCTTCAGACAAAGGAAAATGTTTCCATTGTAATGAAGATATGTATTGGAAGCGTAACTTCTCCAAATACCTTGCTGAGAAACAGGCTGAGAAAGAACGACAAGATAAATGTGATTTATTTGTCAAAACAAGTTTAGTGGATATGAATGTCATACCTGGATGTCTTCAGGAACCTTTATGCATGTTTGTTTTTCTACAGGAAACTAGTTCCTGACAGTCGTATTCTAGCTGTGAGATATGGAGATATCGTAGCAGCTGAACTAGTGGGAGACTTTCTAGTTGTTGTATAAAGATAATAACATTTATTATATGTAATTATTGTCTATATTTCTGGTTTAAACTGAACACTTGTATATTATATCTTTTGGTTTTATAATGAACAGTTCATTTAGCAAAAGATATATACTGATGTGTTCTATTAAACTTGAAAACAACTAGCGTGTTAAGACTCACAGTGTTAACGAAAACTATAAGAGATATCAACAAAGGTTGTTGATCAAACTAGAGTTTCTCAACCGTTGAGAAAGCCTTAATGCAGTGGGAGGATTGTAGGACAACCCGATCCCCTGCACTGGCTTGTGTTTAACTCAAAGTTCTCATACTTTATGATAACATTGAGGATTCGTTGTCTTTAATTAGGCAATGGATCACATAGACAAGGTCAAATGGCTCAAAGGCACAAATCTATGGTTGGTATTGAGATCAAGCCACTAAGGTGAAAACCTTTATGGCTTGACTTTCTGGTAATGGGATTGTCCCGAAGAGAAAGGGTTTATTGTGTATACTCTCTTTCTCTTGTTTCCAGACGTAAGTTAAATAGATGACTCTTATCCATTGTCAGGTTCTATCTTCATAGAATAAGGCAAGTGGATGTCAAGTTAGCTCTCCTGCAGAATAACTATCTTGATCAAAGTATCTATAAGTTTCAACCAAATAGATTCATAATTCGAGGACAAAGAGCAAATGGTTTGCCAGCCTATTCGATTCATTTATGAAGTAGAATAAGCATCTTTATCCCGAAGAGAAGGGGTTCGATTTTGCCCTAGGGCAGATTTTCAAAAAAATTATCAAACAACCACTTGGTGCAACGGATGAGTGAGCGCATCACCTAGATACCCTAGAGTGGGGGTTGATTGATCCTGCACCGTGCAAACGGGGCATGAATGATTTAAAATATTTAACTGCATTATATACCGCCTTTAAAGGCAAAATTTAATTTTTGAAATTTGAATTTGGTTTGTTGGTGAAAGGAGAAATAATTTTGAAATATCTAACAAGCTAGAAAATTTCTCTCTCCTAAAAAATTCTCTCTGTTCTCTCTCTTCCCAACAATGGGGGAATGATGATTTTGGAGTGCAATTCGTTCCATGGAGCTTGAGGCTGTCTATGATTGCTAATTGAAGCTTGGATTGAAGTCTTGGAGGGCATGGTGATCAAGGTAGCTGTTTTGGGCGCTTCACTGAGGTAGGTACAAATACTCTGTTTTCCATTAATTTGTTCAGTTTGGCTGCTGTTTGGTTCTTCGTGTGGTTGGCGTTGGAGGGTGTTCTTCGTTTTGGTTGGCGCTGGAGGTCTGGGTTTAAGGACTCCTTTGCTTTGGCCTACTGAGCTTCATGAGGCGAAAGAAATCCCCCCAGAAGAAACCATTTTCCCAAAGCAATGGCATCTCTTCGATTCAAAGTTTGCGACCTCCGAAAGCTGCAGCTAATTCAGGGGGAACTTCTCCAGTGGTTGCGAGTGGGGATATTTCAAATGTCCCCAATAAGTCATTAGGGAAGGTTGGTGGGGGGCTGGCTCTTAGGCGGTCTTCTTCGGCTGCTGCCAATTTGGGATTAAGTTCTGAGAAAAAACAGAGCATTGGTAGTACTCCTACTGAGTTGGGAAAGAGTTCGGATGACCTTGCTATAAAATTAATTGGTGTGGGGGCAGAAAGTTGTGCTGAGGCTAGTTATTGTCTTGGAAATGATGGTGTCCAAAAAAAGTTTTCTGCACCTGCTAGGCAAACGTCTTCTCTGTCAAAAAATGGTAAAACAGGGGTTCGTTCAACTGAAGGAGAAGATTTTTGTCTTGTTAATGAACTTGGTCCTCAACCCCGAATTAATTCTTCTCAGTCTGAAGCTTCTTCGTCCAACCAGAGGAGTGTTGGCGCTGATAAGCCTCGGCTGGAGGTTGAAGATGCTGGGTTAGGGCAACTCGTTTCATCCTCCAAAGCTGTGGCGGCGGCTGTACGAGAAATCACTGATATTCCTATTAAAGGAAAGTCTCTTAATTACGTAGGCATGATTGAAGGGAGGGGCGTTTTGAGCAGCTCTTCCTACCCCGAAATCCGTCAGGTTGATGAGAAATCTGATTCCCTTCAGGCCCGCTTAAATGATAGTTTGAATCCGTTGCAAAATAAGGAAAGTTTGAGCAAGGAATTGTCTGGGGATCATTCTCTCTCCTTGGATGGCCGTTTGACTTTGTCAAATAAGGAAATTTTGGGATCTTCCTCTATGGCTAATTATGGGCATGTGGGCTCCAAAATTAACAAAGGAAAATCATTTAATCCCCCTCTCCACTCCAGTGACGGCATTCCTAGGTGTGACTCCACTAGTGTCTACCAAAATGGGCTTGGCCCACTTGATAATGGCTCCTTGGGGCTGGACCAACGTGACATTAGTGAACTTAGTACACATGGGCTTCAACTTGTTGGGCTTAATGAGTTGGACACAAGTGGGCTTTCCCTTAACGGGCTTGGGAAAAGGGGGTTGGCCCGAAATGTTAACGATATAGGTCAAGGAGTTTTACCTATAGGGTCGCCTTCCTTTAGCCCAATAGGGCGTGGGCAGTTGGGCAACTTGGTGACTCGCCGTAGCTTTTCCACTCGGGACGAAGTTTTGCCCCGGGAGGGTAAGGTTGGAGTTAGTGAGGATGGTTTGGGCCTTAGCTCGCTAGGACCGAGGCCTAGGTCGGGGATCCCAGGAAAGTTTCCTCTGTTAGGCCAGTCTCGGTCGGATCTGGGAGCAAGCGAGGGAGAAGATGTGTCTGTAGGTTCGTTGGGTGGATTTGGGCCTATTCCTGTTGGGCCCAGAGGGCCCATAGGGTCCCTCGGTCAGGGTCAAAAGGGAAGTTGGGCCAATCTGTTTGGGCCTCAGTGGACCTCCCCCGCTGCTGAACCCCTAGTCTATAACCCTCCAATTGAGAAGGATGGGATTATGTTTGCCCTTCCCTCGGATGAGGTTATTGAGGAGGGCGTAGCTGTCTGGAGAGGTTCTTTGGTAGGTCAATTATTTGATGGCAAACTACCCTTTTTTGTCCTTGATCGGCTTGTCAGGAAAATTTGGGGACATGTGGAAGTTCCAACCATTAACTTGTTTGATAATGGGTTAATCATCTTCAGGTTCAAAAAGGACTCAGCTCGGGACTGGGTCCTGGAGAATGGCCCCTGGCACATTGGGGGAAAGCCTATCCTTCTGAGACAGTGGGCTCCTAGGATAGTCCCTCAGACCTTTGTTTTCGATAAAATTCCTGTGTGGGTCAAGTTTTTTCATGTCCCTATGGAGTTGTGGACTACTCCTGGGTTGAGCAATATCGCGAGCACGGTTGGTGTTCCTTTGCGGTTGGATAAGCCTACAAAGGATAAAACGTGCTCCTCGTATGCTAGGGTTTGTGTGGAGGTTGCGATTGATGCCCCCCTTCCTAGTAAAGTTGGGGTCACTGTCTATGGGGTAGATCACACTATCCCAATTGAGTATGAGTGGAAACCCAAGCGGTGCCTGTCTTGCCGTGTCTTTGGTCATTCGGACACAGGTTGTCCGAAACAGAATGTGGGTAGGATCGATCCCATCCTTACTACACAGGTGTCTGCTGAGGGTGAGGTCCAGGTGCCAGCCTAGAGGGAGGGCGTGGATTCGGATAAGGGAGTGGTCGATAGTGGGGAGGGCCAACAGGCCTCCTCTCTTGAGGTTGGTGATGAGTTTCTCCCTGTGGAAGGGAAATCTCGTAGGCGTAAACGGAACAGGAAGAAGGCTGCGAAGTCCTTGGCTGCGACAGACTCGTCTGCCCATCCCATTGCCTTGGTTAGCCTCCCGAGTTCCCCTATTCGCCCCACCTCTAGGCTTTCCCGTTCTCCTGAGCCCCTAAAGGGGGTCCGCGTGACTAACTCTTTCGGTTCTCTTGCTGATTCCTCGGAGTGTGCTTTGGCCTCCCCGAGGGTGGTTTCCTTAGTGGAAAAGACGCTCTGTGATAGTGTGGACCCTCGATGGTGTCAGGATGCCATTGTTTCCCCTTCTACTTCCTATGTCTAGTTGGTGCTCGTGGAATGTACGTGGTCTCACTGACCCAACAAAAGGACGATGTGTTTGTTCCTTTTTGCAGTCTGAGAATATTGGTTTCTGCTGTCTGGTAGAAACTAAGGTTAAGGCTCATCAGTTTGACTTCGTGTTTCGTTCCTTTGGGGCTGATTGGCAGTGCGTGTGTAGTTATGGGGATAGTGGCATGGGTCGTATTTGGGTGTTATGGCGTTCCCGCCGGTTCTCTTTCTCTCCTAGCCTGATTAGTCCTCAGTTGGTTACTGGCTCCCTGGTGGACCTGTCTTCTCAGGTTGTGACTCATATTGCCTGTGTGTATGGGTCCAATCTCGAGGCTGGGCGGTCTGCCTTGTGGAAGGAGTTGGCCTTGGCTTGTTCGAGTTGGTCTTCCCCTGGAGTGGTTATGGGAGACTTTAATGAGACTCGCCGGCTGACTGAGAGGAGTGGTGGCAACCATAGCATTTCTGCGATGGGAGCCTTTGATACTGCTCTCCTAGAGGCTGACTTGGTTGAGCTGCCGGTTCAGGGGAATTGGTTCACTTGGACTAGTCGCCCGAGGGGTGGCCCAGGAGGTCAGTTGGGCAGGTTGGATAGAGTTTTGGTCAACGCTGAGTGGGCTTCTGATCGGCCTATGTGTGTGGTGCACGTGCATGGCTGGGGTGTTGACCATAGTCCGATGGTTTTCTCTCCAGGCCCTTTAGGTGCTCGTCTGTCTCCCTCCTTTCGGTTCTTTAACCATTGGGGGGAGTCTGATATGTTTTTGTCTGTGATTGCTAGTAGGTGGGCGACCCATGTTGGGGTCTCTCCGCTTGTTAGCTTCGCTCGCAATTTAAAGGGCTTAAAGGGGACTCTCAGGCAGGAGTTTGGGACGCCGATTGCCGTGCTTAGTCAGCAGGTTATGGATCTTCGCTTGGCCATGGAGGCTGCCCAGGCGGGAGTTTTGGTTGACCCCCTTTCTCCCTCCCTCCAGCTTCAGGCCGCTGAGGCATCTGATAGGTTCTGGGCAGCAGCTAGGTGTGAAGAAGCCTCCCTTCGGCAGAAATCGAGGGTCAAGTTGATACGGATCCAATCACCGAACCATTGCATGTACCGGAAGGAGCCATTACAAGAAGCAAGGCAAAGAAGATTCAAGAGGCTTTTACACTACATCTTCAAAGGCTAGGTAATGCACAAGAAGAGACAAATATTTTTGAACCCAAATTTGTTTACAATGTTATTTCAATGAGTCAAGAAGATAATGGTGTGAAGATGGCACGGGAAAAGTCTTCTAGTTTGAAAGATGGCACGGGGGACAAAAAAACTGTGCAGAAATTGTAAGCAGTGGGCTGTCCAGCTTGCACCTCTTGGGAGTTTGGAGTGTTTCAACTACTCAAACGTTGGAATATTGAAAAGCACGTCTTAAAGTAGCTAGTTAAGACAATTTAAAGCATTTCTTTTGTTTTGGGTTTTTCCATATGACTTTTCAATTGTTGTTGAATTGAATTTCATTCCATAGGTTTTATTTTCTTCAATTCTGCATTTAATGACTTTTGGAGACCTTTGGTATTTGGAAGCTTGAACGTCCATTTTGGCCTATTTAAAGGCTTGTAATGCTCTTCAAAATACAGATTATGCTTATCAAGAACTTGTGTTTCTTAAAACCCCTTTTGGTGTTGTTTCTTTCAAATCTTGCTTTAGGTTTGATGTTAATCGGTTCATTGAATTAGTTTTGATCAACCTAATTCTGGAGTGAGTCGTCTTAGGATCTAAGAGTGACAATCATAGATTCTAAGTGTGATCTAAGAGTCATTCACCTTCTAACTAAACTCTTGGTTGGAATCAATCGTTAAGTTAGTCTTCTTTGTGGGCATTTACAAGGATCCTAGAAGGACCTCTAGCTTTGTAAATCAAGCAACGTTGGGAGCTTATCATTTGGTATCAGAGCACGTGGTCAACATCTTCGGCCGTCTCTAGAGGTGAAATATCTTTACTTTGTGTTATTATTATTATTCATTTTTCTGAAAGCATTTACTTATAAAGTGTAATACAAGACATACTACAACTTGTCTTGAAAGTCTTGCTCTCGGATTATCAAAAAAAAAAAAAAAAAAAAAAAAAAAACAGTAGCAAAAGAAGAAGAAATCAGTAGCAAAAGTGCAAAAGTGCAAAAAAAAAAATAAAAAAAAAATCAAAGGTCCGAGGCACACGAAAAGTTCTCGTCATTAAGTTTTAATTTGATTTTTGAGTTATTGATCCTAAGGTTGAGTTTCTCTAGTATTAGTTTGTGAGAAGTTGATTTTTTTTTAATTGGTTATATCAAGCTTAAAGTAAGATTGCACCAAAATCTAAACCAACCCTTGCATCTTTGACCTAGTACCAAAAGCCTACCCTTGAGTGTTAAACACGAGTGTCCTTGAGTGAAATCTTTGTGAGAAGTGTGGAGAGGTCCTCTTTACTGTTTTGTTTTTGTTCTACTTCAATTTGTTTGATTGATCATGGCGCATAATGGAAAAGATGTAGAACAAGTGGTAGATCCAAATATGGCTATTCTTCAAGCCATTCAAGGTATGATGGAAATGATGAATGAAGATAGACAAGAAAGGAGGGCACAACAACAACGATAACAACAAGCATTGCAAGAAGATGAAGGCATGTTTGACATAGCTTTGGCCGAACAAGAAAGAAACTTTGGAGGAAGAGGAAATATGAGAGGAAGAGGAAGAGTTAACCTTGCAAACATTATGCAACCTAGAAGGATGGAAACAGTGAATGAAGATCGAGATGGAGGCGTTAAACTCAAGATCCCACCTTTTAGTGGAACAGCGGATTCCGAGACATACTTGCAATGGGAAAGGAAGATAGAACATGTGTTTGATTGCAATACATATAGTGAGAATAAGAAGATGAAACTTGCCATTGCCGAATTCACCAATTATGCATGTGATTGGTATCATCATCTCAAATCCGACCGAAGAAGAAAAGAGGAGGATCCCATAGAAACTTGGGAAGAACTTAAAGAAGCCATGAGAAAAAGGTATGTTCCTAAACATCATGAAAGAGATTTGAAAACTAAATTGCAAACTTTGAGGCAAGGAACAAAAAGTGTTGCTGAATATTATCAAGAGTTGGAAACTTTGATGGAAAGAGCAAAAATCCGGGAAGAGGAGGAAGACACCATGTCTAGATTCATGGGAGGTTTGAATCAAGAACTTGCTCATATTGTCGATAGAAATCCACCACCTTTTTTGGAAGATATGTATCACTATGCTGTCAAAATTGAAGCTCAGTTGAAGGCAAAAAAGGAACATTCGAAGAGGTATACATCTAAAGCTAACAACTTTTCAAATTCTAATACTTGGAACAAGAATGGTTTTGTGAATAGGAATGAATCAACACATTCAAAAGAGAAGTTTGGTGCTGCCAAAAGAGTGGAGGCCGAGAGCTCCAATGCTAAAAAAAATGAAGTTTCAAAGGAGGTAAGGGAGAAGTCTTGATACGAAACCCTAGTGAATTGGATCAAGAACCCCTTGGTTATACGAACCCTTGAATCACAAACACTAAAACCCCTTAATCAGATCGGTTTCACCCCAAGATAAAGAGAAGAATAGAAATACCTTAGATTGAATATCCAAGGATGAGGAACTTGTCCCTAACCTTGAACCGAAACACTCCACTATTAGATTGATCAAGTCTAATAGAATGCTTCTCAAACATGCAAGTCAAACAAGAAATGCAAAGGTAACAATAGCTCTCGGCTATGGAAATGCTCCAATGGAG
Organism: Herpetospermum pedunculosum; assembly: GCA_028017165.1. Classification (NCBI taxonomy): domain Eukaryota; kingdom Viridiplantae; phylum Streptophyta; class Magnoliopsida; order Cucurbitales; family Cucurbitaceae; genus Herpetospermum; species Herpetospermum pedunculosum. Next base: position 43,037,354 of record CM051522.1, read on the forward strand.
TTTTCAATTCAAATATCAAAGTTGTTCTTTTCATAAGACAAGACCAATCCCTTTTATAGACAAGGAATTCAGCCAAGAGACTCTTTAACTCCCTAACATAAATGCCAATATGAAAAGCCACCTTGAAATACCAAAGGGTGCCTTGATATTCTAAAAGGCATCTTGGAAAAGTAAAAGTCATCTAGAAATATGAAAGGTTGCCTAAGACTTTGTTACACTTTTAATTAGTGTAATAAGTGACAAAATGTGCATATTAAACTTAGTTTAATTATAATACTTTAGTCTTCCATAAAATGGACTTGAGACAAGTTGAAATCCATGTCTTTCTCTTCATCGTTGACTTTAACCCTTGCCCCATAACAATGGTTTGACCTCCTTGAGTTTCATCATGGATATGAATTAGATTGCCAAAATAATTCATATCATCCTCCCATTCTTGAAAAGGATTCGTCCTCGAATCACCATCATCTACATCAAAAGGACGAAAATCAGCGGCATTGAACATATAATTGTTATCTCCCTCGCCTTGTAGAGCAATCTTGTAGTCATGAGATTTCATAGGTAAGTTGCCTTTTGAACTCCACTTGGGTTTCTTATAAAAAGAACAATGATATTTTAAGCCAAAGCGAGCATGGCTTAAAATGTATATTTTAAAATACAAATAACTAAAGTGTATATTTTAAGCCAAAGCGAGCATGGCTCAGCGGGCATATGTATGTGTTAACGACCACGAGGTCTGTGGTTCGAATCCCCCACCCCCAATGTACTAAAAAAAAAAACATTGTGTAAAGCTTATTTTTGCCAAACCGAGCATAGCTCAATTGGCATAAGGTTGTGCCCGTGACCAAAAGGTCATGGGTTCAATCCTCGCATTTATTAAAATACCGTTGCAAAAAAAAAAAGAACAATGATCTTTCCAAAATAATTTCCAAACCCAATCACCCGGTTTGAACACCTTATGCTTGCTGCCATGGATGGTCCGAAAAGAAACTTTGGTGTTTTGTTTCTCAATAAATGTTTTGGCATTGATGTCCATGTGTTGTTTGCAATTGTTGACGGTAGAAGCGATCTTTGAATCAAACTTCTCAATGAGTGTTTTGGCCTCCTGTAAGAACTCAAAAGAAATACTAGCAAAACATGGTTTGAGCTCACCCGTTAGAAAACAAGATCCTTTATATAAAAGATCATAAATATTTTGTTTTGAAAACAAAATAGATTTAACCACACATTTTCTTTCACACATGCTCACATTCTGGGCTTTTCTCTCATTTTTTATTGTAGGCCATAAACTAATCTCATGCTTTTCTTTCTCACTATTTTTCTCACGTGATTCTTTTTCAATACAATCGCATGCTTTTGTCTTGGCCTTTTGTGCCTTTTCCTCTAACTCACACACATCAACATGCATTTCTTCAAGTGTAGGCAAAACAATAGAAGTGTTACAATCAAACAAGACTTTGCAATCTAATTGCGTACTAAGTATGATATCACCATTAGTATGCATTGACACCAAATCACAAAGTGTGTCATTTTGAACTTTATCATCTTCTACCTCTTCAATAGGCCGAATTTCAGTAGGTAAACTAACCTTTTCCAAAGATAAAGTAACACTGGAAGTTGGTTTAGGTTTAGTGTACCTTGTAGATTTCTTAGGGCAATCTTCCCTTCTTTCAACAGATTGTATGACCCCTTTCTCCCTTGCTTGGTCCCGCAAATTCAACTCTTGCTCTATTTCAAATAGCTCATTGATGCATTGGCGCATCTCAGCTATATTGTCGAGAAAATCCTTCATAAAATGATCATCACGATTGTAGGTCTCACGACGTCTTCTTCTTTGGTGCAACATGGCTTGCCAAATGAAAAACCTCACAAGCAATTCCTCGTGTGTTTACTCTCCTTTATCCGAAGATCACTCATGTTTACACTCGATTATAATCTCACAGCTCACTTCTCTCAAGTTGGTTGGAGCAAAACTGAGAGCTATGAAAGTTTTGCAATCAAGTAATAAACAAGCATGTAAAAAAAAGCAACTATTAACTTAATTAGTGGATATATTCAAAGAACAAAGTTAAAGAAAAGAATATGAAATGAAAAGACACAATTGACTTTTTATGGTTGAGAATGTGATTGGAGTCAATGAGCACAAGTTACAACTCATGCATTAATTGCAGTGTATTGGAATTGTAGATTACAACTCATGCATGCATTGAAAAAGCAATTGACATGCAAAACTAGAAACAAACTAATTTGACACTTTTTTTTTCTTCCTTTTTTTTGTTTTTTAACTTGGACATAATTTAAAGGATAAAGATATAATAGATTGTTCTAATAATTCAAAATTGAAAAGAACAAAAAATTACATAATTGGAAGCAACTTGGAAATTTAAAAGACAAAATTTAAAGATAGATTTTTTTTCTAATCTTGAGCTTTCGGTTAGAACAACCTAAGCTCTGATACCAAATGATACGAAACCCTAGTGAATTGGATCAAGAACCCCTTGGTTATACGAACCCTTGAATCACAAACACTAAAACCCCTTAATCAGATCGGTTTCACCCCAAGATAAAGAGAAGAATAGAAATACCTTAGATCGAATATCCAAGGATGAGGAACTTGTCCCTAACCTTGAACCGAAACACTCCACTATTAGATTGATCAAGTCTAATAGAATGCTTCTCAAACATGCAAGTCAAACAAGAAATGCAAAGGTAACAATAGCTCTCGGCTATGGAAATGCTCCAATGGAGTTTTCAATTCAAATATCAAAGTTGTTCTTTTCATAAGACAAGACCAATCCCTTTTATAGACAAGGAATTCAGCCAAGAGACTCTTTAACTCCCTAACATAAATGCCAATATGAAAAGCCACCTTGAAATACCAAAGGGTGCCTTGATATTCTAAAAGGCATCTTGGAAAAGTAAAAGTCATCTAGAAATATGAAAGGTTGCCTAAGACTTTGTTACACTTTTAATTAGTGTAATAAGTGACAAAATGTGCATATTAAACTTAGTTTAATTATAATACTTTAGTCTTCCATAAAATGGACTTGAGACAAGTTGAAATCCATGTCTTTCTCTTCATCGTTGACTTTAACCCTTGCCCCATAACAATGGTTTGACCTCCTTGAGTTTCATCATGGATATGAATTAGATTGCCAAAATAATTCATATCATCCTCCCATTCTTGAAAAGGATTCGTCCTCGAATCACCATCATCTACATCAAAAGGACGAAAATCAGCGGCATTGAACATATAATTGTTATCTCCCTCGCCTTGTAGAGCAATCTTGTAGTCATGAGATTTCATAGGTAAGTTGCCTTTTGAACTCCACTTGGGTTTCTTATAAAAAGAACAATGATATTTTAAGCCAAAGCGAGCATGGCTTAAAATGTATATTTTAAAATACAAATAACTAAAGTGTATATTTTAAGCCAAAGCGAGCATGGCTCAGCGGGCATATGTATGTGTTAACGACCACGAGGTCTGTGGTTCGAATACCCCACCCCCAATGTACTCAAAAAAAAAACATGGATTATCAAAATGACGGAGTCTAACAAAACACCCCTAAACTATCCCGAATCGCACACGTACCTTAGCCGGCCACGGGGGGAATCGTCACAAACGCTCCCATGAATGCCTTGGCCATAATACCTATCTTACATACAATGAAAAGCTCCAAGAAATGGCCACAAATGGCAGAGCAAGAAGAAAAACTAAGAAAAACCCGAGAGGTAGAAGATGAAGCAAAAAAGTGCCAAACCGAGCATAGCTCAATTGGCATAGGGTTGTGCCGGTGACCAAAAGGTCATAGGTTCAATCCCCGCATTAATTAAACTACCGTTGCAAAAAAAAAATGAAGCAAAAAAGTTGGCTGCAAAATCGTCCTTACAGCCTTTAAATCCGTCGGAGCGTCGAGACGCTGGGACCTAATGAATCCGCGCGCCCCCCTCGGAGCGTCTCGACGCCGCGGCAGGGTCTCGACGCCAGGCAGCGTGGAGCAAGCGTCTCGACGCTTGCTCTCGGGTTTGGGTTGGAAAATTGCCTCTCCTAGGCAATTTTGGTCCGGTTCTTCTTGGATTAACTTGCCCTTTTCCCGAAGCTCTCCCGGGGCGCTAAAACACCGCTTTAAGCTACGAAACGAGTCCAATGGACGCATGAGCTCTTTGCCGCAAATCTCCTATAAATGAGATATATTAAACAATTAAACACGGCATATAGCTTGAATTAGGGAGTGAATAATAGCTCCAAAATGGAGTTATCAAACACCCCCAACTTAAATCTTGCTAGTCCTCGAGCAAGGCAAATAAAGAATTCGACTCTAAGGACATGCTTTTTTTTGCAACGGTAGTTTAATTAATGCGGGGATTGAACCCATGACCTTTTGGTCACCGACACAACCCTATGCCAATTGAGCTATGCTCGGTTTGGCCTCTAAGGACATGCTTACATGCTACTAATTCAAACCTCGATGCATTTTAGAAATTCAAACACAACATAATCATGAAAGCAATCAGCGCATGCATTTACTATGAACATATCAAAAATTAACTATCGCTCCCTAACGTGTGTGTGTGCCAGCCAACCTATCCTAATCCTACGTAGACCCGAAAAAACCACATGCAACATATCATCCCGTTTTCCCCCTACTTCTAGCGTTTAAGAACAGTCTACACTTGACTTACACGAGAGAGAGTAATAAACTAAGAGACCTAAACATTTTTTTCTCATTCATTTTCTTTCTTGAGTACTTTGTACTCTTTGTTAAGGTTCTTTGAACCCAACTTTTATTTTCTTTTTCTTTCCAATCTCGAGTTGCCTAACACGTCAAATTCATGCATTAAACTTCACGTTTTTAAGGACTAACGCTCACTTCTTAGGTGCACCAATAAGAAGGAGGAGTGCCTCGAGAGATTTTTCCCAACTAACATGCTTTTCTATTTTTATTTTATTTTAGGCTCAGCGTAAGCTAACTCGATTAATTTGATCACTAACTCTCACGCAACAAGCTACCTAAGGGTGCCTTTCAGGGTGACAACAAGAATAAATGCTTCATGCAATCAACTAAGCCTACGGAGGTTAGGGCGAGGTTGCTAAGTGCTCGATAGATGCAAGGGAGCAACAGAAAAAAATTTAAAATTTTCGACATGGACCTAATAAATGCAAAACGACTTCATGCAAAAACTAGATTATGTACATGCTCAGATTTCCAAAATGCATTTCCTAGATTATCATAATTAGAAAGCATATAAACAGAGTCCCAAGCACTTCAAATTCAGAATTAACACTGCTCAACAAACTACACATGCTTATCCATAATCCACCCCCAACTTCAAAAGCGAGCATTGTCCTCAATGCTACTTAATCAGATATACAACAGAAGATAAAGGGAATGAAAAACAATACTCCCCTGATTCTTTGCGAAGTCGGTGAGGGAGAGGACGCGGTGCGTTCCATATCGGAGCCCAAAATTTTTCTCCACCACTTCATTACCTAAAAAAAAACACCAAGCTACATTAGCTAAATTAAACTAAAAACAACAAAAAAAAGCAATGAAATTAAAGACAGAAAAGACAGCTCAACACTCGGGTGCCTCCGAGAAGCACGTGAATCATTGATTAGTACAAAATCTCATCCAAAATCTCATCCATATTCCGATAGTGCGGGGGACGTTCCAGTCATGTCCTCTTCCACACTGCACCTGCAAACACCATTCAAAACTTTCTTTTCTCTTCGTGCCTCAAGCACGTGAATATCACATTGATTAGTCGAAAAACAACATCAATTTCAATCAATTCTTAATCAGATTTTTTCACAGAGACATAAGAGTCATCCCTCAAGCGCGAGGTCAAACCCTTAGTCTCGACAAACTCCACACAAGCAACATTCTCAACTGTCTCTTTAAACAAAGAAAACTCATGCACTGTATCATCAAACTCTAAGGAAATTACGCCCTTGAACACGTCAATTTTGACCTTCGCGGTCTTAAGAATAGGGCGTCCTAACAACATAGAGAACGAAGCATACAAAGAATTCTTATTCATATCAAGCACGAGAAAATCAGCAGGAAACATCATTTCACCCACTCTCACAAGAACATCCTCAACCTTCCCTCTAGGAAATATGCTCGACCCGTTAACTAACTGGACAACCACGTCACACTCATGCAATTCGTTTAAGTTCAATTCAAGAAATAAAGCATAAGACATGACATTCACAGAAGCACCAAGATCAAGCATCGCATTTTTAACTACTTTACTACCTATAGTGCAAGAGATAGTAAAAGTACCTGGATCGTTGCACTTGGTAGGCAACGTACCTGGGAGGATTGCACAGACATTCTCCTTTTTCTTTTCAGTCCCTCTGGACTTCCGTTTCTTTGTGCACCAGTTCTTGAGGAATTTGGCATATTTGGGCACTTGGCTCACTGCCTCAAGAAGCGGTATGTTCACCATCACCTTCTGGAAGGTTTTCAGGACCTCCTCGTCTTCGCTCACCAGAGTAGGCTTCGCAAGCCTACTGGGGAAGGGTGCTTTGGGAACACACTCTTGCACAGTTTTCTTTTCTTTCTCTTTGTTCAAACTGTCCTTCGCTTCCTTCACGGCTCTGGAGGGAACTGATTTCCCACTCCTTAGCTGGATTGAGCTCACGTTCTCACATGAGTTCACAGTGGTTTGGGAAGAAAGCTTCCCAGAGCTCTTGCTCTCAATCTTGCTTATCGACACCGCCATTTGCGTCAGCTGCTTGTTCAGATTTTGCAGCTCAGCTTTGTGTGAGTTTAGCTCTTCTCGAGCTTCTTTTTGGAATTGGCTTGTTGATGTAACGATGGTCCGAACCATCTCTTCCAATGAGCTGGAGGAACTCGAGGCTTGAGCTTGGGTAGAATTGCTAGGCCTATCATAGGACTGGCCTTGGAAGCATTGTTGTCCTTCTCTATTCCCGTAGCTCAAATTGGGATGGTCGCGCCAACCGGAGTTGTATGTGCTCGAGTAAGGATCATACTTCCTGGGGTTGGAAGCATATCCCCCGATTGCGGTGACACTCCTCTCGGTTACCTCCTACAAATTTCATGCATGCTCTCGGGTTTGATGGCCAAAAGTTGTCTTTCCAAGGAAATTTTCACCATTTCTTCGATTCTTCAAGCCCGTTCACTCCCGATGCATCTATGAAGCTCTAAAACGTCACTTTAAGCCCCGAAACGTGTCTTTGGACTTCTCGAGCTCTCGACCATGAAATCACCTACAAAAAGGCATTTTAATCAATAATTGACATGGTTCTAGCCAATATTAGGGACATAGCCAAACCGAGCATAGCTCAATTGGCATAGGGTTGTGCCGGTGACCAAAAGGTCATGGGTTCAATCCCCGCATTATTTAAACTACCGTTGCAAAAAAAAATATTAGGGACATAATAATAGCTCTATTTTGGAGTAAATAAGGCCTACATTTCAACGATAGAAAGAGCAACAAGACATAAGGCCTACATTTTATTCTTTTCTTTTGGGTACTTTTTTTTGCAAAAGTGATTATATAAAAGCAAAAGGCCTCAAAGCCCGAGGCCAAAGGGCACAACAACAAGGGAACAAACACTGGGAGAACCAATGTACGACAACAAAACGAAAACAACACAACGGAAACCTCACAGCCCGAGGGAAAGCAAAAGCCAAACAACAACAAACCCCAGCATCCAACCCACAAACGGGAAGGAGCTAGAAAAAACAAAAAGCAGAAAGAAGTAACACAACTAAAAAGCAAAGAAACAGCTGAAGCCGGAGGAAAACAAAGAGATAGATCACGAGGGAATCGTGACACCTCAACCGCGACCTTCCCACAAAAACTCCCCAGACCATCCAACCCCCGGCCGGAACTAGCGACAGAGCAACACCAGACAGGGTCAAGGGGCACCAAGCAAACCAGAGAGAGGACAGGCAGATGCTGAGAAATAAGGGGCCAAGCTGGCCATCCATCAAATGCAAGCAAGAATCTCGCCCCCCAAGCTCGACCAAGAAACCGAACAAAGAAGAGGTCCATCACTCATCTTCCCCCTACTTATGGCAAAAGAACAACCATCCGGTATGCAGGCACGGCAGACAGCCACAGGGACCCAGCCAGCATCGCTTCCCTCGACAAAGCCAGATCCAAGGACCCACCAAAAGCCCACACACCCTCAGGACAAAGCGCCTTTCGGGGTGACAACAAGCGACCAGAACTCAACTCAATAAGGAACCAGGACCGGCAGGGGACAACGAGAACCCACAGAACAAGAGAAGGACAGCCAACTGCAGAAGAAACAAGCACCGCCTGAAGCACTCCAACAGCTCGGGACACCCCACAGACTAGCCTCGCAGAGCCCCACACAAGAATCCCACCAAGGAGAAAAGCCAAGGGCAGCCAAGGAAAAACAGAAGAAGAAGCCAGCACCAAAACCAGAAACCCCTCCAGAAGAATGGACAACAGCATGAACCAGGGACAGATCAGGGGAAGAAGCAAACACCATAAGCGAGACAGCACCACATAGAGCAACCTGACAAAACACCTGCACACACTCAAAGAACAAGACAAAGTCAATCAAAAGAATCCCAGGGGGAGACGGCCGAAACCGCACCCACCCAGGACGAGCAAGCAGAAGAAATATCAGACCGAATAGCAGCGATAACCGACTGAGTTGGGCGGTGACCCGGGCCATGAAAACGCAAATTGCGTTCCATCCAGATATGGTAAATCACGGCACACCAGGCCACCCTCCAAACAAGCTTACGCTTGTGCTGCCCAGCACTCACCCGACAAATCCACTCAAGCTCAGCATCCCAAGGGAGAACGAGGCGGGAAGCTCTGCCCCAACAGAGGATATCCTCCCACACCAAACTCGCAAAGGGGCACTGGAAGAACAAGTGGTCACGGGACTCAGTCCCGGACAAACAAAGCAAACAATCAGTAGGTGTCGAGGGGATCCACCGAGCCAGCCTATCACGAGTATACAAGCGGTCCCTCAAGGCCAGCCAAGTGACAAAAGCATGACGCGGAATATTCCCCCCAAACCAAAGCAAACCCTGCCACGGGACCACTGTCCCACGGGGGCGAATCGCCTCCCAAGCACTAGAGACCGAAAAACCAATCCCGCCAGGAACCCAGATCAACTTATCCTCCCTACCTGGGCAACACACAGTAGAGCGCACAGCATCGGCGATCTCCAACAAATCAGGAGACACTGCCGGCCACCGCCACGAACCATCAGGTAGCAAAAAATCAGAGACCATCGCTTGAATATGACTAGCTGCGTCATACAAGATACGATCACTAATTCTGGGGAGAATAGGACCATCAGGCAGCCAAGGATCAACCCACATACGACACCTAGAACCGTCACCAATGGAAAAGCGGATAAGTGGACGGAATTGGTCCCGAAGCCCCATAATCGCCTTGAGGCACCAAGACCACGTAGACGACACAGGAATCGTCCAAAGAGACCGACCACGGAGGATATACGCCTCCATCCAAGCCACCCACAGGGAACCAGAGCGAAGCAGGAGGAGCCAGAGGAGCTTCATAATTGCAGCCGAGTTCCAGGAGGGGATATGACGAATACCTAAACCTCCCTCACTCTTCGGCAAACAAATGTCAGCCCAGGCAACCTTTGCCCCCCCACAACCAGAAGGAGAGCCCTTCCAGAGGTAGCAACGAAGCAAACTCTCAACCCTATGGACTATACGAGCAGGCAGCACAAAGACACTAGCCCAATAGACCTGGAAGCTCTGAAGGACCGACTGGATAAGCTGCAACCTACCTGCATAGGAAAGAGCCCTAGCAGTCCAACTGCCAATCCTAGAGGTGATCCGATCAATCAGAGGCTGGCAATCCCTATAAGACAACCGACCTGAGATGAGAGGGAGACCTAAGTAACACACAGGCAAGGTCGCCAGAGCAACACCCATGAACTCAGCCAGACCTACAGCCACCTGGACAGGAACCCCCGCGCAGAACATAGAGCTCTTAGCAGAGTTGGCCACAAGGCCAGAAAGCTCCTGGAAGTGAAGTAAAGTCTGCTGGACAAACCTCAAGGAAGCCCTGTTCCCCGCAGAGAAAATCATCAAGTCATCCGCAAAGCAAAGATGGGTAAGATTAACCATCTCACACTTGGGATGAAACTCAAACTCAGGCGGCGGGGAATTCAGCAGCCGCGATAAGACTTCCATACACATGACGAACAGGTAAGGGGACAGGGGATCACCCTGACGGAGACCACGCCTACCCGCAAAAAACCCCTCAGAGGACCCATTCACCGAGATGGAGAACATAGTCGAAGTAACGCAAGCCCGGACCCAGTTGACAAACTGGCAGGGCGTACCAATCGAAAGCAGTAAGCCAAAGAGAAAATCCCACTGAATGGAGTCATAGGCCTTCTGCAGGTCAATCTTCAGCACACACCGCGGGCTCCCTTTGTTGAGGTGGTAACCCCCAACCAACTCCTGGCAGAGCAGAATGTTATCCACAATGCTCCTACCTTGAACAAAGGCCGACTGATTCGGACTAATGAAGGAAGGCAGCCACACACGAAGACGATTAGCCAAAACCTTTGCAATGCATTTATACAACACATTACAGCAGGAAATAGGCCTGAAATCCTCAACCCGTGAAGCACCCACCTTCTTAGGAATCAAGGTAAGAGAGGTGGCATTGATACCAGGAGGAAGGAAGGAGGTATCAAAGAAGTGAAGCACAGCGGAAATGAAATCATCCCCAACAACACTCCAAGCAGCTTTGAAAAACCCCACAGGGAAGCCATCCGGGCCAGGAGCCCTGGCACTACTCATGGAAAAGAGAACAGCTCGAACCTCCTCGCGCGAGATGGGGCGAGTGAGATCAGTTACACACTGATCAGACCACGAAAACCCCACCATCGGCTTTAAACACTCAGTGAGGTCACGATAACCAACCCCTTGGGACCCCAAGAGACCCTGGAAATAATGGACCAGAGATCGCGAGATGTCCTCATGGGACGACATCCTCACCCCAGAGCCATCAACCAAAGAGGAAAAGTTATTTCGGGCTGCCCTAACTTTTACACTCCTGTGAAAGAACCCCGAGTTCCTATCCCCTAACGCCAGCCACTTGACCCTCGATTTCTGCCGAAGGGAGGCTTCCTCAGACCTAGCTGCTGCCCAGAACCTATCAGAAGCCTCAGCAGCCTGACGCTGGAGGGAAGGAGAAAGGGGGTCCACCAAAACTCCCGCCTGGGCAGCCTCCATGGCCAAGCGCAGATCAATAACCTGCTGACTAAGCACGGCAATCGGTCCTATTGTACCCTTTGTTCTTTTTGAACCACTTTTTTTTTTATTTCTCCAAGAGAGCCTAACACGTCAAGCCCAATTTAGCTTCACGTTTTTAAGGACTATTGCTCACTTCTATTAGTTCCCCTTTCATGCACTGACAACCGTGGGTTACACGATCGCTCCTGGTTACACGGGCAACACAAGAAGGAGGAGCAACTCTAGAGTTTTTTTTTTTTGCAACGGTATTTTAATAAATGCGAGGATTGAACCCATGACCTTTTAGTCACGGGCACAACCTTATGCCAATTGAGCTATGCTCGGTTTGGCAACTCTAGAGTTTTTATTTTCATGCTTTCTCTTTTTTTTAGGCAATAGCTTCGCTATACAACAAATGAGTTATTACTACTTCTAACACATCAAGCCTCTCTGTTCTCTCTCCTCCCAACAATGGGGGACTGATTTTTTGAAGCTTTCCCATGGTGGTTCGTGGTCCTCATTGCTTCTGGTTGTAGGGTGGTGGGGCAAAGTGTTAAAGCTGGCGATCTGGGAGCATCACCGAGGTTAGTCATCTCTCTGTTGTATGATCTTTATTATTGCTCTATTTTGGTCATTGGTTTTGTTCTGTTTTATGTTCTTTGGTGCTGTTTTGGGGTCTTCTCGTGCTTGGGTTCTTTGGGAGTTGAGAGATTGTCTTCCCCCTGGGTGCTCACGAGTTGGGAGAAGTTATGAGGAGGAAGAATTCTCCTCAGAAAAAGTCGTTCGCCAAGAGTCATGCTTCTGCTACGGGTGGGCTTGGCCTTCGTCCTCCAAAATCCTCTCCATCTTCAGGGGTTAAAAAGTCAGTAGCCCTGCACGGGGTTGTTTCGAATGCCATTCCTCATCCCTCAGTTAAGGAATCTGGGTTGCAGGTGTCTCGTAGCTCGGCCTCTGAGGTTCCTTCGTCGGGTTTAAGTTCTATTAAAAAACAGAGCATCAGTTGTGTTGAGATTCCTTCTGGGGGTAAGCTGCTGTCAGCCCACGTTTTGACTAATCATCCCTTAGAGGTAGTTAGTAAGGGTGTAGCAAGTTCCAGCCTTTATAGGGGGCTTGATCAGGGAGGTTCATCAAGCGTTGTTGGGCAGCCTACTACTGCTATAAATTCTGGAAAAACAGGGGATTGGTCCTTTCCGTTGGACGATAGCAATGGGGTAGTTGTCTGCGATGAGGGGAATACTACTTCTCGTCAGTTTGTTCATCGTTCTAAAGTGATAACTGGGACAGAGGTCGTGGCCTCGTCTTCTTCAAATCTGGGTAAGGCTCGGGTGGAGGATGAAGACGATGGATTAGGGCAGTCTGCCTCTTTCCCCTTGGGCGTGGCGGCTGAAGATTCTTCATTGAATGCTTTCCCTATTGAGGGAAAGTTCATTAACGTCAGGGAGAAGCCGATTGCCTTATTTCCTTCAGCCCCCGTGATGAGCGCTGCTGCTCTTAATGGTCAAGTTGAATTTGAAAAAATCCCAGCTGGCCGACTATTGAATGATAGGAATCCGGCTTCTTTGGCTTCTTTGGAAAATCAATTAAAGGGGGATTCTCTCTCCATGGGTAATTCCTTTCGGTCAAATGGCTTAAATTCTATGGATGCCTGTTATGGGAAATCTGGAATTCCCTTTCCTCATGTTGGGCCAAATGGTGGGTTTCAAATGGGCAAGCAAAGGGGTGATGAGCATTCTGATTCTCTAAATGGGCATGTCTCAATTAATTTAAGCTCTAATGAGCTAGGCCCAAATGGGATCCTCACTAATGGGCTCGGCCCTATTGGGATTAGGTCCATTGGGCTTGACCAACATGGGCTTAATACAAATGGGCTAGCCCAAGATGGGCTTAATGGGCTAGGCCGTGATGGGCTTAATGAGTTGGATCGAAATGTGCTTAATGTTAATGGGATGACAAGTTGAGTTCGGGCCCAACTTTGAATGGCTTAGGTCAAGGTGTCTTGCCAATTGGGTCGTCTTCCTTTAGCCCAATAGGGCGTGGACAGTTGGGCAACTTGGTGACCCGCCGTATTATCCCCCCTCGGGAGCAGTTATTGACATTGGAGGGAAAGGATGGAGCTAGTGAGTCCGGGATGGGGTTTAGCTCGCTTGGGACGAGGTTTGGGTCGGGGATTCCAGGAAAGTTTCCTCTGTTAGGCCATCCTCGCTCGGGTATGGTTGCTAGTGAGGGGGGTGATGTGTCTATGGGTTCTGTGGATGGTTTTGGGCTGAATCTTAATGGGCCCTTTGGACCCCTCGGGTCCCATGGTCAGGGACAGAAGTCAAGTTGGGCCAATCTTTTTGGGCCTCAGTGGACCTCCTCCGCTGCTGAACCCCTAGTTTATAACCCTCCAATTGAGAAGGATGGGATTATGTTTGCCATTCCCTCGGATGAGGTTATTTTTTTTTGCAACGATATTTTAATTAAAGCGAGGATTGAACCCATGACCTCATAGTCACGGGCACAACCTTATGCCAATTGAGCTATGCTCGGTTTGGCTCGGATGAGGTTATTGAGGAGGGCATAGCAGTCTGGAGAGGTTCTTTGGTGGGTCAGTTTATTGATGGCAAACTTCCCTTTTTTGTTCTTGACCGGCTTGTCAGGAAGATTTGGGGACATGTGGAAGTTCCAACCATTAACTTGTTTGATAATGGTTTGATCATCTTCAGGTTCAAAAAGGACTCAGCTCGGGACTGGGTCCTGGAGAATGGCCCCTGGTACATAGGGGGGAAGCCTATCCTTCTGAGGCAGTGGGTCCCTGGGATTGTTCCCCAGACCTTTGTTTTCGATAAAATTCCTATGTGGGTCAAGTTTTTTCATGTCCCTATGGAATTGTGGACCACCCCTGGGTTGAGTAATATTGCGAGCACGGTTGGTGTTCCTTTGCGGTTGGACAAGCCCACAAAGGATAAAACGTGCTCCTCGTATGCTCGGGTTTGTGTGGAGGTCGCGATTGATGCCCCTCTCCCCAGTAAGGTTGGGGTCACTGTCTATGGGGTAGATCATACTATCCCAATTGAATATGAGTGGAAGCCCAAGCGGTGCCTGTCTTGCCGTGTCTTTGGTCATTCGGACACAGGTTGTCCGAAACAGACAGTGGGTAGTATTGATCCCATCCTCCCTCCACAGGGGTCTGCTGAGGTTGAGGTCACGGTGCCGACCCAGAGTGAGGTTGTGGGCTCGGATCAGGGAGTGGTTGCTAGTGGTGAGGGTCAGCAGGCCTCCTCATTTGAGGGTGTTGATGGCTTTCTCCCTGTGGAAGGGAAATCCCGTAGGCGTAAACGGAACAGGAAGAAGGCTGCCAAATCCTTGGCTAGGACATATACGTCTGAGCTTCCCATGGCCTTGGTTCGTCTCCCGAGTTCTCCTATTGGCCCCGCCTCTAGGGTCTCCCGTTCTCCTGAGCCCCCAAAGGGGGTGCATGTAGCCAACTCCTTTGCTTCTCTAGCTGATACCTCGGGGAATGCTTTGGCTCCCCCTAGGGTGGTTTCCTTAGTGGAAAAGGTGCTCTGTGACAGTGTGGACCCTAGATGGTGTCACGATGCCACTATATCTCCTTCTGGTTCCTATGTCTAGTTGGTGCTCGTGGAATGTGCGCGGTCTCACTGACCCGGCAAAAGGACGATGTGTTCGCTCCTTTTTGCAGTCTGAGAATATTGGTTTCTGCTGTCTGGTAGAAACTAAGGTTAAGGCTCATCAGTTTGATTTCGTGTTTTGTTCTTTTGGGGCCGATTGGCAGTGTGTGTAGTTAAGGGGATAGTGGCCTGATTCGTATTTGGGTGTTATGGCGATCCCGTCGTTTCTCCTTCTCTCCTAGCCTGATTGGTCCTCAGTTGGTTACTGGCTCCCTGGTGGATCTTTCTTCTCAGGTTGCGACCCAGATTGCTTGTGTGTACAGATCCAACCTCGAGTCTGGGCGTTCTGCTTCATGGAGGGAGTTGGCTTTGGCTTGTTCGAGCTGGTCTTCCCCCGGAGTGGTTATGGGCGACTTCAATGAGTCTCGGCGTTTGTCTGAGAGGAGTGGTGGTAACCATAGCATCTCTGCGATGGGAGCATTTGATAGTGCTCTCCTTGAGGCTGACTTGGTTGAGTTGCCAATTCAGGGGAATTGGTTCACTTGGACTAGTCGGCCGTGTGGTGGCCCGGGAGGTCAGTTGGGGAGGTTGGATAGGGTTTTGGTGAATGTTGAGTGGGCTTCTGCCCTGCCGCTGTGTGTGGTGCAGGTGCATGCTTGGGGTGTTTCTGATCACTGCCCACTGGTTTTCTCTCCAGGCCCCTTTTGTGCCCGTCGGTCTCCCTCCTTTCGGTTCTTTAACCATTGGGGGGAGTCTGATAGGTTTTTGGCTGTGGTTGCTAGCAAGTGGGTTTCCCATGTTGGGGTATCTCCGTTTGTTAGCTTCTCTCGCAACTTAAAGGGCTTGAAGAGGTCGCTAAGGCAGGAGTTTGGGAAGGCAATTGTCGTTCTTTTTTTTTTTTGCAAAGGTGATTATATATTAAGCAAAAATACCTCAAAGCCCGAGCCAAAGGGCACCATCAAACAAGAGAACAACCACTGGGAAAACCAATGTACGAAAACAAAACAAAAACAACCCAACGGAACCTCACAGCCTGAGGGAAAGCAACAGAGAAACCGACAAACAACAAACCCCGGCATCCAACCAACAAGAGAAACCTTGGAAAACTAAAAGTTTATCTTGAAATATGAAAGATCACCTAAAACTTAGTTACACTTTAAATAAGTACATTAAGTAACCAAATATGGATTTTAAACTTAGTTTAACATGATCTATTAGTCTTCCACCAAATGGACTTGTGAGATAATGAAGTTCATGCATTTCTCTTCCATGTTGACTTTGATTCTTCCTTCATAACAATGGTTTGACTTCATTAAGCTTCATCATGGATATGAATTGGATTGCCAAAATAATTCATATCATCCTCCCATTCTTCAAAAATGCATATTTCAGCTTCAATTCTTCTACCGGTCAAAGTCATCATCCATTGGACATGATAAATTAATTCTTCTTGAGGTGATCAGACGAGAACCAATCATATTGGCTCTGATACCAAATGATAAGCGCCAGATAAGCTAGATTTACAAAGCTAGAGGTCCTTCTAGGATCCTTGTAAATGTTCACAAATATGACTAACTTAACCTTCGATCTCAACCCCTAAGAAAGGCTAGACGACAGATTACTTAGACGATCAAATAAATCAAGGATCGGATAGAGCTTGTTGCTCCCATCAACCCTTGATCTTCAAAGCACTCCACAAGCAAGATTGATCAACCCTCACTTGAATGCTCCAAATATACATGCATTCTATCACAAGAACACACAAGAAACAAAGCTTAGAAGCTTTCAAGGTTTAAAACCCAAAACACTACATTTCATATCTCATATCAAGTTGTGTTTTACAATAGACAAGGCTAATCCCTTTTATAGACAAGGAATTAAGCCAATAGACTCCTAACATAAATGCTAATATGAAAAGTCACCTTGAAATACCAAAAGATGCCTTGATATTCTAAAAGGCACCTTAGAAAACTAAAAGTTTATCTTGAAATATGAAAGATCACCTAAAACTTAGTTACACTTTAAATAAGTACATTAAGTAACCAAATATGGATTTTAAACTTAGTTTAACATGATCTATTAGTCTTCCACCAAATGGACTTGTGAGATAATGAAGTTCATGCATTTCTCTTCCATGTTGACTTTGATTCTTCCTTCATAACAATGGTTTGACTTCATTAAGCTTCATCATGGATATGAATTGGATTGCCAAAATAATTCATATCATCCTCCCATTCTTCAAAAATGCATATTTCAGCTTCAATTCTTCTACCGGTCAAAGTCATCATCCATTGGACATGATAAATTAATTCTTCTTGAGGTGATCAGACGAGAACCAATCATATTCGTATCAGTTAACCTATACCAATGACCAACACCCTTGGCTGAATATGAGTACTTGAGCCTCATGTATGAAATGATTGTGGATCAGGCTCAAAAGTCAGTCAAAACGGTCTATAGTATACGGATAAGGATGGGTACCTTATCCTGGTAACACTATTGGATGCGGCTCACTTTGTATTGTACAGAACGATGTGATCCGAATCGTTACACATGGATATGTGAGAAGTGAGGGCGTCCTGTGTAAAGAGTTTACACAAGATCGAACCGTGTATTAAGTCGCTCTCTCTTTATAACTCCGTTTACTGATTGAGACTGACTTATACAATTTGATGGCCTAGGTAACTCGAGCTTAATCCTGAGCTTGCTATGAACTCCTGCTTATTCGGAAGTATCCTTTGACTTGTACGGGTGAGAGTGGCGGTACGCCCGCTCAATAAGCCTATCAACTTGGGGATAAAGCCGAATAAGTAGCTGAGGACATAGTGTAGCAAGATTGGAATTCACTCCTAACTCGCTCTTCAGGGTTAGTAGATAGGTTGTTCCCTTAATAGCTGACTCCGGGGCTTGAACAATGTGAGCTCACACTCTCATGTGATGAGAGAGTTATATTGATCTGATGGTTGGACCACAGATCTATTGTTCATTAGAGGTGTCAGTGGTACTTAAGGAACAAGATGTAATGCAGGGGTTAAACGGTTTAAATGACCCAGCTGTGATTACGAACAACCTGTGAAGGATTGACTTACCGATGACAGTTATATCAAGAGGACACAATATATCTACAGTGAGGAGAGTGCAACCCTCGGACTATAGTGGAGTCTCCGGGGGTTAACGAATGTTGGTTAGTTCGGTTGAAAGAGTTTTGACCGGATAATCTCGTATCGTTGGAGCTCATGATCTGTAGGTCCTTTAGGTTCTCCTGGCTAGCTCGGATAACGTCGTGCAACATTATAAAAGAAATGAAAAAGAAAAAGAATTTGAATTGTTCAAATTCGGTTTATGGAAGGAGGATGAACATATTTAAATATGATTTAAATATGAGATTGGCCTAATACATGAATAAGATTCGTGTGTAAAAAAGTCGGTTTTCGGAAAACCGGGCTTAGTCATATTATTTAATTAATATTTGATATTGAATTAAATAATATTTATTAATTAAAAAGTTTAATTAATAATTATATATATATATATATATATATTTTATTTATTAAAATGTTTAATAAATAAAATTATTATTATTATTTTTAAAAAATAATAATAATTAATTATATATATATATATATGTGTCTTGCATGCAGCAAGACACATATATGTTAAGTTATATATATATATAAGATTCAATTATGGGCATCTGACAGAGAGAAGAAATGGAATTGAAAGTTTTTTTTTCATTTTCAATTTGAAGAAGGAAGGTGGGGTGTACGTAAGTTCAAAAGAAAAACTTGAGAAGTTTTTCTCTCCAGCCCTTTGTTCTCATTTCTTCTTCTTTTCTTCTTCTTTTCTTCCTCTTTTCTTTTCCTTTTCTCTTCTATTCGGAGTCCCACAACTCCGTTGCGCGGCGCCGAGGATAGCGAGACTACCTGGGGTGGTCCTCGGGGTGTTCGTGAGAAGAGGCCAGAAGAGTTCGTAACGAGGAACGGCCGGCGGACTTGAAGAAATTGGAGCTACAAGGGTATGTATTTCTAATTTCTTAATCTCGTCTTTTGAGCATGTTTACTATTTGTTAAATTGATGAAATTAGAGTATCATCGGTCCGAAATCGCTTTCCGCTGCGCATGTCGCTCCATCAGGATCAACCCACATACGACACCTACAACCATCGCCAATGGAAAACCGGACAAGTGGACGGAATTGGTCACGAAGCCCCATAATCGCCTTGAGGCACCAAGACCACATAGACGACACAGGAATCGTCCAAAGAGACCGACCACGGAGGATATACTCCTCCATCCAAGCGACCCACAGAGAACCAGAGCGAAGCAGAAGGAGCCAAAGGAGCTTCATAACAGCTGCCGAGTTCCAGGATTGGATATGACGAATACCCAAACCTCCCTCCCGCTTCGGCAAACAAATATCATCCCAGGCAACCTTCGCCCCCCCGCGACCAGAAGGAGAGCCTTTCCAGAGGTAGCAACGAAGCAAACTCTCAACCCTATGGACTATACGAGCAGGCAGCACAAACACACTGGCCCAATAGACCTGGAAGCTCTGGAGGACCGACTGGATAAGCTGCAACCTACCCGCATAGGAAAGAGCCCTAGCAGTCCAACTGCCAATCCGATCAATCAGGGGCTGGCAATCCCGAGAAGACAGCCTACCTGAGATGAGAGGGAGACCTAAGTAACAAACAGGCAGGGTCGCAAGAGCAACACCCATGAACTCAGCAAGGCCGACAGCCACCGGGACAGGAACCCCCGCACAGAACATCGAGCTCTTAGCGGAGTTAGCCACTAGGCCCGAAAGCTCCTGGAAGTGAAGTAAGGTCTGCTGAACAAACCTCAAAGAAGTCCTATTCCCCGCAGAGAAAATCATCAAGTCATCCGCAAAGCAAAGATGGGTAAGATTAACCCTCTCGCACTTGGGATGAAACTCAAACTCAGGCGGCGGGGAATTCAGCAGCCTCGACAAGACTTCCATACACATGACGAACAGGTAAGGGGACAGGGGATCTCCATGACGGAGACCACGCCTACCCGCAAAAAACCCCTCACCGAACCATTGCATGTACCGGAAGGAGCCATTACAAGAAGCAAGGCAAAGAAGATTCAAGAGGCTTTTACACTACATCTTCAAAGGCTAGCTAATGCACAAGAAGAGACAAATATTTTTGAACCCAAATTTCTTTACAATGTTATTTCAATGAGTCAAGAAGATAATGGTGTAAAGATGGCACGGGAAAAGTCTTCTAGTTTGAAAGATGGCACGGGGGACAAAAAAACTGTGCAGAAATTGTAAGCAGTGGGCTGTCCAGCTTGCACCTCTTGGGAGTTTGGAGTGTTTCAACTACTCAAACGTTGGAATATTGAAAAGCACGTCTTATTTTTTTTTTGCAAAGGTGATTATATATAAGCAAAAAGACCTCAAAGCCCGAGGCCAAAGGGCACCATCAAACAAGAGAACAACCACTGGGAGAACCAATGTACGACAACAAAACAAAAACAACCCAACGGAACCTCACAGCCCGAGGGAAAGCAACAAAGAAACCAAACAACTACAAACCCCGGCATCCAACCCACAAGCGGGAAGGAGCCAGAAAAGACAAAAAGCAAATAAATGCAACACAACTCAAAAAGTAAAAGAACACAGCTGAAGCAAGAGGAACAATAAGTCAGAACACGAACGAAGCATAACTCCTCAACCGCCCAAAAAACTCCCCAAGCCATCCATCCCCCGGCCGGCACGAGCGAAAGAGCGACTCCAGACAGGGTCAAGGGGCACCAAGCAAAAACAGAGGGAGGACAGACAGATGCTGAGATAAAAGGGGCCAAGCTGGCCATCCATCATATGCAAGCAAGAAGCCAGCCCCCCAAGCACGACCAAGTAACCAAACAAAGAAGAGGCCCTTCAACTCATCTTCCCCCTACTTATGGCAAAAGAACAACCATCCGGTATGCAGGCACGGCAGAAAGCCACAAGGACCCAGCCAGCATCGCTTCCCTCGACAAAGCCAGATCCAAGGACCCACCAAAAGCCCACACACCCTCCGGATAAAGCGCCTTTCGGGGTGACAACAAGCATCCAGAACACACTCAACTCAATTAGGAACCAGGACCGCCAGGGGACAAAGAGCACCCACAGAACAGAGATGGACAGCCAACTGCAGAAGTAGCAAGCACCGCCGGAACCAACCCCTACAGCTGGTGACACCCCACAGACTAGCCTCTCAAAGCCCCCATGCAAAAAGCCCACCAGGGAAGAAAGGGCCAAGGACAGCAAGGGACAGACAGGTGAAGAAAGCAAGCAACTGATCGAGCCTCTGCAAGCAGCGTCCTCAAAGCAGGAACAAGCACAGGGACAAGCTCAAACAACCAAGCCGCACAGACCAAAACTGAAAACCCCCTCCAAAGAAGAGACAACAGCAGCAACCAGGCACAGAGCAGGGGAAGAAGCAATCGCCAGAAGCGAAACAGCAACGCAAAGAGCAACCTGAAAAAACACCTGCACACACTCAAAGAACAAGACAAAGTCAATCAAAAGAATCCCAGGGGGAGCCGGCCGAAACCGCACCAACCCAGGACGAGCATGCAGAAGAAATATCAGACCGAATAGCAGCGATAACCGACTGAGGAGGACGGTGACCCGGGCCGTGAAAACGCAAGTTGCGTTCCATCCAAATATGGTAGATCAGAGCACACCAGGCCACTCTCCAAACAAGCTTACGCTTGTGCTGCCCAGCACTCACCCGACAAATCCACTCAAGCTCAGCATCCCAAGGGAGAACGAGGCGGGAAGCTCTACCCCAACAGAGGATATCCTCCCACACCAAACTCGCAAAGGGGCACTGAAAGAACAAGTGGTCACGGGACTCAGTCCCGGACAAACAAAGCAAACAATCGGTAGGTGTCGAGGGGATCCACCTGGCCAGCCTATCACGGGTATACAAACGGTCCCTCAAGGCCAGCCAGGTGACAAAAGCATGACGCGGAATATTCCCCCCAAACCATAGCAAACCCTGCCAAGGAACCACTGTCCCACGGGGGCGAATCGCCTCCCAAGCACTCGAAACAGAAAAACCAATCCCGCCTGGAACCCAGATCAACCTATCCTCCCTACCTGGGCAACACACAGTAGAGCGCACGGCATCGGCGATCTCCAACAACTCAGGAGACACTACCGGCCACCGCCACGAACCATCAGGTAGCAGAAAATCAGAGACCATAGCTTGAATATGACTAGCTGCGTCATACACGATACGATCACTAATCCTGGGGAGAATAGGACCATCAGGCAGCCATGGATCAACCCACATACACACCTAGAACCATCGCCAATGGAAAACCGGACAAGAGGACGGAATTGGTCCCGAAGCACCATAATCGCCTTGAGGCACCAAGACCACATAGACGACACAGGAATCGTCTAAAGAGACCGACCCTGGAGGATATACTCCTCCATCCAAGCCACCCACAGGGAACCAGAGCGAAGCAGAAGGAGCCAAAGGAGCTTCATAACCGCTGCCGAGTTCCAGGATTGGATATGACGAATACCCAAACCTCCCTCCCGCTTCGACAAACAAATGTCATCCCAGGCAACCTTCGCCCCCCCACGACCAGAAGGAGAGACCTTCCAGAGGTAGCAACGAAGCAAACTCTCAACCCTATGGACTATACGAGCCGGCAGCACAAACACACTAGCCCAATAGACCTGGAAGCTCTGGAGGACCGACTGGATAAGCTGCAACCTTCCCGCATAGGAAAGAGCCCTAGCAGTCCAACTGCCAATCCTAGAGGTGATCCGATCAATCAGGGGCTGGCAATCCCGAGAAGACAGCCGACCTGAGAGAAGGGGGAGACCTAAGTAACAATGCCACCTCTCTTACCTTGATTCCCAATCCTGGTATCAATGCCACCTTCTTGGGAATCAACCTTCCCGCATAGGAGGCACCCGCTGGAATTCGAAATAAAATTCCATCTCCTTCATCCTTGAGTGAGGGGTCTTTGGAGTCTGCTGGTTTAGGTAAAGCTTTGGGGGAGATGGGGCTTCTGAACTCAATTGTGGAGGAACCGAGGCTGGTTTTAATTTCTGGGCAAAAACAGAGTGTGGATTTTGTTGGTGGTCCCGAGTTAAGCAAGCTACATCCTGAGCAGCACGCTCCTTCTTTGGGGGCTGGAAGTAGGGTCGATTCTCGGCCAAGTCGTCGTAAAGGGCGTGCCAAAGGGGCTGGATCTAGTGGGCATGGTAACAAAATAGAGGACCTGCGAATAGTTCCCCAGAATGGTGCTGTGTTACCCCCTCGGTTGTGTCCTCAGAAGCCGGTGGTGAATCCAGATGAGGCTTCCATGGTGGTCTAGTCAGCTGTCAATCTGGATCTGGGACCTTGCAGGCGAGAGGTAGGCGATGAAGGTTTAGGACATTTAGTCTCTACGTCCATGGATGCGGCGCAAGAGGAGCTCGCTTTGAATGATTTTCCTATTGAAGGAAACTTCAGTAATGGGGATGGAGTGTTTGATGGGATGGCATTTAACTCGGCAAAACTTTCCTTTCACCATCCTTTCGTTTTGTCTGCTGCTAAATCGTGTTTACAAGCTGGCCCATCTGAATATGGGATCTCAAATAACTCAGTTTTGCCAAATAAGGAATTAATGGGAAACCAGCACATGGATTCTCGGGCTTCTCTCTTAGGCAAGCAATTCCGGGAGAACTCAAATAAGGAAAGTTTGGCGTCTGATTATGGGATCTCAAATGTTAGTAAGACTCCTTCAGCTCCCGTGATTGACGATGCTCTTAATGGTCAAGATACTTTTGAAAATCCCCCAGCTGGCCGTTTGAAGCTTAATGCCCGTTATGGAAAGTCAACTGGAGCTTCTCCTCATGTTGGGCTGATTGATGGATTTCAAATGGCCAAGCAACGACGTGATGGCCATCCTGAATTTTTTTTTTTTTTTGCAACGACATTTTAATTAAAGCGAGGATTGAACCCATGACCTTTTAGTCACGGGCACAACCTTATGCCAATTGAGCTATGCTCGGTTTGGCGGCCATCCTGAATTACCAAATCCGCAGGGGTCTTCTAATGTAAGCTTCAATGGGCTAGGCCCAAATGTCACTAATGGGTTAGGTCCAATTGGGATGCGGTCCATTGGGCTTGACCAAGATGGGCTTAATGGGCTTGGCCAAGATGGGCTTAATGGGCTTGGCCAAAATGGGCTGAATGAATTGAATCACAATGGGCCACTTAATGCTAATGGGCTTGACAAATTGAGTTTGGGCCCATTGATTGGCTTAGGTCAAGGAGTCTTGCCAATGGGGGCATCTTCCTTTAGCCCAATCGGGCGTGGACAGTTGGGCAACTTGGTGACCCGCCATAGTATCCCCCATCGGGAGGAGTTATTGGCCTTGGAGGGAAAGGATGGAGCTAGTGAGTCTGGATGGGGTTTGGCTCGCTTGGGACGAGGTTTGGGTCGGGGATTCCAGGAAAGTTTCCTCTGTTAGGCCAACCTCGCTCGGGTATGTTTGCTAGTGAGGGGGATGTTGTGTCTATGGGTTCTGAGGATGGTTCTGGGCCGAATCTTGGTGGGCCCTTTGGGGCCCGAGGGGACAATGGTCCGGGACAAAAGTCTACTTGGGCCAATCTGTTTGGGCCCCAGTGGATCTCCCCTGCTGATGAACCCCTAGTCTATAACCCTCCTATTGAGAAGGATGGGCTTATGTTTGCCATTCCCTCGGATGAGGTTATTGAGGAGGGCATAGCAGTCTGGAGAGGTTCTTTGTGGGTCAATTTGTTGATGGAAAACTTCCATTTTTTGTTCTTGATCGGCTGGTCAGGAGGATTTGGGGACATGTGGAAGTTCCAACAATTAACTTGTTTGATAATGGATTGATCATTTTCAGGTTCCAAAAGGACTCAGCTAGGGACTGGGTCTTAGAGAATGGCCCCTGGCACGTCGGAGGGAAGCTTATCCTACTGAGGCAGTGGGCCCCTGGGATTGTCCCCTAGACCTTTGTGTTCGATAAAATTCCTGTGTGGGTTAAGTTTTTCCATGTCCCTATGGAATTGTGGACCACTCCTAGGTTGAGCAACATTGCGAGTACGGTAGGTGTTCCTTTGCGGTTGGATAAGCCTACAAAGGACAAAACGTGCTCCTCGTATGCTCGGGTTTGTGTGGAGGTTGCGATTGATGCCCCTCTTCCTAGTAAGGTTGGGGTCACGGTCTATGGGGTGGATCATACTATCCCCATTGAGTATGAATGGAAGCCCAAGAGGTGCCTATCCTGTCGGGTCTTTGGCCATTCGGACTCCGGCTGTCCAAAAAAGACTGTGAGTAGTTTTGATCCCATCCTCCCTACACAGGTGTCTACTGAGGGTGGGGTCAGGGTGCCGACCCAGAGTGATGGCGTGAGCTCGGATCAGGTAGGGGTTGCTAGTGGGGAGGGTGAACAGGCCTCCACTCTTGAGGCTGGTGATGACTTTATCCCTGTGGGAGGGAAATCCCGCAGGCGTAAACGGAAGAAGGCTGCCAAGTCCTTGGCTGCAGACTCGTCTGCCATTCCCATTGCCTTGGCTAGTCTCCCGAGTTCTCCTATTGGCCCCTCCCCTCGGCTCCCCTGTTCTCCTGAGCCCACGAAGGGGGTACATGTGACAAAATCTTTCGGTTCTCTTTCGGATTCCTTGGGGTGTGATTTGGCCCCCCAGAGGGTGGTTTCCTTAATTGAAAAGACGATCTGTGACAGTGTGGACCCCCGATGGTGTCAGGATGCCATTGTCTCCCCTTCTACTTCCTATGTCTAGTTGGTGCTCGTGGAATGTGCGCGGTCTCACTGACCCGATAAAAGGACGATGTGTTCGTTCCTTTTTGCAGTCTGAGAATATTGGTTTCTGCTGTCTGGTAGAAACTAAGGGTTAAGGCTCATCAGTTTGATTTCGTGTTTCGTTCCTTTGGGGCCGATTGGCAGTGTGTTTGTAGTTATGGGGATAGTGGCCTGGGTCGTATTTGGGTGTTATGGCGTTCACGCCGTTTCTCTTTCTCTCCTAGCCTGATTAGTCCTCAGTTGGTTTCTGGCTCCCTGGTGGACCTGTCTTCTCAGGTTGTGACTCATATTGCCTGTGTGTATGGGTCCAATCTCGAGGCTGGGCGGTCTGCTTTGTGGCGGGAGTTGGCCTTGGCCTGTTCGAATTGGTCTTCCCCTGGAGTGGTTATGGGAGACTTTAATGAGACTCGCCGGCTGACTGAGAGGAGTGGGGGTAACCATAGCATTTCTGCGATGTGAGCCTTTGATACTGCTCTCCTAGAGGCTGACTTGGTTGAGCTGCCGGTTTAGGGGAATTGGTTCACTTGGACTAGTCGCCCGAGGGGTGGCCCAGGAGGTCAGTTGGGAAGGTTGGATAGAGTTTTGGTCAACGCTGAGTGGGCTTCTGGTCGGCCTATGTGTGTGGTGCACGTGCATGACTGGGGTGTTTCTGACCATAGTCCGTTGGTTTTCTCTCCAGGCCCTTTAGGTGCTCGTCGGTCTCCCTCCTTTCGGTTCTTTAACCATTGGGGGGAGTCTGATAGGTTTTTGTCTGTGATTGCTAGTAGGTGGGTGACCCATGTTGGGGTCTCTCCGCTTGTTAGCTTCGCTCGCAATTTAAAGGGCTTAAAGGGGACTCTCAGGCAAGAGTTTGGGACGCCGATTGCCGTGCTTAGTCAGCAGGTTATTGATCTTCGCGTGGCCATGGAGGCTGCCCAGGCAGGAGTTTTGGTAGACCCTCTTTCTCCCCCCCTCCAGCTTCAGGCCGCTGAGGCATCTGATAGGTTCTGGGCAGCAGCTAGGTGTGAAGAAGCCTCCCTTCGGCAGAAACCGAGGGTCAAGTGGCTGGCATTAGGGGATAGGAACTCGGGGTTCTTTCACAGGAGCGTGAAAGTTAGGGCAGCCCGGAATAGTTTTTCCTCTTTGGTTGATGGTTCTGGGGTCAGGATGTCTTCCCATGAGGACATCTCGAGATCTCTGGTTCATTATTTCCAGGGTCTCTTGGGGTCCCAAGGGGTTGGTTATCGTGACCTCACAGAGCGTTTAAAGCCGATGGTGGGGTTTCCGTGGTCTGATCAGTGTGTAACTGATCTCATCCGTCCCATCTCGCGAGATGAGGTTCGAGCTGTTCTCTTTTCCATGAGTAGTGCTAGGGCTCCTGGCCCGGTTGGCTTCCCTGTGGGGTTTTTCAAAACTGCTTGGAGTGTTGTCGGGGATGATTTCGTTTCCGACGCGCTTCACTTCTTTGAGACCTCCTTCCTTCCTCCTGGTATCAATGCCACCTCTCTTACCTTGATCCCTAAGAAGGTGGGTGCCTCCCGCGTTGAGGATTTCAGGCCTATTTCCTGTTGTAATGTGTTGTATAAATGCATTGCAAAGGTTTTGGCTAATCGTCTTCGCGTGTGGTTGCCTTCCTTCATCAGTCCGAATCAGTCGGCCTTTGTTCAAGGTAGGAGCATTGTGGATAACATTCTGCTCTGCCAGGAGTTGGTTGGGGGTTACCACCTCAATAAAGGGAGCCCGCGGTGTGTGCTGAAGATCGACCTGCAGAAAGCTTATGACTTTATCCAGTGGGATTTTCTCTTTGGCTTACTGCTTTCGATTGGTACGCCTAGCCAGTTTGTCAACTGGATCCGGGCTTGCGTTACTTCGTCTATGTTCTCCATTTCGGTGAATGGGTCCTCTGAGGGGTTTTTTGCGGGTAGGCGTGGTCTCCGTCAGGGTGATCCCCTGTCCCCTTACCTGTTCGTCATGTGTATGGAAGTCTTATCGCGGCTGCTGAATTCCCCGCCGCCTGAGTTTGAGTTTCATCCAAAGTGTGAGAGGGTTAATCTTACCCATCTTTGCTTTGCGGATGACTTGATGATTTTCTCTGTGGGGAACAGGACTTCTTTGAGGTTTGTTCAGCAGACATTACTTCACTTCCAGGAGCTTTCAGGCCTTGTGGCTAACTCCGCTAAGAGCTCGATGTTCTGTGCGGGGGTTCTTGTCCAGGTGGCTGTCAGTCTGGCTGAG
Organism: Herpetospermum pedunculosum; assembly: GCA_028017165.1. Lineage (NCBI taxonomy): Eukaryota > Viridiplantae > Streptophyta > Magnoliopsida > Cucurbitales > Cucurbitaceae > Herpetospermum > Herpetospermum pedunculosum. Next base: position 43,065,234 of record CM051522.1, read on the forward strand.
TTCATGGGTGTTGCTCTTGCAACCTTGCCTGTTTGTTACTTAGGTCTCCCTCTCATCTCTGGTCGGCTGTCTTCTCGGGATTGCCAGCCTCTGATTGATCGGATCACCTCTAGGATTGGCAGTTGGAGTGCTAGGGCTCTTTCCTATGCGGGTAGGTTGCAGCTTATCCAGTCGGTCCTCCAGAGCTTCCAGGTCTATTGGGCTAGTGTGTTTGTGCTGCCTGCTCGTATAGTCCATAGGGTTGAGAGTTTGCTTCGGTGCTACCTCTGGAAGGGCTCTCCTTCTGGTCGTGGGGGGGCGAAGGTTGCCTGGGATATCCAATCCAATCCTGGAACTCGGCAGCGGTTATGAGGGAGGTTTGCCGAAGAGTGAGGGAGGTTTGGGTATTCGTCATATCCAATCCTGGAACTCGGCAGCGGTTATGAAGCTCCTTTGGCTCCTTCTGCTTCGCTCTGGTTCTCTGTGGGTGGCTTGGATGGAGGAGTATATCCTCCGTGGTCGGTCTCTTTGGACGATTCCTGTGTCGTCTATGTGGTCTTGGTGCCTCAAGGCGATTATGGGGCTTCGGGACCAATTCCGTCGTCTTGTCCGGTTTTCCATTGGCGACGGTTCTAGGTGTCGTATGTGGGTTGATCCATGGCTTCCTGATGGTCCTATTCTCCCCAGAATTAGTGATCGTATCTTGTATGACGCTGCTAGTCATATTCAAGCTATGGTCTCTGATTTTCTGCTACCTGATGGTTCGTGGCGGTGGCCGGTTGTGTCTCCTGATTTGTTGGAGATCGTCGATGCCGTGCGCTCTACTGTGTGTTGCCCAGGTAGGGAGGATAGGTTGATCTGGGTTTCAGGAGGGATTGGTTTTTCGGTTTCCAGTGCTTGGGAGGCGATTCGCCCCCGTGGGACAGTGGTTCCGTGGCAGGGTTTGCTATGGTTCGGGGGGAATATTCCGCGTCATGCTTTTGTCACATGGCTGGCCTTGAGGGACCGTTTGTATACTCGTGATAGGCTGGCTAGGTGGATCCCCTCGACTCCTACCGATTGTTTGCTTTGTTTGTCTGGGTCTGAGTCCCGTGACCACTTGTTCTTCTAGTGCCCCTTTGCGAGTTTGGTGTGGGAGGATATCCTCTGTTGGGGCAGAGAGCTTCCCGCCTCGTTCTCCCTTGGGATGCTGAGCTTGAGTGGATTTGTCGGGTGAGTGCTGGGCAGCACAAGCGTAAGCTTGTTTGGAGGGTGGCCTGGTGTGCTGTGATCTACCATATTTGGATGGAACGCAACTTGCGTTTTCACGGCCCGGGTCACCGCCCTCCTCAGTCGGTTATTGCTGCTATTCGGTCTGATATTTCTTCTGCATGCTCGTCCTGGGTGGGTGCGGTTTCGGCCGTCTCCCCCTGGGATTCTTTTGATTGACTTTGTCTTGTTCTTTGAGTGTTTGCAGGTGTCTTGTCAGGTTGCTCTTTGCGGTGCTGTTTCGCTTCTGGCGATTGCTTCTTCCCCTGCTTTGTCCCTGGTTGCTGCTGCTGTCTCTTCTCTGGAGCGGTTCGGTTTTGGTTTGTGCGGCTTGGTTGTTTGAGCTTGTCCCGGTGCTTGTTCATGCTTTGGGTTCGCTGTTTGTAGCGGCTCGATCAGTTGATTGCTTTCTTCATCTGTCTGTCCTTTGCTGTCCTTGGCTTTTCTCCCCTGGTGGGCTTCTTGTGTGGGGCTTTGAGAGGCTAGGCTGTGGGGTGTCACTAGCTGTAGGGGTGGTTCAGGCGGTGCTTGCTTCTTCTGCAGTTGGCTGTCCTTCTCTGTTCTGTGGGTGCTCGGCGTCCCCTGGCGCTCCTGGTTCCTAATAGAGCTGAGTTCTGGATGCTTGTTGTCACCCCGAAAGGCGCTTTGTCCTGAGGGTGTGTGGGCTTTTGGTGGGTCCTTGGATCTGGCTTTGTCGAGGGAAGCGATGCTGGCTGGGTCCCTGTGGCTTTTTGCCGTGCCTGCATACCGGATGGTTGTTCTTTTGCCATAAGTAGGGGGAAGACGAGTTCATGGGCTTTTCTTTGTTCGGTTTCTTGGTCGTGCTTGGGGGGTGGGCTTCTTGCTTGCATATGATGGATGGCCAGCTTGGCCCCTTTTTTCTCAGCATCTGCCTGTCCTCTCTCTGTTTTTGCTGGTGCCTCTTGTCCCTGTCTGGAGTCGCTCTTTCGCTCGTGCTGGCCGGGGGATGGATGGCCTGGGGTGTCTTGTGGGCGGATGAGGAGTCTTGCTTCGCGGATGAGGAGTCATCCTTCGTTCGTGTTCTGTCTTATTGTTCCTCATGCTTCAGCTGGTTCGTTTGCTTTTTGAGTTGTGTTACATTGTTCTGATGTTTGTCCTTTCTGGCTCCTTCCCGCCTGTGGGTTGGATGCTGGGGTTTGTTGTTGTTTGGTTTCTTTGTTGCTTTCCCTCGGGCTGTGAGGTTTCCGTTGGGTTGTTTTGGTTTTGTTGTCGTACTTTGGTTCTCCCAGTGTTTGTTCTCTTGTTTGTTGTGCCCTTTGGCCTCGGGCTTTGAGGTCTTTTATTTTAATCACCTTTGCAAAAAAATAAAATAAAGAGTTATTAGTTTTATTCAGTAAAAGAGTTTACTGGAATAAAGTGAAACGTGTTTACGTTAACCTATACCAATGACCAACACCCTTGGCTGAATATGAGTACTTGAGCCTCATGTATGACATGATTGTGGATCAGGCTCAAGTAGTCAGTCAAAACGGTCTATAGTATACGGATAAGGATGGGTACCTTATCCTGGTAACACTATTGGATGCGGCTCACTTTGTATTGTACAGAACGATGTGATCCGAATCGTTCCACATGGAGATGTGAGAAGTGTGGGCGTCCTGTGTAAAGAGTTTACACAAGATCGAATCGCGTATTAAGTCGCTCTCTCTTTATAACTCCGTTTACTGATTGAGACTGACTTATACAATTTGATGGCCTAGGTAACTCGAGCTTAATCCTGAGCTTGCTATGAACTCTTGCTTATTCGGAAGTATCCTTTGACTTGTACGGGTGAGAGTGGCGGTACGCCCGCTCAATAAGCCTATCAACTTGGGGATAAAGCCGAATAAGTAGCCAAAAAAACTTATGGTCGGGCGGATAAGTGGACGGAATTGGTCCCGAAGCCCCATAATCGCCTTGAGGCACCAAGACCACGTAGACGACACAGGAATCGTCCAAAGACCGAATAAGTAGCTGGGGACATAGTGTAGCAAGATTGGAATTCACTCCTAACCCGCTCTTCAGGGTTAGTAGATATGTTGTTCCCTTAATAGCTGACTCCGGGGCTTGAACAATGTGAGCTCAAACTCTCATGTGATGAGAGAGTTATATTGATCTGATGGTTGGACCACAGATCTGTTGTTCATTAGAGGTGTCAGTGGTACTTAAGGAACAAGATGTAATGCAGGGGTTAAACGGTTTAAATGACCCAGCTGTGATTACGAACAACCTGTGAAGGATTGACTTACCGATGACAGTTATATCAAGAGGACACAATATATCTACAGTGAGGAGAGTGCAACCCTCGGACTATAGTGGAGTCTCCGGGGGTTAACGAATGTTGGTTAGTTCGGTTGAAAGAGTTTTGACCGGATAATCTCGTATCGTTGGAGCTCATGATCTGTAGGTCCTTTAGGTTCTCCTGGCTAGCTCGGATAACGTCGTGCAACATTATAAAAGAAATGAAAAAGAAAAAGAATTTGAATTGTTCAAATTCGGTTTATGGAAGGAGGATGAACATATTTAAATATGATTTAAATATGGACATATTTAAAATTATTTAAATATGAGATTGGCCTAATACATGAATAAGATTCGTGTGTAAAAAAGTCGGTTTTCGGAAAACCGGGCTTAGTCATATTATTTAATTAATATTTGATATTGAATTAAATAATATTTATTAATTAAAAAGTTTAATTAATAATTATATATATATATATATATATTTTATTTATTAAAATGTTTAATAAATAAAATTATTATTATTATTTTTAAAAAATAATAATAATTAATTATATATATATATATATGTGTCTTGCATGCAGCAAGACACATATATGTTAAGTTATATATATATATAAGATTCAATTATGGCCATCTGACAGAGAGAAGAAATGGAATTGAAAGTTTTTTTTTCATTTTCAATTTGAAGAAGGAAGGTGGGGTGTACGTAAGTTCAAAAGAAAAACTTGAGAAGTTTTTCTCTCCAGCCCTTTGTTCTCATTTCTTCTTCTTTTCTTCTTCTTTTCTTCCTCTTTTCTTTTCCTTTTCTCTTCTATTCGGAGTCCCACAACTCCGTTGCGCGGCGCCGAGGATAGCGGGACTACCTGGGGTGGTCCTCGGGGTGTTCGTGAGAAGAGGCCGGAAGAGTTCGTAACGAGGAACGGCCGGCGGACTTGAAGAAATTGGAGCTACAAGGGTATGTATTTCTAATTTCTTAATCTCGTCTTTTGAGCATGTTTACTATTTGTTAAATTGATGAAATTAGAGTATCATCGGTCCGAAATCGCTTTCCGCTGCGCATGTCGCTCCATCAGGATCAACCCACATACGGCACCTACAACCATCGCCAATGGAAAACCGGACAAGTGGACGGAATTGGTCACGAAGCCCCATAATCGCCTTGAGGCACCAAGACCACATAGACGACACAGGAATCGTCCAAAGAGACCGACCACGGAGGATATACTCCTCCATCCAAGCGACCCACAGAGAACCAGAGCGAAGTAGAACGAGCCAAAGGAGCTTCATAACAGCTGCCGAGTTCCAGGATTGGATATGACGAATACCCAAACCTCCCTCCCGCTTCGGCAAACAAATATCATCCCAGGCAACCTTCGCCCCCCCGCGACCAGAAGGAGAGCCTTTCCAGAGGTAGCAACGAAGCAAACTCTCAACCCTATGGACTATACGAGCAGGCAGCACAAACACACTGGCCCAATAGACCTGGAAGCTCTGGAGGACCGACTGGATAAGCTGCAACCTACCCGCATAGGAAAGAGCCCTAGCAGTCCAACTGCCAATCCGATCAATCAGGGGCTGGCAATCCCGAGAAGACAGCCTACCTGAGATGAGAGGGAGACCTAAGTAACAAACAGGCAGGGTCGCAAGAGCAACACCCATGAACTCAGCAAGGCCGACAGCCACCGGGACAGGAACCCCCGCACAGAACATCGAGCTCTTAGCGGAGTTAGCCACTAGGCCCGAAAGCTCCTGGAAGTGAAGTAAGGTCTGCTGAACAAACCTCAAAGAAGTCCTATTCCCCGCAGAGAAAATCATCAAGTCATCCGCAAAGCAAAGATGGGTAAGATTAACCCTCTCGCACTTGGGATGAAACTCAAACTCAGGCGGCGGGGAATTCAGCAGCCTCGACAAGACTTCCATACACATGACGAACAGGTAAGGGGACAGGGGATCTCCCTGACGGAGACCACGCCTACCCGCAAAAAACCCCTCACCGAACCATTGCATGTACCGGAAGGAGCCATTACAAGAAGCAAGGCAAAGAAGATTCAAGAGGCTTTTACACTACATCTTCAAAGGCTAGCTAATGCACAAGAAGAGACAAATATTTTTGAACCCAAATTTCTTTACAATGTTATTTCAATGAGTCAAGAAGATAATGGTGTAAAGATGGCACGGGAAAAGTCTTCTAGTTTGAAAGATGGCACGGGGGACAAAAAAACTGTGCAGAAATTGTAAGCAGTGGGCTGTCCAGCTTGCACCTCTTGGGAGTTTGGAGTGTTTCAACTACTCAAACGTTGGAATATTGAAAAGCACGTCTTATTTTTTTTTTTGCAAAGGTGATTATATATAAGCAAAAAGACCTCAAAGCCCGAGGCCAAAGGGCACCATCAAACAAGAGAACAACCACTGGGAGAACCAATGTACGACAACAAAACAAAAACAACCCAACGGAACCTCACAGCCCGAGGGAAAGCAACAAAGAAACCAAACAACTACAAACCCGAGCATCCAACCCACAAGCGGGAAGGAGCCAGAAAAGACAAAAAGCAAATAAATGCAACACAACTCAAAAAGTAAAAGAACACAGCTGAAGCAAGAGGAACAATAAGTCAGAACACGAACGAAGCATAACTCCTCAACCGCCCAAAAAACTCCCCAGGCCATCCATCCCGGCACGAGCGAAAGAGCGACTCCAGACAGTGTCAATGGGCACCAAGCAAAAACAGAGGGAGGACAGACAGATGCTGAGATAAAAGGGGCCAAGCTGGCCATCCCTTCAACTCATCTTCTCCCTACTTATGGCAAAAGAACAACCATCCGGTATGCAGGCACGGCAGAAAGCCACAAGGACCCAGCCAACATCGCTTCCCTCGACAAAGCCAGATCCAAGGACCCACCAAAAGCCCACACACCCTCCGGATAAAGCGCCTTTCGGGGTGACAACAAGCATCCAGAACACACTCAACTCAATTAGGAACCAGGACCGCCAGGGGACAAAGAGCACCCACAGAACAGAGATGGACCGCCAACTGCAGAAGTAGCAAGCACCGCCGGAACCAACCCCTACAGCTGGTGACACCCCACAGACTAGCCTCTCAAAGCCCCCACGCAAAAAGCCCACCAGGGAAGAAAGGGCCAAGGACAGCAAGGGACAGACAGGTGAAGAAAGCAAGCAACTGATCGAGCCTCTGCAAGCAGCGTCCTCAAAGCAGGAACAAGCACAGGGACAAGCTCAAACAACCAAGCCGCACAGACCAAAACTGAAAACCCCCTCCAGAGAAGAGACAACAGCAGCAACCAGGCACAGAGCAGGGGAAGAAGCAATCGCCAGAAGCGAAACAGCAACGCAAAGAGCAACCTGAAAAAACACCTGCACACACTCAAAGATCAAGACAAAGTCAATCAAAAGAATCCCAGGGGGAACCGGCCGAAACCGCACCCACCCAGGACGAGCATGCAGAAGAAATATCAGACCGAATAGCAGCGATAACCGACTGAGGAGGACGGTGACCCGGGCCGTGAAAACGCAAGTTGCGTTCCATCCAAATATGGTAGATCACAGCACACCAGGCCACTCTCCAAACAAGCTTACGCTTGTGCTGCCCAGCACTCACCCGACAAATCCACTCAAGCTCAGCATCCCAAGGGAGAACGAGGCGGGAAGCTCTACCCCAACAGAGGATATCCTCCCACACCAAACTCACAAAGGGGCACTGAAAGAACAAGTGGTCACGGGACTCAGTCCCGGACAAACAAAGCAAACAATCGGTAGGTGTCGAGGGGATCCACCTAGCCAGCCTATCACGGGTATACAAACGGTCCCTCAAGGCCAGCCAGGTGACAAAAGCATGACGCGGAATATTCCCCCCGAACGATAGCAAACCCTGCCAAGGAACCACTGTCCCACGGGGGCGAATCGCCTCCCAAGCACTCGAAACAGAAAAACCAATCCCGCCTGGAACCCAGATCAACCTATCCTCCCTACCTGGGCAACACACAGTAGAGCGCACGGCATCGGCGATCTCCAACAACTCAGGAGACACTACCGGCCACCGCCACGAACCATCAGGTAGTAGAAAATCAGAGACCATAGCTTGAATATGACTAGCTGCGTCATACACGATACGATCACTAATCCTGGGGAGAATAGGACCATCAGGCAGCCATGGATCAACCCACATACACACCTAGAACCATCGCCAATGGAAAACCGGACAAGAGGACGGAATTGGTCCCGAAGCACCATAATCGCCTTGAGGCACCAAGACCACATAGACGACACAGGAATCGTCCAAAGAGACCGACCCTGGAGGATATACTCCTCCATCCAAGCCACCCACAGAGAACCAGAGCGAAGTAGAAGGAGCCAAAGGAGCTTCATAACCGCTGCCGAGTTCCAGGATTGGATATGACGAATACCCAAACCTCCCTCCCGCTTCGACAAACAAATGTCATCCCAGGCAACCTTCGCCCCCCCCACGACCAGAAGGAGAGACCTTCTAGAGGTAGCAACGAAGCAAACTCTCAACCCTATGGACTATACGAGCCGGCAGCACAAACACACTAGCCCAATAGACCTGGAAGCTCTGGAGGACCGACTGGATAAGCTGCAACCTTCCCGCATAGGAAAGAGCCCTAGCAGTCCAACTGCCAATCCTAGAGGTGATCCGATCAATCAGGGGCTGGCAATCCCGAGAAGACAGCCCACCTGAGAGAAGGGGGAGACCTAAGTAACAATGCCACCTCTCTTACCTTGATTCCCAATCCTGGTATCAATGCCACCTTCTTGGGAATCAACCTTCCCGCATAGGAGGCACCCGCTGGAATTCGAAATAAAATTCCATCTCCTTCATCCTTGAGTGAGGGGTCTTTGGAGTCTGCTGGTTTAGGTAAAGCTTCGGGGGAGATGGGGCTTCTGAACTCAATTGTGGAGGAACCGATGCTGGTTTTAATTTCTGGGCAAAAACAGAGTGTGGATTTTGTTGGTGGTCCCGAGTTAAGCAAGGTACATCCTGAGCAGCACGCTCCTTCTTTGAGGGCTGGAAGTAGGGTCGATTCTCTGCCAAGTCGTCGTAAAGGGCGTGCCAAAGGGGCTGGATCTAGTGGGCATGGTAACAAAATAGAGGACCTGGCCTTGTGGCCAACTCTGCTAAGAGCTCGATGTTCTGCGCGGGGGTTCCTTCCCAGGTGGCTGTTGATCTGGCTGATTTCATGGGTGTTGCTCTGGCAACCTTGCCTGTGTGTTACTTAGGTCTCCCTCTCATCTCAGGTCGGTTGTCTTCTCGGGATTGCCAGCCTCTGATTGATCGGATCACCTCTAGGATTGGTAGTTGGACAGCTAGGGCTCTTTCCTATGCAGGAAGGTTGCAGCTTATTCAGTCGGTGCTTCAGAGCTTCCAAGTCTATTGGGCTAGTGTGTTTGTTCTGCCTGCTCGTATAGTCCATAGGGTTGAGAGTTTGCTTCGTTGCTTCCTCTGGAAGGGCTCTCCTTCTGGTTGTGGGGGGGCGAAGGTGGCCTGGGCTGACATTTGTTTGCCGAAGAGCGAGGGAGGTTTGGGTATTCGTCATATCCCCTCCTGGAACTCGGCAGCTGTTATGAAGCTCCTCTGGCTCCTCCTGCTTCGTTCTGGTTCTCTGTGGGTGGCTTGGATGGAGGCGTATATCCTCCGTGGTCGGTCTCTCTGGACGATTCCTGTGTCGTCTACGTGGTCTTGGTGCCTCAAGGCGATTATGGGGCTTCGGGACCAATTCCGTCCACTTATCCGGTTTTCCATTGGTGACGGTTCTAGGTGTCGTATGTGGGTTGACCCTTGGCTGCCTGATGGTCCTATTCTCCCCAGAATTAGTGATCGTATCTTGTATGACGCAGCTAGTCATATTCAAGCTATGGTCTCTGATTTTTTGCTACCTGATGGTTCGTGGCGGTGGCCGGCTGTGTCTCCTGATTTATTGGAGATCGCCGATGCTGTGCGGTCTACTGTGTGTTGCCCAGATAGGGAGGATAAGTTGATCTGGGTTCCTGGTGGGATTGGTTTTTCGGTTTCGAGTGCTTGGGAGGCGATTCGCCCTCGTGGGACAGTGGTCCCGTGGCAGAGTTTGATCTGGTTCGGGGGGAATATTCCGCGTCATGCTTTTGTCACCTGGATGGCCTTGAGGGACCGCTTGTATACTCGTGATAGGCTGGCTAGGTGGATTCCCTCGACACCTACTGATTGTTTGCTTTGTTTGTCCAGGTCTGAGTCCCGTGACCACTTGTTCTTCCAGTGTCCCTTTGCGAGTTTGGTGTGGAAGGATATCCTCTGTTGGGGCAGAGCTTCCCGCCTCTTTCTCCCTTGGGATGCGGAGCTTGAGTGGATTTGTCGGGAGAGTGCTGGGCACAACAAGCGTAAGCTTGTTTGGAGGGTGGCCTGGTGTGCTGTGATTTACCATATTTGGATGGAACGCAATTTGCGTTTTCATGGCCCGGGTCACCGACCGACTCAGTCGGTTATCGCTGCTATTCGGTCTGATATTTCTTCTGCATGCTCGTCCTGGGCGGGGGCGGTTTCGGCCGTCTCCCCCTGGGATTCTTTTGATTAACTTTGTCTTGTTCTTTGAGTGTGTGCAGGTGTTATGTCAGGTTGCTCTTGTGGCGCTGTCTCGCGTATGGCGATTGCTTCTTCCCCTGCTCTGTCCCTGGTTCATGCTGTTGTCCCCTCCCTGAAGGGGATCTTGGTTTGGTCTGGGTGGCTTGGTTTTTTGAGCTTGTCCCGGTGCTTGTTTTTGTTCTTTGATTGCTGCTTCCTGAGGCTTGTTTCTGTTGCTGGCTTCTTCATTTGTCTGTCCTTGCCCATCCTTGGCCTTCTTCCCTGGTGGCTGCTTGTGTGGGGCTCTGCGAGGCTAGTCTGTGGGGTGTCCCTAGCTGTTGGGGTGGTGCAGGCGGTGCTTGTTTTCTGCAGTTGGCTGTCCTTCTCTTGTTCTGTGGGTGGTCGTTGTCCCCTGCCGGGCCTGGTTCCTAATGGAGCGGAGTTCTGGACGCTCGTTGTCACCCCGAAAGGCGCCTTGTCCTGAGGGTGTGTGGGCTTTTGGTGGGTCCTTGGATCTGGCTTTGTCGAGGGAAGCGATGCTGGCTGGGTCCCTGTGGCTTCCTGCCGTGCCTGCATACCTGATGGTTGTTCTTTTGCCATAAGTAGGGGGAAAACGAGTTGATGGGCCTCTTCTTTGTTCGGTTTCTTGGTCGAGCTTGGGGGGCGGGCTTCTTGCTTGCATTTGATGGATGGCCAGCTTGGCCCCGTTTTTCTCAGCATCTGCCTGTCCTCTCCCTGTTTTTGCTTGGTGCCCCTTGACCCGGTCTGGAGTTGCTCTTTCGCTAGTACCGGCAGGGGTTGGATGGCCTGGGGAGTGTTGTGGGCGGATGAGTGGTCATGCTTCGCGGTTGAGGTGTCACGTTTCCTTCGTGTTCTATCTCTTTGTTTCCTACTGCTTCTGCTGTTTCTATGCTTTTCAGTTGTGTTTCTTTTCTAGCTCTTTCCCGCTTGTGGGTGAATGCTGGAGTGTTGTTGTTTATTTTATTTGTTGCTTCTGTTGCTTTCCCTCGGGCTGTGAGGTTTCCGTTGTGTTGTTTTCTTTTTGTTGTCGTACATTGGTTCTCCCAGTGTTTGTTCACTTGTTGTTGTGCCCTTTGGCCTCGGGCTTTGAGGCCTTTTGCTTATATATATTCACTTTTGCAAAAAAAAAAAAATAGAGGACCTGCGAATAGTTCCCCAGAATGGTGCTTAGTTACCCCCTCGGTTGTGTCCTCAGAAGCCGGTGGTGAATCCAGATGAGGCTTCCATGGTGGTCAAGTCAGCTGTCAATCTGGATCTGGGACCTTGCAGGCGAGAGGTAGGCGATGAAGGTTTAGGATATTTAGTCTCTACGTCCATGGATGCGGCGCAAGAGGAGCTCGCTTTGAATGATTTTCCTATTGAAGGAAACTTCAGTAATGGGGATGGAGTGTTTGATGGGATGGCATTTAACTCGGCAAAACTTTCCTTTCACCATCCTTCCGTTTTGTCTGCTGCTAAATCGTGTTTACAAGCTGGCCCATCTGATTATGGGATCTCAAATAACTCAGTTTTGCCAAATAAGGAATTAATGGGAAACCAGCACATGGATTCTCGGGCTTCTCTCTTAGGCAAGCAATTCCGGGAGAACTCAAATAAGGAAAGTTTGGCGTCTGATTATGGGATCTCAAATGTTAGTAAGACTCCTTCAGCTCCCGTGATTGACGATGCTCTTAATGGTCAAGATACTTTTGAAAATCCCCCAGCTGGCCGTTTGAAGCTTAATGCCCGTTATGGAAAGTCAACTGGAGCTTCTCCTCATGTTGGGCTGATTGATGGATTTCAAATGGCCAAGCAACGGCGTGATGGCCATCCTGAATTTTTTTTTTTTTTTGCAACGACATTTTAATTAAAGCGAGGATTGAACCCATGACCTTTTAGTCACGGGCACAACCTTATGCCAATTGAGCTATGCTCGGTTTGGCGGCCATCCTGAATTACCAAATCCGCAGGGGTCTTCTAATGTAAGCTTCAATGGGCTAGGTCCAAATGTCACGAATGGGTTAGGTCCAATTGGGATGCGGTCCATTGGGCTTGACCAAGATGGGCTTAATGGGCTTGGCCAAGATGGGCTTAATGGGCTTGGCCAAAATGGGCTGAATGAATTGAATCACAATGGGCCACTTAATGCTAATGGGCTTGACAAATTGAGTTTGGGCCCATTGATTGGCTTAGGTCAAGGAGTCTTGCCAATGGGGGCATCTTCCTTTAGCCCAATCGGGCGTGGACAGTTGGGCAACTTGGTGACCCGCCGTAGTATCCCCCCTCGGGAGGAGTTATTGGCCTTGGAGGGAAAGGATGGAGCTAGTGAGTCTGGATGGGGTTTGGCTCGCTTGGGACGAGGTTTGGGTCGGGGATTCCAGGAAAGTTTCCTCTGTTAGGCCAACCTCGCTCGGGTATGTTTGCTAGTGAGGGGGATGTTGTGTCTATGGGTTCTGAGGATGGTTCTGGGCCGAATCTTGGTGGGCCCTTTGGGGCCCGAGGGGACAATGGTCCGGGACAGAAGTCTACTTGGGCCAATCTGTTTGGGCCCCAGTGGATCTCCCCTGCTGATGAACCCCTAGTCTATAACCCTCCTATTGAGAAGGATGGGCTTATGTTTGCCATTCCCTAGGATGAGGTTATTGAGGAGGGCATAGCAGTCTGGAGAGGTTCTTTGGTGGGTCAATTTGTTGATGGCAAACTTCCATTTTTTGTTCTTGATCGTCTTGTCAGGAAGATTTGGGGACATGTGGAAGTTCCAACCATTAACTTGTTTGATAATGGATTGATCATTTTCAGGTTCCAAAAGGACTCAGCTAGGGACTGGGTCTTAGAGAATGGCCCCTGGCACTTCGGGGGGAAGCCTATCCTACTGAGGCAGTGGGCCCCTGGGATTGTCCCCCAGACCTTTGTGTTCGATAAAATTCCTGTGTGGGTTAAGTTTTTCCATGTCCTTATGGAATTGTGGACCACTCCTGGGTTGAGCAACATTGCGAGTACGGTTGGTGTTCCTTTGCGGTTGGATAAGCCTACAAAGGACAAAACGTGCTCCTCGTATGCTCGGGTCTGTGTGGAGGTTGCGATTGATGCCCCTCTTCCTAGTAAGGTTGGGGTCACTGTCTATGGGTGGATCATATTATCCCCATTGAGTACGAATGGAAGCCCAAGAGGTGCCTATCCTGTCGGGTCTTTGGCCATTCGGACTCAGGCTGTCGAAAAAAGACTGTGAGTAGTTTTGATCCCATCCTCCCTACACAGGTGTCTACTGAGGGTGGGGTCAGGGTGCCGGCCCAGAGTAATGGCGTGAGCTCGGATCAGGTAGGGGTTGCTAGTGGGGAGGGTGAACAGGCCTCCACTCTTGAGGCTGGTGATGACTTTATCCCTGTGGGAGGGAAATCCCGCAGGCGTAAACGGAAGAAGGCTGCCAAGTCCTTGGCTGCAGACTCGTCTGCCATTCCCATTGCCTTGGCTAGTCTCCCGAGTTCTCCTACTGGCCCCTCCCCTCGGCTCCCCCGTTCTCCTGAGCCCCCGAAGGGGGTACATGTGACTAACTCTTTCAGTTCTCTTTCGGATTCCTTGGGGTGTGATTTGGCCCCCAGAGGGTGGTTTCCTTAATGGAAAAGACGATCTGTGACAGTGTGGACCCCCGATGGTGTTAGGATGCCATTCTCTCCCCTTCTACTTCCTATGTCTAGTTGGTGCTCGTGGAATGTGCGCGGTCTCACTGACCCGACAAAAGGACGATGTGTTCGATCCTTTTTGCAGTCTGAGAATATTGGTTTCTGCTGTCTGGTAGAAACCAAGGTTAAGGCTCATCAGTTTGATTCTGTGTTTCGTTCCTTTGGGGCAGATTGGCAGTGTGTATGTAGTTACGGGGATAGTGGCCTGGGTCGTATTTGGGTGTTATGGCGTTCCCGCTGTTTCTCTTTCTCCCCTAGCCTGATTAGTCCTCAGTTGGTTACTGGCTCCCTGGTGGACCTGTCTTCTCAGGTTGTGACTCATATTGCCTGTGTGTATGGGTCCAATTTCGAGGCTGGGCGGTCTGCTTTGTGGAGGGAGTTGGCCTTGGCTTGTTCGAGTTGGTCTTCCCCTGGAGTGGTTATGGGAGAATTTAATGAGACTCGCCGGTTGACTGAGAGGAGTGGGGGTAACCATAGCATTTCTGCGATGGGAGCCTTTGATACTGCTCTCCTAGAGGCTGACATGGTTGAGCTGCCGGTTCAGGGGAATTGGTTCACTTGGACTAGTCGCCCGAGGGGTGGCCCAGGAGGTCAGTTGGGAAGGTTGGATAGAGTTTTGGTCAACGCTGAGTGGGCTTCTCCTCGGCCTATGTGTGTGGTGCACGTGCATGACTGGGGTGTTTCTGACCATAGCCCGATGGTTTTCTCTCCAGGCCCTTTAGGTGCTCGTCGGTCTCCCTCCTTTCGGTTCTTTAACCATTGGGGGGAGTCTGATAGGTTTTTGTCTGTGATTGCTAGTAGGTGGGTGACCCATGTTGGGGTCTCTCCGCTTGTTAGCTTCGCTCGCAATTTAAAGGGCTTAAAGGGGACTCTCAGTCAGGAGTTTGGGACGCCGATTGCCGTGCTTAGTCAGCAGGTTATTGATCTTCGCTTGGCCACGGAGGCTGCCCAGGCGGGAGTTGTGGTAGACCCCCTTTCCTTTTTTTTTTTTGCAAAGGTGATTATATATAAGCAAAAAGACCTCAAACATAGAGAACGAAGAATACAAAGAATTCTTATTCATATCTTTAAACAAAGAAAACTCATGCACTGTATCATCAAACTCTAAGGAAATTACGCCCTTGAACACGTCAATTCTGACCTTCGCGGTCTTAAGAAAAGGGCGTCCTAACAACATAGAGAACGAAGCATACAAAGAATTCTTATTCATATCAAGCACGAGAAAATCAGCAGGAAACATCATTTCACCCACTCTCACAAGAACATCCTCAACCTTCCCTCTAGGAAATATGCTCGACCCGTTAACTAACTGGACAACCACGTCACACTCATGCAATTCGTTTAAGTTCAATTCAAGAAATAAAGCATAAGACATGACATTAACAGAAGCACCAAGATCAAGCATCGCATTTTTAACTACTTTACTACCTATAGTGCAAGAGATAGTAAAAATACCTGGATCGTTGCACTTGGTAGGCAACGTACCTGGGAGGATTGCGCAGACATTCTCCTTTTTCTTTTCAGTCCCTCTGGACTTCCGTTTCTTTGTGCACCAGTTCTTGAGGAATTTGGCATATTTGGGCACTTGGCTCACTGCCTCAAGAAGCGGTATGTTCACCATCACCTTCTGGAAGGTTTTCAGGACCTCCTCGTCTTCGCTCACCAGAGTAGGCTTCGCAAGCCTACTGGGGAAGGGTGCTTTGGGAACACACTCTTGCACAGTTTTCTTTTCTTTCTCTTTGTTCAAATCATCAAGAACAACCGGGGAGGACTCATTCAAACTGTCCTTCGCTTCCTTCACGGCTCTGGAGGGAACTGATTTCCCACTCCTTAGCTGGATTGAGCTCACGTTCTCACATGAGTTCAGAGTGGTTTGGGAAGGAAGCTTCCCAGAGCTCTTGCTCTCAATCTTGCTTATCGACACCGCCATTTGCGTCAGCTGCTTGTTCAGATTTTGCAGCTCAGCTTTGTGTGAGTTTAGCTCTTCTCGAGCTTCTTTTTGGAATTGGCTTGTTGATGTAACGATGGTCCGAACCATCTCTTCCAATGAGCTGGAGGAACTCGAGGCTTGACCTTGGGTAGAATTGCTAGGCCTATCATAGGACTAGCCTTGGAAGCATTGTTGTCCTTCTCTATTCCCGTAGCTCAAATTGGGATGGTCGCGCCAACCGGAGTTGTATGTGCTCGAGTAAGGATCATACTTCCTGGGGTTGGAAGCATATCCCCCGATTGCGTTGACACTCCTCTCGGTTACCTCCTATAAACTTCATGCATGCTCTCGGGTTTGATGGCCAAAAGTTGTCTTTCCAAGGAAATTTTCGCCATTTCTTCGATTCTTCAAGCCCGTTCACTCCCGATGCATCTATGAAGCTCTAAAACGTCACTTTAAGCCCCGAAACGTGTCTTTGGACTTCTCGAGCTCTCGACCATGAAATCACCTACAAAAAGGCATTTTAATCAATAATTGACATGGTTCTAGCCAATATTAGGGACATAGCCAAACCGAGCATAGCTCAATTGCATAGGGTTGTGCCGGTGACCAAAAGGTCATGGGTTCAATCCCCGCATTATTTAAACTACCGTTGCAAAAAAAAATATTAGGGACATAATAATAGCTCTATTTTGGAGTAAATAAGGCCTACATTTCAACGATAGAAAGAGCAACAAGACATAAGGCCTACATTTTATTCTTTTCTTTTGGGTACTTTGTACCCTTTGTTCTTTTTGAACCACTTTTTTTTTATTTCTCCAAGAGAGCCTAACACGTCAAGCCCAATTTAGCTTCACGTTTTTAAGGACTATTGCTCACTTCTATTAGTTCCCCTTTCATGCACTGACAACCGTGGGTTACACGATCGCTCCTGGTTACACGGGCAACACAAGAAGGAGGAGCAACTCTAGAGTTTTTATTTTCATGCTTTCTCTTTTTTTTAGGCAATAGCTTCGCTATACAATAAATGAGTTATTACTACTTCTAACACATCAAGCCTCTCTGTTCTCTCTCCTCCCAACAATGGGGGACTGATTTTTTGAAGCTTTCCCATGGTGGTTCGTGGTCCTCATTGCTTCTGGTTGTAGGGTGGTGGGGCAAAGTGTTAAAGCTGGCGATCTGGGAGCATCACCGAGGTTAGTCATCTCTCTGTTGTATGATCTTTATTATTGCTCTATTTTGGTCATTGGTTTTGTTCTGTTTTATGTTCTTTGGTGCTGTTTTGGGGTCTTCTCGTGCTTGGGTTCTTTGGGAGTTTAGAGATTGTCTTCCCCCTGGGTCCTCACGAGTTGGGAGAAGTTATGAGGAGGAAGAATTCTCCTCAGAAAAAGTCGTTCGCCAAGAGTCATGCTTCTGCTACGGGTGGGCTTGGCCTTCGTCCTCCAAAATCCTCTCCATCTTCAGGGGTTAACAAGTCAGTAGCCCTGCACGGGGTTGTTTCGAATGCCATTCCTCATCCCTCAGTTAAGGAATCTGGGTTGCAGGTGTCTCGTAGCTCGGCCTCTGAGGTTCCTTCGTCGGGTTTAAGTTCTATTAAAAAACAGAGCATCAGTTGTGTTGAGATTCCTTCTGGGGATAAGCTGCTGTCAGCCCACGTTTTGACTAATCATCCCTTAGAGGTAGTTAGTAAGGGTGTAGCAAGTTCCAGCCTTTATAGGGGGCTTGATCAGGGAGGTTCATCAAGCGTTGTTGGGCAGCCTATTACTGCTATAAATTCTGGAAAAACAGGGGATTGGTCCTTTCCGTTGGACGATAGCAATGGGGTAGTTGTCTGCGATGAGGGGAATACTACTTCTCGTCAGTTTGTTCATCGTTCTAAAGTGATAACTGGGACAGAGGTCGTGGCCTCGTCTTCTTCAAATCTGGGTAAGGCTCGGGTGGAGGATGAAGACGATGGATTAGGGCAGTCTGCCTCTTTCCCCTTGGGCGTGGCGGCTGAAGATTCTTCATTGAATGCTTTCCCTATTGAGGGAAAGTTCATTAACGTCAGGGAGAAGCCGATTGCCTTATTTCCTTCAGCCCCCGTGATGAGCGTTGCTGCTCTTAATGGTCAAGTTGAATTTGAAAAAATCCCAGCTGGCCGACTATTGAATGATAGGAATCCGGCTTCTTTGGCTTCTTTGGAAAATCAATTAAAGGGGGATTCTCTCTCCATGGGTAATTCCTTTCGGTCAAATGGCTTAAATTCTATGGATGCCTGTTATGGGAAATCTGGAATTCCCTTTCCTCATGTTGGGCCGAATGGTGGGTTTCAAATGGGCAAGCAAAGGGGTGATGAGCATTCTGATTCTCTAAATGGGCATGTCTCAATTAATTTAAGCTCTAATGAGCTAGGCCCAAATGGGATCCTCACTAATGGGCTCGGCCCTATTGGGATTAGGTCCATTGGGCTTGACCAACATGGGCTTAATACAAATGGGCTAGCCCAAGATGGGCTTAATGGGCTAGGCCGTGATGGGCTTAATGAGTTGGATCGAAATGTGCTTAATGTTAATGGGATGACAAGCTGAGTTCGGGCCCAACTTTGAATGGCTTAGGTCAAGGTGTCTTACCAATTGGGTCGTCTTCCTTTAGCCCAATAGGGCGTGGACAGTTGGGCAACTTGGTGACCCGCCGTATTATCCCCCCTCGGGAGCAGTTATTGACATTGGAGGGAAAGGATGGAGCTAGTGAGTCCGGGATGGGGTTTAGCTCGCTTGGGACGAGGTTTGGGTCGGGGATTCCAGGAAAGTTTCCTCTGTTAGGCCATCCTCGCTCGGGTATGGTTGCTAGTGAGGGGGATGATGTGTCTATGGGTTCTGTGGATGGTTTTGGGCTGAATCTTAATGGGCCCTTTGGACCCCTCGGGTCCCATGGTCAGGGACAGAAGTCAAGTTGGGCCAATCTTTTTGGGCCTCAGTGGACCTCCTCCGCTGCTGAACCCCTAGTCTATAACCCTCCAATTGAGAAGGATGGGATTATGTTTGTCATTCCCTCGGATGAGGTTATTGAGGAGGGCATAGCAGTCTGGAGAGGTTCTTTGGTGGGTCAGTTTATTGATGGCAAACTTCCCTTTTTTTTTCTTGACCGGCTTGTCAAGAAGATTTGGGGACATGTGGAAGTTCCAACCATTAACTTGTTTGATAATGGTTTGATCATCTTCAGGTTCAAAAAGGACTCAGCTCGGGACTGGGTCCTGGAGAATGGCCCCTGGCACATAGGGGGGAAGCCTATCCTTCTGAGGCAGTGGGTCCCTGGGATTGTTCCCCAGACCTTTGTTTTCGATAAAATTCCTTTGTGGGTCAAGTTTTTTCATGTCCCTATGGAATTGTGGACCACCCCTGGGTTGAGTAATATTGCGAGCACGGTAGGTGTTCCTTTGCGGTTGGACAAGCCCACAAAGGATAAAACGTGCTCCTCGTATGCTCGGGTTTGTGTGGAGGTCGCGATTGATGCCCCTCTCCCCAGTAAGGTTGGGGTCACTGTCTATGGGGTAGATCATACTATCCCAATTGAATATGAGTGGAAGCCCAAGCGGTGCCTGTCTTGCCGTGTCTTTGGTCATTCGGACACAGGTTGTCCAGAACAGACAGTGGGTAGTATTGATCCCATCCTCCCTCCACAGGGGTCTGCTGAGGTTGAGGTCACGGTGCCGACCCAGAGTGAGGTTGTGGGCTCGGATCAGGGAGTGGTTGCTAGTGGTGAGGGTCAGCAGGCCTCCTCATTTGAGGGTGTTGATGGCTTTCTCCCTGTGGAAGGGAAATCCCGTAGGCGTAAACGGAACAGGAAGAAGGCTGCCAAATCCTTGGCTAGGACAGATACGTCTGAGCTTCCCATGGCCTTGGTTAGTCTCCCGAGTTCTCCTATTGGCCCCGCCTCTAGGGTCTCCCGTTCTCCTGAGCCCCCAAAGGGGGTGCATGTAGCCAACTCCTTTGCTTCTCTAGCTGATACCTCGGGGAATGCTTTGGCTCCCCCTAGGGTGGTTTCCTTAGTGGAAAAGGTGCTCTGTGACAGTGTGGACCCTAGATGGTGTCACGATGCCACTATATCTCCTTCTGGTTCCTATGTCTAGTTGGTGCTCGTGGAATGTGCGCGGTCTCACTGACCCGGCAAAAGGACGATGTGTTCGCTCCTTTTTGCAGTCTGAGAATATTGGTTTCTGCTGTCTGGTAGAAACTAAGGTTAAGGCTCATCAGTTTGATTTCGTGTTTCGTTCTTTTGGGGCCGATTGGCAGTGTGTGTGTAGTTAAGGGGATAGTGGCCTGATTCGTATTTGGGTGTTATGGCGATCCCGTCGTTTCTCCTTCTCTCCTAGCCTGATTGGTCCTCAGTTGGTTACTGGCACCCTGGTGGATATTTCTTCTCAGGTTGCGACCCAGATTGCTTGTGTGTACGGATCCAACCTCGAGTCTGGGCGTTCTGCTTTATGGAGGGAGTTGGCTTTGGCTTGTTCGAGCTGGTCTTCCCCCGGAGTGGTTATGGGCGACTTCAATGAGTCTCGGCGTTTGTCTGAGAGGAGTGGTGGTAACCATAGCATCTCTGCGATGGGAGCATTTGATAGTGCTCTCCTTGAGGCTGACTTGGTTGAGTTGCCAATTCAGGGGAATTGGTTCACTTGGACTAGTCGGCCGTGTGGTGGCCCGGGAGGTCAGTTGGGGAGGTTGGATAGGGTTTTGGTGAATGTTGAGTGGGCTTCTGCCCTGCCGCTGTGTGTGGTGCAGGTGCATGCTTGGGGTGTTTCTGATCACTGCCCACTGGTTTTCTCTCCAGGCCCCTTTTGTGCCCGTCGGTCTCCCTCCTTTCGGTTCTTTAACCATTGGGGGGAGTCTGATAGGTTTTTTTTTTTTTTGCAACGGTATTTAATTAATGCGAGGATTGAACCCATGACCTCATGGTCACGAGCACAACCTTATGCCAATTAAGCTATGCTCGGTTTGGCGTCTGATAGGTTTTTGGCTGTGGTTGCTAGCAAGTGGGTTTCCCATGTTGGGGTATCTCCGCTTGTTAGCTTCTCTCGCAACTTAAAGGGCTTGAAGAGGTCGCTGAGGCAGGAGTTTGGGAAGGCAATTGTCGTTCTTTTTTTTTGCAAAGGTGATTATATATTAAGCAAAAATACCTCAAAGCCCGAGCCAAAGGGCACCATCAAACAAGAGAACAACCACTGGGAAAACCAATGTACGAAAACAAAACAAAAACAACCCAACGGAACCTCACAGCCTAAGGGAAAGCAACAGAGAAACCGACAAACAACAAACCCCGGCATCCAACCAACAAGCGGGAAGGACCCAGAAAAGACCAAAAAGCAAATAAATACAACACAGCTCAAAGAGCAAAGAACACAACCGAAGCAAGACGAAACAGCAATCACAACACGAACGAAGCATAACTCCCCAGCCGCCCAAAAAACCCCCAAGCCATCAACCCCGGCCGGCACGAGCGAAAGAGCGACTCCAGACAAGGTCAAGGGGCACCAAGCAAAGCAGAGGGAGGACAGACAGATGCTGAGATAAAAAGAGGCCAAGCTGGCCATCCATCAAAAGCATGCAAGAAGACAGCGCCCCAAGCACGACCAAGTAAACCAAAACAAAGAAGAGGCCCTTCAACTCATCTTCCCCCTACTTATGGCAAAAGAACAACCATCAGGTATGCAGGCCCGACAGAAAGCCACAAGGACCAGGCAAGCATTGCTTCCCTCCACAAAGCCAGATCCAAGGACACCCACCAAAAACTGACACACCCTCCGGACAAGGCGCCTTTCGGGGTGACAACAAGCATCCAGAACAAACTCATCTCAATTAGGAACCAGGACCACACCAGGGGACAAAGAGCACCCACAGGACAGAGATGGACAGCCAACTGCAGAAGTAACAAGCACCGCCTGAACCAACCCCAACAGATGGAGCACCCCACAGACTAGCCTCTCAAAGCCCCCACTCAAAATGCCCACCAGGGAAGAAAGGGCCAAGGACAGCAAGGGACAAACAGGTGAAGAAAGCAAGCAACTGATCGAGCCTCTGCAAGCAAGTGGACTGAACGAGCCGCTGCAAGGGGCAGATAGGAGAAGAAAGCAAGTGGACTGAACGAGCCGCTGCAAGAAGCGACCTCAAAGCAGGAACAAGCACAGGGAGGAGCCCCAAACAGGCAATCCGCACAGACCAAACTGAAAACCCCCTCCAGCGAAGAGACAACAGCAGCACCTAGGGACAGAACAGGGGAAGAAGCAACCTTCAGCAACGAAAAGCACCGCAAGGAGCAACCAAGGGACAGAGCAGGGGAAGAAGCAAACGCCAGAAGCGAGACAGCACCGAAAAGAGCAACCTGAAACTTCACCTGCACACACTCAAAGAACAAGAGAAGGTCAATCAAAAGAATCCCAGGGGGAGCCGGCCGAAACCGCACCCACCCAGGACGAACATGCAGAAGAAATATCAGACCGAATAGCAGCGATAACCGATTGAGGAGGACGGTGACCCGGGCCGTGAAAACGCAAGTTGCGTTCCATCCAAATATGGTAGATCACAGCACACCAGGCCACTCTCCAAACAAGCTTACGCTTGTGCTGCCCAGCACTCTCCCGACAAATCCACTCAAGCTCAGCATCCAAAGGGAGAACGAGGCGGGAAGCTCTACCCCAACAGAGGATATCCTCCCACACCAAACTCGCAAAGGGGCACTGAAAGAACAACTGGTCACGGGACTCAGTCGCGGACAAACAAAGCAAACAATCGGTAGGGGTCGAGGGGATCCACCTAGCCAGCCTATCACGGGTATACAAACGATCCCTCAAGGCCAGCCAGGTGACAAAAGCATGACGCGGAATATTCCCCCCGAACCATAGCAAACCCTGCCAAGGAACCACCGCCCCATGGGGACGGATCGCCTCCCAAGCACTCGAAACAGAAAAGCCAATCCCGCCTGGAACCCAGATCAACCTATCCTCCCTACCTGGGAAACACTCCAACAACTCAGGAGACACTACCGGCCACCGCCACGAACCATCAGGTAGCAGGAAATCAGAGACCATAGCTTGAATATGACTAGCTGCGTCATAAAAGATACGATCACTAATCCTGGGGAGAATAGGACCATCAGGCAGCCATGGATCTGTTGGGTTTTATGTCCTAAAACTCGTGGTTTGTAAACTGTTATGTTTGTAAATATTCTATTTAGAATAAAGAGTTATTAGTTTTATTCAGTAAAAGAGTTTACTCGAATAAAGTGAAACGTGTTTACGTTAACCTATACCAATGACCAACACCCTTGGCTGAATATGAGTACTTGAGCCTCATGTATGACATGATTGTGGATCAGGTTCAAGTAGTCAGTCAAAACGGTCTATAGTATACGGATAAGGATGGGTACCTTATCCTGGTAACACTATTGGATGCGGCTCACTTTGTATTGTACAGAACGATGTGATCTGAATCGTTCCACATGGAGATGTGAGAAGTGAGGGCGTCCTGTGTAAAGAGTTTATACAAGATCGAACCGCGTATTAAGTCGCTCTCTCTTTATAACTCCGTTTACTGATTGAGACTGACTTATACAATTTGATGGCCTAGGTAACTCGAGCTTAATCCTGAGCTTGCTTGAACTCCTGCTTATTCGGAAGTATCCTTTGACTTGTACGGGTGAGAGTGGCGGTACGCCCGCTCAATAAGCCTATCAACTTGGGGATAAAGCCGAATAAGTAGCTGGGGACATAGTGTAGCAAGATTGGAATTCACTCCTAACCCGCTCTTCAGGGTTAGTAGATAGGTTGTTCCCTTAATAGCTGACTCCGGGGCTTGAACAATGTGAGCTCACACTCTCATGTGATGAGAGAGTTATACTGATCTGATGGTTGGACCACAGATCTATTGTTCATTAGAGGTGTCAGTGGTACTTAAGGAACAAGATGTAATGCAGGGGTTAAACGGTTTAAATGACCCAGCTGTGATTACGAACAACCTGTGAAGGATTGACTTACCGATGACAGTTATATCAAGAGGACACAATATATCTACAGTGAGGAGAGTGCAACCCTCGGACTATAGTGGAGTCTCTGGGGGTTAACGAATGTTGGTTAGTTCGGTTGAAAGAGTTTTGACCGGATAATCTCGTATCGTTGGAGCTCATGATCTGTAGGTCCTTTAGGTTCTCCTAGCTAGCTCGGATAACGTCGTGCAACATTATAAAAGAAATGAAAAAGAAAAAGAATTTGAATTGTTCAAATTCGGTTTATGGAAGGAGGATGAACATATTTAAATATATGATTTAAATATGGACATATTTAAATATGATTTAAATATGAGATTGGCCTAATACATGAATAAGATTCGTGTGTAAAAAAGTCGGTTTTCGGAAAACCGGGCTTAGTCATATTATTTAATTAATATTTGATATTGGATTAAATAATATTTATTAATTAAAAAGTTTAATTAATAATTATATATATATATATATATTTTATTTATTAAAATGTTTAATAAATAAAATTATTATTATTATTTTTAAAAAATAATAATAATTAATTATATATATATATATGTGTCTTGCATGCAGCAAGACACATATATGTTAAGTTATATATATATATAAGATTCAATTATGGCCATCTGATAGAGAGAAGAAATGGAATTGAAAGTTTTTTTTTCATTTTCAATTTGAAGAAGGAAGGTGGGGTGTACGTAAGTTCAAAAGAAAAACTTGAGAAGTTTTTCGCTCCAGCCCTTTGTTCTCAGGGGTAGCTTCTCCAGTGCCTTCAAGTGGGGAGCATCCGATTGTACTCCCTAATTCATTAGGTAAAGGTTGTGGGGGGCTGGTTCCTAGGCATTCCTCTTCGGCTGCTGCTGTTTTAAGCACTGAGGCAAAACAGAGTAATGAAGGTAAGGGGGGCAAGTGGTCGGCTGAGCTTGCTCTAAATTCAAATGTTACGGAGGTTGGGAGTGGTGCTACGGAAAGATCTTGTCGTGTGAAGGATGGTTTCCAAGGTGAGTCCTCCGGCTCTTCTGGGCAGGTTTCTTCTCCGTCTAAAAATGGGAAAACAGGGGGTTGTGCCCTTCAGCAGGTTTTGATTGATGGAGACGATCTCTGCGTAGATGATGGTCGGTGTCCTAAGCCCCGAAATCATCCTCCGTGGTCGGTCTCTTTGGACGATTCCTGTGTCGTCTATGTGGTCTTGGTGCCTCAAGGCGATTATGGGGCTTCGGGACCAATTCCGTCCACTTGTCCGGTTTTCCATTGGCGACGGTTCTAGGTGTCGTATGTGGGTTGATCCATGGCTGCCTGATGGTCCTATTCTCCCCAGAATCAGTGATCGTATCTTGTATGACGCAGCTAGTCATATTCAAGCTATGGTCTCTGATTTTTTGCTACCTGATGGTTCGTGGCGGTGGCCGGTAGTGTCTCCTGATTTGTTGGAGATCGCCGATGCCGTCCGCTCTACTGTGTGTTGCCCAGGTAGGGAGGATAGGTTGATCTGGGTCCAAGGCGGGATGGGTTTTACGGTTTCAAGTGCTTGGGAGGCGATTCGCCCCCGTGGGACAGTGGTTCCGTGGCAGGGTTTGCTTTGGTTCGGGGGGAATATTCCGCGTCATGCTTTTGTCACCTGGCTGGCCTTGAGGGACCGTTTGTATACTCGTGATAGGCTGGCTAGGTGGATCCCCTCGACACCTACCGATTGTTTGCTCTGTTTGTCCGGGACTGAGTCCCGTGACCACTTGTTCTTCCAGTGCCCCTTTGCGAGTTTGGTGTGGGAGGATATCCTCTGTTGGGGCAGAGCTTCCCGCCTCGTTCTCCCTTGGGATGCTGAGCTTGAGTGGATTTGTCGGGTGAGTGCTGGGCAGCACAAGCGTAAGCTTGTTTGGAGGGTGGCCTGGTGTGCTGTGATCTACCATATTTGGATGGAACGCAACTTGCGTTTTCATGGCCCGGGTCACCGCCCTCCTCAGTCGGTTATCGCTGCTATTCGGTCTGATATTTCTTCTGCATGCTCGTCCTGGGTGGGTGCGGTTTCGGCCGTCTCCCCCTGGGATTCTTTTGATTGACTTTGTCTTGTTCTTTGAGTGTGTGCAGGTGTTTTGTCAGGTTGCTCTATGCGGTGCTGTTTCGCTTCTGGCGTTTGCTTCTTCCCCTGCTCTGTCCCTGGTTCCTGCTGCTGTCTTTTCTCTGGAGGGGTTTCTTTTTTGGTCTGTGCGGCTTGGTTGTTTGAGCTTGTCCCCGTGCTTGTTCATGCTATGAGGTCGCTGCTTGCAGAGGCTCGATCAGTTGCTGGCTTTCTTCATCTGTCTGTCCTTGGCTGTCCCTGGCCTTTCTCCCCTGGTGGGCTTCTTGTGTGGGGCTTTGAGAGGCTAGTCTGTGGGGTGTCCCTAGCTGTCGGGTTGGTTCAGGCGGTGCTTGCTTCTTCTGCAGTTGGTTGTCCTTCTCTGTTCTGTGGGTGCTCGTTGTCCCCTGACGGTCCTGGTTCCTAATTGAGCTGAGTTCTGGATGCTTGTTGTCACCCCGAAAGGCGCTTTGTCCTGAGGGTGTGTGGGCTTTTGGTGGGCCCTTGGATCTGGCTTTGTCGAGGGAAGCGATGCTGGCTGGGTCCCTGTGGCTTTCTGCCGGGCCTGCATACCGGATGGTTGTTCTTTTGCCATAAGTAGGGGGAAGACGAGTTGATGGGCCTCTTCTTTGTTCGGTTTCTTGGTCGTGCTTGGGGGGCGGGCTTCTTGCTTGCATATGATGGATGGCCAGCTTGGCCCCTTTTTTCTCAGCACCTGCCTGTCCTCTCTCTATTTTTGCTTGGTGCCCCTTGACCCTGTCTGGAGTCGCTCTTCCACTCGTGCCGGCCGGGGGATGGATGGCCTGGGGTGTTTTGTGGGCGGATGAGGAGTCATGTTTGGCGGCTGAGGTGTCTTGCTTCGGTCGTGTTCTGTCTTTGTTTCCTCTTGCTTCAGCTGGTTCTTCTGGTTTTTTAGTTGTGTTACATTTTTCTGCTTTTTGTCTTTTCTGGCTCCTTCCCGCTTGTGGGTTGGATGCTAGGGTCTGTTGCTGTTTGGTTTGTTTGTTGCTTTCCCTCGGGCTGTGAGGTTTCCGTTTGGTTGTTTTGGTTTTGTTGTCATACATTGGTTCTCCCAGTGTTTGTTCTCTTGTTTGTTGTGCCCTTTGGCCTCGGGCTTTGAGGTCTTTTTGCTTATATATAATCACCTTTGCAAAAAAAAAAAAAAAGAAATCGCTTTCCGCTGCGCATGTCGCTCCATCAGGATCAACCCACATACGGCACCTACAACCATCGCCAATGGAAAACCGGACAAGTGGACGGAATTGGTCACGAAGCCCCATAATCGCCTTGAGGCACCAAGACCACATAGACGACACAGGAATCGTCCAAAGAGACCGACCACGGAGGATATACTCCTCCATCCAAGCGACCCACAGAGAACCAGAGCGAAGTAGAAGGAGCCAAAGGAGCTTCATAACAGCTGCCGAGTTCCAGGATTGGATATGACGAATACCCAAACCTCCCTCCCGCTTCGGCAAACAAATATCATCCCAAGCAACCTTCGCCCCCCCGCGACCAGAAGGAGAGCCTTTCCAGAGGTAGCAACGAAGCAAACTCTCAACCCTATGGACTATACGAGCAGGCAGCACAAACACACTGGCCCAATAGACCTGGAAGCTCTGGAGGACCGACTGGATAAGCTGCAACCTACCCGCATGGGAAAGAGCCCTAGCAGTCCAACTGCCAATCCGATCAATCAGGGGCTGGCAATCCCGAGAAGACAGCCTACCTGAGATGAGAGGGAGACCTAAGTAACAAACAGGCAGGGTCGCAAGAGCAACACCCATGAACTCAGCAAGGCCGACAGCCACCGGGACAGGAACCCCCGCACAGAACATCGAGCTCTTAGCGGAGTTAGCCACTAGGCCCGAAAGCTCCTGGAAGTGAAGTAAGGTCTGCTGAACAAACCTCAAGGAAGTCCTATTCCCCGCAGAGAAAATCATCAAGTCATCCGCAAAGCAAAGATGGGTAAGATTAACCCTCTCGCACTTGGGATGAAACTCAAACTCAGGCGGCGGGGAATTCAGCAGCCTCGACAAGACTTCCATACACATGACGAACAGGTAAGGGGACAGGGGATCTCCCTGACGGAGACCACGCCTACCCGCAAAAAACCCCTCACCGAACCATTGCATGTACCGGAAGGAGCCATTACAAGAAGCAAGGCAAAGAAGATTCAAGAGGCTTTTACACTACATCTTCAAAGGCTAGCTAATGCACAAGAAGAGACAAATATTTTTGAACCCAAATTTCTTTACAATGTTATTTCAATGAGTCAAGAAGATAATGGTGTAAAGATGGCACGGGAAAAGTCTTCTAGTTTGAAAGATGGCACGGGGGACAAAAAAACTGTGCAGAAATTGTAAGCAGTGGGCTGTCCAGCTTGCACCTCTTGGGAGTTTGGAGTGTTTCAACTACTCAAACGTTGGAATATTGAAAAGCACGTCTTATTTTTTTTTTGCAAAGGTGATTATATATAAGCAAAAAGACCTCAAAGCCCGAGGCCAAAGGGCACCATCAAACAAGAGAACAACCACTGGGAGAACCAATGTACGACAACAAAACAAAAACAACCCAACGGAACCTCACAGCCCGAGGGAAAGCAACAAAGAAACCAAACAACTACAAACCCCGGCATCCAACCCACAAGCGGGAAGGAGCCAGAAAAGACAAAAAGCAAATAAATGCAACACAACTCAAAAAGTAAAAGAACACAACTGAAGCAAGAGGAACAATAAGTCAGAACACGAACGAAGCATAACTCCTCAACCGCCCAAAAAACTCCCCAGGCCATCCATCCCCCGGCCGGCACGAGTGAAAGAGCGACTCCAGACAGGGTCAATGGGCACCAAGCAAAAACAGAGGGAGGACAGACAGATGCTGAGATAAAAGGGGCCAAGCTGGCCATCCATCATATGCAAGTAAGAAGCCAGCCCCCCAAGCACGACCAAGTAACCAAACAAAGAAGAGGCCCTTCAACTCATCTTCCCCCTACTTATGGCAAAAGAACAACCATCCGGTATGCAGGCACGGCAGAAAGCCACAAGGACCCAGCCAGCATCGCTTCCCTCGACAAAGCCAGATCCAAGGACCCACCAAAAGCCCACACACCCTCCGGATAAAGCGCCTTTTGGGGTGACAACAAGCATCCAGAACACACTCAACTCAATTAGGAACCAGGACCGCCAGGTGACAAAGAGCACCAACAGAACAGAGATGGACAGCCAACTGCAGAAGTAGCAAGCACCATCGGAACCAACCCCTACAGCTGGTGACACCCCACAGACTAGCCTCTCAAAGCCCCCACGCAAAAAGCCCACCAGGGAAGAAAGGGCCAAGGACAGCAAGGGACAAACAGGTGAAGAAAGCAAGCAACTGATCGAGCCTCTGCAAGCAGCGTCCTCAAAGCAGGAACAAGCACAGGGAAAAGCTCAAACAACCAAGCCGCACAGACCAAAACTGAAAACCCCCTCCAGAGAAGAGACAACAGCAGCAACCAGGCACAGAGCAGGGGAAGAAGCAATCGCCAGAAGCGAAACAGCAACGCAAAGAGCAACCTGAAAAAACACCTGCACACACTCAAAGAACAAGCCAAAGTCAATCAAAAGAATCCCAGGGGGAACCGGCCGAAATCGCACCCACCCAGGACGAGCATGCAGAAGAAATATCAGACCGAATAGCAGCGATAACCGACTGAGGAGGACGGTGACCCGGGCCGTGAAAACGCAAGTTGCGTTCCATCCAAATATGGTAGATCACAGCACACCAGGCCACTCTCCAAACAAGCTTACGCTTGTGCTGCCCAGCACTCACCCGACAAATCCACTCAAGCTCAGCATCCCAAGGGAGAACGAGGCGGGAAGCTCTACCCCAACAGAGGATATCCTCCCACACCAAACTCGCAAAGGGGCACTGAAAGAACAAGTGGTCACGGGACTCAGTCCCGGACAAACAAAGCAAACAATCAGTAGGTGTCGAGGGGATCCACCTAGCCAGCCTATCACGGGTATACAAACGGTCCCTCAAGGCCAGCCAGGTGACAAAAGCATGACGCGGAATATTCCCCCCGAACCATAGCAAACCCTGCCAAGGAACCACTGTCCCACGGGGGCGAATCGCCTCCCAAGCACTCGAAACAGAAAAACCAATCCCGCCTGGAACCCAGATCAACCTATCCTCCCTACCTGGGCAACACACAGTAGAGCGCACGGCATCGGCGATCTCCAACAACTCAGGAGACACTACCGGCCACCGCCACGAACCATCAGGTAGCAGAAAATCAGAGACCATAGCTTGAATATGAGTAGCTGCGTCATACACGATACGATCACTAATCCTGGGGAGAATAGGACCATCAGGCAGCCATGGATCAACCCACATACACACCTAGAACCATCGCCAATGGAAAACCAGACAAGAGGACGGAATTGGTCCCGAAGCACCATAATCGCCTTGAGGCACCAAGACCACATAGACGACACAGGAATCGTCCAAAGAGACCGACCCTGGAGGATATACTCCTCCATCCAAGCCACCCACAGAGAACCAGAGCGAAGCAGAAGGAGCCAAAGGAGCTTCATAACCGCTGCCGAGTTCCAGGATTGGATATGACGAATACCCAAACCTCCCTCCCGCTTCGACAAACAAATGTCATCCCAGGCAACCTTCGCCCCCCCACGACCAGAAGGAGAGACCTTCCAGAGGTAGCAACGAAGCAAACTCTCAACCCTATGGACTATACGAGCCGGCAGCACAAACACACTAGCCCAATAGACCTGGAAGCTCTGGAGGACCGACTGGATAAGCTGCCACCTTCCCGCATAGGAAAGAGCCCTAGCAGTCCAACTGCCAATCCTAGAGGTGATCCGATCAATCAGGGGCTGGCAATCCCGAGAAGACAGCCGACCTGAGAGAAGGGAGAGACCTAAGTAACAATGCCACCTCTCTTACCTTGATTCCCAATCCTGGTATCAATGCCACCTTCTTGGGAATCAACCTTCCCGCATAGGAGGCACCCGCTGGAATTCGAAATAAAATTCCATCTCCTTCATCCTTGAGTGAGGGGTCTTTGGAGTCTGCTGGTTTAGGTAAAGCTTCGGGGGAGATGGGGCTTCTGAACTCAATTGTGGAGGAACCGAGGCTGGTTTTAATTTCTGGGCAAAAACAGAGTGTGGATTTTGTTGGTGGTCCCGAGTTAAGCAAGCTACATCCTGAGCAGCACGCTCCTTCTTTGTGGGCTGGAAGTAGGGTCGATTCTCTGCCAAGTCGTCGTAAAGGGCGTGCCAAAGGGGCTGGATCTAGTGGGCATGGTAACAAAATAGAGGACCTGCGAATAGTTCCCCAGAATGGTGCTGTGTTACCCCCTCGGTTGTGTCCTCAGAAGCCGGTGGTGAATCCAGATGAGGCTTCCATGGTGGTCCAGTCAGCTGTCAATCTGGATCTGGGACCTTGCAGGCGAGAGGTAGGCGATGAAGGTTTAGGACATTTAGTCTCTACGTCCATGGATGCGGCGCAAGAGGAGCTCGCTTTGAATGATTTTCCTATTGAAGGAAACTTCAGTAATGGGGATGGAGTGTTTGATGGGATGGCATTTAACTCGGCAAAACTTTCCTTTCACCATCCTTCCGTTTTGTCTGCTGCTAAATCGTGTTTACAAGCTGGCCCATCTGATTATGGGATCTCAAATAACTCAGTTTTGCCAAATAAGGAATTAATGGGAAACCAGCACATGGATTCTCGGGCTTCTCTCTTAGGCAAGCAATTCCGGGAGAACTCAAATAAGGAAAGTTTGGCGTCTGATTATGGGATCTCAAATGTTAGTAAGACTCCTTCAGCTCCCGTGATTGACGATGCTCTTAATGGTCAAGATACTTTTGAAAATCCCCCAGCTGGCCGTTTGAAGCTTAATGCCCGTTATGGAAAGTCAACTGGAGCTTCTCCTCATGTTGGGCTGATTGATGGATTTCAAATGGCCAAGCAACGACGTGATGGCCATCCTGAATTTTTTTTTTTTTTGCAACGGCATTTTAATTAAAGCGAGGATTGAACCCATGACCTTTTAGTCACGGGCACAACCTTATGCCAATTGAGCTATGCTCGGTTTGGCGGCCATCCTGAATTACCAAATCCGCAGGGGTCTTCTAATGTAAGCTTCAATGGGCTAGGCCCAAATGTCACTAATGGGTTAGGTCCAATTGGGATGCGGTCCATTGGGCTTGACCAAGATGGGCTTAATGGGCTTGGCCAAGATGGGCTTAATGGGCTTGGCCAAAATGGGCTGAATGAATTGAATCACAATGGGCCACTTAATGCTAATGGGCTTGACAAATTGAGTTTGGGCCCATTGATTGGCTTAGGTCAAGGAGTCTTGCCAATGGGGGCATCTTCCTTTAGCCCAATCGGGCGTGGACAGTTGGGCAACTTGGTGACCCGCCGTAGTATCCCCCCTCGGGAGGAGTTATTGGCCTTGGAGGGAAAGGATGGAGCTAGTGAGTCTGGATGGGGTTTGGCTCGCTTGGGACGAGGTTTGGGTCGGGGATTCCAAGAAAGTTTCCTCTGTTAGGCCAACCTCGCTCGGGTATGTTTGCTAGTGAGGGGGATGTTGTGTCTATGGGTTCTGAGGATGGTTCTGGGCCGAATCTTGGTGGGCCCTTTGGGGCCCGAGGGGACAATGGTCTAGGACAGAAGTCTACTTGGGCCAATCTGTTTGGGCCCCAGTGGATCTCCCCTGCTGATGAACCCCTAGTCTATAACCCTCCTATTGAGAAGGATGGGCTTATGTTTGCCATTCCCTCGGATGAGGTTATTTTTTTTTTGCAACGGTATTTTAATTAAAGTGAGGATTGAACCCATGACCTCATAGTCACGGACACAACCTTATGCCAATTGAGCTATGCTCGGTTTGGCTCGGATGAGGTTATTGAGGAGGGCATAGCAGTCTGGAGAGGTTCTTTGGTGGGTCAATTTGTTGATGGCAAACTTCCATTTTTTGTTCTTGATCGTCTTGTCAGGAAGATTTGGGGACATGTGGAAGTTCCAACCATTAACTTGTTTGATAATGGATTGATCATTTTCAGGTTCCAAAAGGACTCAGCTAGGGACTGGGTCTTAGAGAATGGCCCCTGGCACTTCGGGGGGAAGCCTATCCTACTGAGGCAGTGGGCCCCTGGGATTGTCCCCCAGACCTTTGTGTTCGATAAAATTCCTGTGTGGGTTAAGTTTTTCCATGTCCCTATGGAATTGTGGACCACTCCTGGGTTGAGCAACATTGCGAGTACGGTTGGTGTTCCTTTGCGGTTGGATAAGCCTACAAAGGACAAAACGTGGTCCTCGTATGCTCGGGTCTGTGTGGAGGTTGCGATTGATGCCCCTCTTCCTAGTAAGGTTGGGGTCACTGTCTATGGGGTGGATCATACTATCCCCATTGAGTACGAATGGAAGCCCAAGAGGTGCCTATCCTGTCGGGTCTTTGGCCATTCGGACTCAGGCTGTCCAAAAAAGACTGTGAGTAGTTTTGATCCCATCCTCCCTACACAAGTGTCTACTGAGGGTGGGGTCTGGGTGCCGGCCCAGAGTGATGGCGTGAGCTCGGATCAGGTAGGGGTTGCTAGTGGGGAGGGTGAACAGGCCTCCACTCTTGAGGCTGGTGATGACTTATCCCTGTGGGAGGGAAATCCCGCAGGCGTAAACGGAAGAAGGCTGCCAAGTCCTTGGCTGCAGACTCGTCTGCCATTCCCATTGCCATTCCGATTGCCGTGCTTAGTCAGCAGGTTATTGATCTTCGCTTGGCCACGGAGGCTGCCCAGGCGGGAGTTGTGGTAGACCCCCTTTCCTTTTTTTTTTTTTTGCAAAGGTGATTATATATAAGCAAAAAGACCTCAAACATAGAGAACGAAGAATACAAAGAATTCTTATTCATATCTTTAAACAAAGAAAACTCATGCACTGTATCAGGTAAGGGGACAGGGGGTCACCCTGACGGAGACCACGCCTACCCGCAAAAAACCCCTCAGAGGACCCATTCACCGAAATGGGGAACATAGGCGAAGTAACGCAAGCCCGGATCCAGTTGACAAACTGGCAAGGAGTACGAATCGAAAGCAGTAAGCCAAAGAGAAAATCCCACTGGATAGAATCATAAGCTTTCTGCAGGTCAATCTTCAGCACACACCGCGGGCTCCCTTTGTTGAGGTGGTAACCCCCAACCAACTCTTGGCAGAGCAGAATGTTATCCACAATACTCCTACCTTGAACAAAGGCCGACTGATTCGGACTGATGAAGGAAGGAAGCCACACGCGAAGACGATTAGCCAAAGCCTTTGCAATGCATTTATACAACACATTACAACAGGAAATAGGCCTGAAATCCTCAACCCGGGAGGCACCCACCTTCTTAGGAATCAAGGTAAGAGAGGTGGCATTGATACCAGGAGGAAGGAAGAAGGTATCAAAGAAGTGAAGCGCGGCGGAAACGAAATCATCCCCAACAACACTCCAAGCAGCTTTGAAAAAACCCAGAGGGAAGCCATCCGGGCCAGGAGCCCTGGCACTACTCATGGAAAAGAGAACAACTCGAACCTCATCTCGCGAGATGGGGCGGATGAGATCAGTTACACACTGATCAGACCACGAAAACCCCACCATCGGCTTTAATTGCTCTGTGAGGTCACGATAACCAACTCCTTGGGACCCCAAGAGACCCTGGAAATAATGAACCAAAGATCTCGAGATGTCCTCATGGGAAGACATCCTGACCCTAGAACCATCAACCAAAGAGGAAAAGCTATTCCGGGCTGCCCTAACTTTCACGCTTCTGTGAAAGAACCCCGAGTTCCTATCCCCTAACGCCAGCCACTTAACCCTCGATTTCTGCCTAAGGGAGGCTTCTTCACACCTAGCTGCTGCCCAGAACCTATCAGATGCCTCAGCGGCCTGAAGCTGGAGGGAGGTAGAAAGGGGGTCTACCACAACTCTCGCTTGGGCAGCCTCCATGGCCAAGCGAAGATCAATAACCTGCTGACTAAGCACGGCAATCGGCGTCCCAAACTCCTGCCTGAGAGGCCCCTTTAAGCCCTTTAAATTGCGAGCGAAGCTAACAAGCGGAGAGACCCCAACATGGGTCACCCACCTACTAGCGATCACAGACAAAAACCTATCAGACTCCGCCCAATGGTTAAAGAACCAAAAGGAGGGAGACCGACGAGCACCTAAAGGGCCTGGAGAGAAAACCATCGGACTATGGTCAGGAACACCCAGTCATGCACGTGCACCACACACATAGGCCGACCAGAAGCCCACTCAGCATTGACCAAAACTCTATCCAACCTGCCCAACTGACCTCCTGGGCCACCCCTCGGGCGACTAGTCCAAGTGAACCAATTCCCCTGAACTGGCAGCTCAACCAAGTCAGCCTCTAGGAGAGCAGTATCAAAGGCTCCCATCGCAGAAATGCTATGGTTACCCCCACTCCTCTCAGTCAACCGGCGAGTCTCATTAAAGTCTCCCATAACCACTCCAGGGGAAGACCAACTCGAACAAGCCAAGGCCAACTCCCTCCACAAAGCAGACCGCCCAGCCTCGAGATTGGACCCATACACACAGGCAATATGAGTCACAACCTGAGAAGACAGGTCCACCAGGGAGCCAGTAACCAACTGAGGACTAATCAGGCTAGGGGAGAAAGAGAAACGGCGGGAACGCCATAACACCCAAATACGACCCAGGCCACTATCCCCATAACTACATACACACTGCCAATCGGCCCCAAAGGAACGAAACACGGAATCAAACTGATGTACCTTAACCTTGGTTTCTACCAGACAGCAGAAACCAATATTCTCAAACTGCAAAAAGGATCGAACACATCGTCCTTTTGTCGGGTCAGTGAGACCGCGCACATTCCACGAGCACAAACTAGACATATGAAGTAGAAGGGGAGACAATGGCATCCTGACACCATCGGGGGTCCACACTGTCACAGATCATCTTTTCCATTAAGGAAACCACCCTCTGGGGGGCCAAATCACACCCCAAGGAATCCGAAAGAGAACCGAAAGAGTTAGTCACATGTACCCCCTTCGGGGACTCAGGAGAACGGGGGAGCCGAGGGGAGGGGCCAATAGGAGAACTCGGGAGACTAGCCAAGGCAATGGGAATGGCAGACGAGTCTGCAGCTAAGGACTTGGCAGCCTTCTTCCGTTTACGCCTGCGGGATTTCCCTCCCACAGGGATAAAGTCATCACCAGCCTCAAGAGTGGAGGCCTGTTCACCCTCCCCACTAGCAACCACTACCTGATCCGAGCTAACGCCAACACTCTGGGCCGGCACCTTGACCCCACCCTCAGTAGACACCTGTGTAGGGGGGATGGGATCAATACTACTCACAGTCTTTTTCGGACAGCCTGAGTCCGAGTGACCAAAGACCCGACAGGAAAGGCACCGCTTGGGCTTCCACTCGTACTCAATTGGGATAGTATGATCCACACCATAAACAATGACCCCAACCTTACTAGGAAGAGGGGCATCAATCGCGACCTCCACACAAACCTGAGCATACGAGGAGCACGTTTTGTCCTTAGTAGGCTTATCCAACCTCAAAGGAACACCAACTGTACTCGCAATGTTACTCAACCCAGGAGTGGTCCACAATTCCATAGGGACATGGAAAAATTTAACCCATACCGGGATTTTATCGAACACAAAGGTCTGGGGGACAATCCCAGGGGCCCACTGCCTCAGAAGGATAGGATAGGCTTCCCCCCGAAGTGCCAGGGGCCATTCTCCAAGACCCAGTCCCGAGCTGAATCCTTTTTGAACCTGAAGATGATTAAACCATTATCAAACAAGTTAATGGTTGGAACTTCCACATGTCCCCAAATCCTCCTGACAAGCCGATCTAGGACAAAAAAAGGTAGTTTGCCATCCATAAACTGACCCACTAAAGAACCTCTCCAAACAGCAATGCCCTCCTCAATAACCTCATCCGAGGGGATGACAAACATAATCCCATCCTTCTCAATTGGAGGGTTATATACTAGGGGTTCATCAGCTGGAGAGGTCCACCGAGGCCCAAATAGAGTGGCCCAACTGGCCTTTTGCCCCTGACCATGGGGCCCAGGGGCCCCAAAGGCCCCACTAGGATTGGGCCCTAAATCACCCAAAGAACCTTCAGACACATCATCCCCATCCCTAGCTCCCAACTCCGAACAAGGAAGACCTAACAGGGGAAACTTTCCTGGAATCCTCGAGTCAATCCTAGGTCCAAGCGAACTAAATCCCAGCCCAACCTCACTATCTCCAACCCTTTCCTCCAGGGGAAAACTCTCGGCCCGAGTGGGTAAGGAACGACGAGTCACCAAGTTTCCCAGTTGCCCACGCCCGATAGGGCTGAAGGAGGACGGCCCAATGGGCCCAATCGGCAAAGCTCCTGGCCCTAAAGTCAAATTAGGGCCCAATCCCAATGGGCCAAGCCCATTTAGATGGAGCCCATTTTTATCCAAACCATCCAACCCAATATGGCCAAGCCCATTAGAACTAATCCCAGAATGCCCAAGCCCAACGGATCCCATTGCAATTGGGCCATGCCCATTAGGGGCTTCAACAACCTTGCTATGGACGGATTGTAAATCCCCACGAGTCGGCCCAACAAGGGAGTGAGAGTTTAAGGACTTGCCAACTTTAGAAAATTTGACTTTCAAGCCATTAGAAGCATTACCAACAACTGGGGAATCTTCAATTAAATGCGCTCCCAGAGATACCAAAGGCGGATCACTCAATAAATGTTGCTTTCCCTTATTTGACTCACGTTTGTCTACAAGAGAAACCTTGGGATCCATGTGTTGACTGCCCAATAATTCCATATTTGGCAATGCTTTCAGGCCTTGTGTTTAACTCCGCTAAGAGCTCGATGTTCTGTGCGGGGGTTCCTGTCCAGGTGGCTGTCGGTCTGGCTGAGTTCATGGGTGTTGCTCTTGCGACTTTGCCTGTTTGTTACTTAGGTCTGCCTCTCATCTCGGGTCGGCTATCTTTTCGGGATTGCCAGCCTCTGATTGATCGGATCACCTCTAGGATTGGCAGTTGGTCTGCTAGGGCTCTTTCCTATGCGGGAAGGTTGCAGCTTATCCAGTCAGTCCTTCAGAGCTTCCAGGTCTATTGGGCTAGTGTGTTTGTGCTGCCTGCTTGTATAGTCCATAGGGTTGAGAGTTTGCTTCGGTGCTACCTCTGGAAGGGCTCTCCTTCTGGTCGTGGGGGGGCGAAGGTTGTCTGGGATGACATTTGTCTGCCGAAGAGTGAGGGAGGCTTGGGTATTCGTCATATCCAATCCTGGAACTCGGCAGCAGTTATGAAGCTCCTTTGGCTCCTTCTGCTTCGCTCTGGTTCTCTGTGGGTGGCTTGGATGGAGGAGTATATCCTCCGTGGTCGGTCTCTTTGGACGATTCCTGTGTCGTCTATGTGGTCTTGGTGCCTCAAGGCGATTATGGGGCTTCGGGACCAATTCCGTCCACTTGTCTGGTTTTCCATTGGCGACGGTTCTAGGTGTCGTATGTGGGTTGATCCATGGCTGCCTGATGGTCATATCCTCCCCAGAATCAGTGATCGTATCGTGTATGACGCAGCTAGTCATATTCAAGCTATGGTCTCTGATTTTCTGCTACCTGATGGTTCGTGGCGGTGGCCGGTCGTGTCTCCTGATTTGTTGGAGATCGCCGATGCCGTGCGCTCTACTGTGTGTTGCCCAGGTAGGGAGGATAGGTTGATCTGGGTTCCAGGCGGGATTGGTTTTTCGGTTTCAAGTGCTTGGGAGGCGATCCGCCCCCGTGGGACAGTGGTTCCATGGCAGGGTTTGCTATGGTTCGGGGGGAATATTCCGCGTCATGCTTTTGTCACCTGGCTGGCCTTGAGGGACCGTTTGTATACTCGTGATAGGCTGGCTAGGTGGATCCCCTTGACACCTACCGTTTGTTTGCTTTGTTTGTCCGGGACTGAGTCCCGTGACCACTTGTTTTTCCAGTGCCCCTTTGCGAGTTTGGTGTGGGAGGATATCCTCTGTTGGGGCAGAGCTTCCCGCCTCGTTCTCCCTTGGGATGCTGAGCTTGAGTGGATTTGTCGGGTGAGTGCTGGGAAGCATAAGCGTAAGCTTGTTTGGAGAGTGGCCTGGTGTGCTGTGATCTACCATATTTGGATGGAACGCAACTTGCGTTTTCATGGCCCGGGTCACCGCCCTCCTCAGTCGGTTATCGCTGCTATTCGGTCTGATATTTCTTCTGCATGCTCGTCCTGGGTGGGTGCGGTTTCGGCCGTCTCCCCCTGGGATTCTTTTGATTGACTTTGTCTTGTTCTTTGAGTGTGTGCAGGTGTTTTGTCAGGTTGCTCTATGCGGTGTTTTCGCTTCTGGCGATTGCTTCTTCCCCTACTTTGTCCCTGGTTCCTGCTGCTGTCTCTTCTCTGGAGGGGTTTCCGTTTTGGTCTGTGCGGCTTGGTTGTTTGAGCTTGTCCCTGTGCTTGTTCATGCTCCGAGGACGCTGCTTGCAGAGGCTCGATCAGTTGCTTTCTTTCTTCATCTGTCTGTCCATTGTTGTCCTTGGCCTTTCTCCCCTGGTGGGTTTCTTGTGTGGGGCTTTGAGAGGCTAGTCTGTGGGGTGTCACCAGCTGTTGGGGTTGGTTCAGGCGGTGCTTGCTTCTTCTGTAGTTGGCTGTCCTTCTCTGTTCTGTGGGTGCTCGGTGTCCCCTGGCGGTCCTGGTTCCTAATTGAGCTGAGTTCTGGATGCTTGTTGTCACCCCAAAAGGCGCTTTGTCCTGAGGGTGTGTGGGCTTTTGGTGGGTCCTTGGATCTGGCTTTGTCGAGGGAAGCGATGCTGGCTGGGTCCCTGTGGCTTTCTGCCGTGCCTGCATACCGGATGGTTGTTCTTTTGCCATAAGTAGGGGGAAGACGAGTTGATGGGCCTCTTCTTTGTTCGGTTTCTTGGTCGTGCTTGGGGGGCGGTGATACGGATCCAATCACCGAACCATTGCATGTACCGGAAGGAGCCATTACAAGAAGCAAGGCAAAGAAGATTCAAGAGGCTTTTACACTACATCTTCAAAGGCTAGCTAATGAACAAGAAGAGACAAATATTTTTGAACCCAAATTTCTTTACAATGTTATTTCAATGAGTCAAGAAGATAATGGTGTGAAGATGGCACGGGAAAAGTCTTCTAGTTTGAAAGATGGCACGGGGGACAAAAAAACTGTGCAGAAATTGTAAGCAGTGGGCTGTCCAGCTTGCACCTCTTGGGAGTTTGGAGTGTTTCAACTACTCAAACGTTGGAGTATTGAAAAGCACGTCTTAAAGTAGCTAGTTAAGACAATTTAAAGCATTTCTTTTGTTTTGGGTTTTTCCATATGACTTTTCAATTGTTGTTGAATTGAATTTCATTCCATAGGTTTTATTTTCTTCAATTCTGCATTTAATGACTTTTGGAGACCTTTGGTATTTGGAAGCTTGAACGTCCATTTTGGCCTATTTAAAGGCTTGTAATGCTCTTCAAAATACATATTATGCTTATCAAGAACTTGTGTTTCTTAAAACCCCTTTTGGTGTTGTTTCTTTCAAATCTTGTTTTAGGTTTGATGTTA
Source organism: Herpetospermum pedunculosum (assembly GCA_028017165.1). NCBI lineage: Eukaryota > Viridiplantae > Streptophyta > Magnoliopsida > Cucurbitales > Cucurbitaceae > Herpetospermum > Herpetospermum pedunculosum. Next base: position 43,105,561 of record CM051522.1, read on the forward strand.
ATCGGTTCATTGAATTAGTTTTGATCAACCTAATTCTGGAGTGAGTCGTCTTAGGATCTAAGAGTGACAATCATAGATTCTAAGTGTGATCTAAGAGTCATTCACCTTCTAACTAAACTCTTGGTTGGAATCAATCGTTAAGTTAGTCTTCTTTGTGGGCATTTACAAGGATCCTAGAAGGACCTCTAGCTTTGTAAATCAAGCAACGTTGGGAGCTTATCATTTGGTATCAGAGCACGTGGTCAACATCTTCGGCCGTCTCTAGAGGTGAAATATCTTTACTTTGTGTTATTATTATTATTCATTTTTCTGAAAGCATTTACTTATAAAGTGTAATACAAGACATACTACAACTTGTCTTGAAAGTCTTGCTCTCGGATTATCAAAAAAAAAAAAAAAAAAAAAAAAAAAAATCAAAGATCCGAGGCACACGAAAAGTTCTCGTCATTAAGTTTTAATTTGATTTTTGAGTTATTGATCCTAAGGTTGAGTTTCTCTAGTATTAGTTTGTGAGAATTTGATTTTTTTGAATTGGTTATATCAAGCTTAAAGTAAGATTGCACCAAAATCTAAACCAACCCTTACATCTTTGACCTAGTACCAAAAGCCTACCCTTGAGTGTTAAACACGAGTGTCCTTGAGTGAAATCTTTGTGAGAAGTGTGGAGAGGTCCTCTTTACTGTTTTGTTTTTGTTCTACTTCAATTTATTTGATAGATCATGGCGCATAATGGAAAAGATGTACAACAAGTGGTAGATCCAAATATGGCTATTCTTCAAGCCATTCAAGGTATGATGGAAATGATGAATGAAGATAGACAAGAAAGGAGGGCACAACAACAACGAGAAGAACAAGCATTGCAAGAAGATGAAGGCATGTTTGACATAGCTTTGGCCGAACAAGAAAGAAACTTTGGAGGAAGAGGAAATATGAGAGGAAGAGGAAGAGTTAACCTTGCAAACATTATGCAACCTAGAAGGATGGAAAGAGTGAATGAAGATAGAGATGGAGGCGTTAAACTCAAGATCCCACCTTTTAGTGGAACAGCGGATTCCGAGACATACTTGCAATGGGAAAGGAAGATAGAACATGTGTTTGATTGCAATACATATAGTGAGAATAAGAAGATGAAACTTGCCATTGCCGAATTCACCAATTATGCATGTGATTGGTATCATCATCTCAAATCCGACCGAAGAAGAAAAGAGGAGGATCCCATAGAAACTTGGGAAGAACTTAAAGAAGCCATGAGAAAAAGGTATGTTCCTAAACATCATGAAAGAGATTTGAAAACTAAATTGCAAACTTTGAGGCAAGGAACAAAAAGTGTTGCTGAATATTATCAAGAGATGGAGACTTTGATGGAAAGAGCAAAGATCCGGGAAGAGGAGGAAGACACCATGTCTAGATCTATGGGAGGTTTGAATCAAGAACTTGCTCATATTGTCGATAGAAATCCACCACCTTTTTTGGAAGATATGTATCACTATGCTGTCAAAATTGAAGCTCAGTTAAGCAGAACTTAATAATTCTCTGGGTTGAGTTTTTTAAATTTTCTCTCTGTTCTCTCTCCTCACAACAATGGTGGATTGAGTTTTTGGGGGCTTCGTCTTCATCCATGGTGATGCTGTCCATGGTTACGGTTTGAAGACTAGAGGGCAAGCTGAACAAGGTAGCGGCGCTGGGCACGTCTTCAAGAGGTCATCCATGGCTGCTGACTGACGGTTGCGGAGCAGGGCGCTTCAAGAGATAAGCTTCTCTGATTTTCTTTCTGTTTTGTCTCTGTTTTTTACAAATTTTTGCATTTCTTGTTCTGTTTGTGTGGGCTGTTATATCGTGTCTGGGTCCTTGGAGTTTTGGGTTGGGGTTTTGGTTTTCTCCATCTTCAAATGGGGAAGAAGAAATCACCCCACAAGAAGGGCTCCCCTCATAAGAAGGCTGTTGCTTCTCTCTCGAGCGCCAATGGTTCTCGGCCACAAAAGTCTCCACCTGCAGAGCTTCCCAACTCAGGAGTTCAATCAGGAGCTTCAATTGGGGCTGTTCCGAATGCCCTGCCTAATTCTTCTGGTCAGGATTTGGGAAAGAAGGTGGCCCGTGCTTTGCCTTCTGAAGTTACTAAAAAGAGGTCCAAATCCGAGGAAAAACAGAGCATGGTAAGTGTTGAGGTTCCTGCTGTGGGGAACCTTCTGAATGCGCCTGTTCATCCGAGTGAGGGTGCTGGTGTAGGCTCTTGTAGTTCTGGTAAAATTACAGGGCTTCATCAGGACGGTTTGGCAAGCGCCATTGGACAGCCTGCAACTGATGCGACTGCGTGCAAAACAGGGGATGCCTCTATTCATTTGGGAGATCGTGATGTGCCTGACGCTTGCGGGGGGGTGAATCTGTTGGCACGACAGATATTACAACGTTCTAAAGGTCACTCCTTGCCAGAGGTAGAGGTTTCGTCTGGTTCACGCTTGGGGGAGGCTCGGCTGGAGGTTGAAGACGAAGGATTAGGGCAGGCCGCATCTTTTCCTAGGGTTGCGGCTGCTGGGGATCCATCATTGAATGCCGTTTCTAATTTAGGAAAGAAATTTAATGTCATTCAGCAGCCGGTTACCTTATCTTCTTCAGCCCCTGTGAAGAATTCTGCTGCTATTAATGGGCAAGATGCTGCTGCCTTCATACCTAATTCCATGGAAGCTGGTCGGTTGTTGAAAGGTAAGAAGATGGCTGGTAGTCTGCCTCCTATGGAAAGCCGTTTAAAAAACGCAGAAGCTCGGCCTTCAAGTTCAATGCCCTTGGACGCCCGTTATGGTAAGTCAGGGAGTTTAATGACGGTGGATGCCCGTCATGGAAAGTCTGGCAGCTCTCTTCCCCCAATTGGGCCGATTGGTGGGGACTCAAGGGGAAGGCTTCATGGCCCATTGTTACCCGAACATGGCCCTATTTTGTTAGGCCCAAAGGAGCTCGATCATGTTGGGCCTAAGCCCATAGGGCTCAAAAATAATGGGCTTAATGAATTGGACCAAAACGGAGTTAGTGAGTTGGATCCCAATGTGCTCAATTTTAATGGGCTCGATAATACAAGTATGGGGCCAAGTTTGAGTAGCTTAGGACAAGGTGTCTTGCCTATTGGGTCATCTTCTTTTAGTCCTCTAGGGCGGGGTCAATTGGGAAATTTGGTAACGCGTCGTAGTCTTCCCCCTCGGGAGGAGCTGATTCCCTTGGGAGGCAAGGATGGATCTTCTAAGTTTGGGATGGGGTTTAGTGAGCTTGGGGCGAGGAGTGGGTCGGGGATTCCAGGAAAGTTTCCCCTATTAGGCCAATCTCGTTCGGACCAGCTTGTGAGTGCTGGAGATGATGTGTCTCAGGGTTCTGGGGATAGTTTTGGGATGAGTGGGTCCTTTGTGCCCCCAGGATCTCTCGGTCAGGGTCAGAAGTCTAGTTGGGCTAATCTTTTTGGGCCTCAGGGGCCCTCCCCTGCCTCTGAACCCCTAGTCTATAACCCTCCAATTGAAAAGGATGGGATTATGTTTGCCATCCCCTCGGATGAGGTAATTGAGGAGGGGGTAGCCGTCTGGAGAGGGTCTTTGGTGGGTCAGTTTATCGATGGTAAACTCCCATTTTTTGTGCTTGATCGGCTTGTCCGCAAGATTTGGGGTCATGTGGAAGTTCCAACCATTAACTTGTTTGATAATGGTTTGATCATCTTCAGGTTCCAAAAGGACTCAGCTCGGGACTGGGTCTTGGAGAATGGCCCCTGGCACATTGGGGGTAAGCCTATCCTACTGAGGCAGTGGGTCCCAGGGATAGTCCCTCAGACATTTGTGTTCGATAAAATTCCTGTGTGGGTTAAGTTCTTCCATGTCCCTATGGAATTGTGGACCACTCCTGGTTTGAGTAACATTGCGAGTACGGTTGGTGTTCCTTTGCGGTTGGATAAGCCTACAAAGGACAAAACGTGCTCCTCGTATGCTCGGGTTTGTGTGGAGGTTGCGATTGATGCCCCTCTTCCTAGCAAGGTTGGGGTCACGGTCTATGGGGTGGATCATACTATCCCCATTGAGTATGAATGGAAGCCCAAGAGGTGCCTATCCTATCGTGTCTTTGGCCACTCGGACTCCGGCTGTCCTAAAAAGCCTGTGGGTAGTATGGAGCCTACCCTCCCTACACAGGTGTCTACTGAGGGTGGGGTCAGGGTGCCGGCCCAGAGTGTTGGCGTGAACTCGGATCAGGTAGGGGTTGCTAGTGGGGAGGGTGATCAAGCCTCCTCTCTGGATGTTGGTGATGACTTTCTCCCTGTGGGAGGGAAATCCCGTAGGCGTAAACGGAAGAAGGCTGCCAGGTCCTTGGCTGCAGATTCGTCTGCCCTACCCTTTGCCTTGGCTAGTCTCCCGAGTTCTCCTATTGGCCCCTCCTCTCGGCCTTCCCGTTCTCCTGAGCCCCCGAAGGGGGTACATGTGACTAACTCTTTCGATTCTCTTTCAGATTCGTTGGGGTGTGATTTGGTCCCCCCGAGGGTGGTTTCCTTAGTAGAAAAGACGCTCTGTGACAGTGTTGACCCTCGATGGTGTCAGGATGCCATTGTTTCCCCGTCTACTTCCTATGTCTAGTTGGTGCTCGTGGAATGTGCGCGGTCTCACTGACCCGACAAAAGGACGATGTGTTCGCTCCTTTTTGCAGGCTGAGAATATTGGTTTCTGCTGTCTGGTAGAAACTAAGGTTAAGGCTCATCAGTTTGATTCCGTTTTTCGTTCCTTTGGGGCTGATTGGCAGTGTGTTTGTAGTTATGGGGATAGCGGCCTGGGTCGTATTTGGGTGTTATGGCGTTCCCGCCGTTTCTCTTTCTCCCCTAGCCTGATTAGTCCTCAGTTGGTTACTGGCTCCCTGGTGGACCTGTCTTCTCAGGTTGTGACTCATATTGCCTGTGTGTATGGGTCCAATCTCGAGGCTGGGAGGTCTGCTTTGTGGAGGGAGTTGGCCTTGGCGTGTTCGAGTTGGTCTTCCCCTGGTGTAGTTATGGGAGACTTCAATGAGACTCGCCGGTTGACTGAGAGGAGTGGGGGTAACCATAGCATTTCTGCGATGGGAGCCTTTGATAATGCTCTCCTAGAGGCTGACTTGGTTGAGCTGCCGGTTCAGGGGAATTGGTTCACGTGGACTAGTCGCCCTAGGGGTGGCCCAGGAGGTCAGTTGGGAAGGTTGGATAGAGTTTTGGTCAACGCTGAATGGGCTTCCGGTCGGCCTATGTGTGGGGTGCACGTGCATGACTGGGGTGTCTCTGACCATAGTCCATTGGTTTTCTCTCCAGGCCCTTTAGGTGCTCGTCGGTCTCCCTCCTTTCGGTTTTTCAACCATTGGGGGGAGTCTGATAGGTTTTTGTCTGTGATTGCCAGTAGGTGGGTGACCCATGTTGGGGTCTCTCCGCTTGTTAGCTTCACTCGCAATTTAAAGGGCTTAAAGCGGACTCTCAGGCAGGAGTTTGGGACGCCGATTGCCGTGCTTAGTCAGCAGGTTATTGATCTGCGCTTGGCCATGGAGGCTGCCCAGGCGGGAGTTTTGGTGGACCCCCTTTCTCCTTCCCTCCAGTGTCAGGCTGCTGAGGCTTCTGATAGGTTCTGGGCGGCCGCTAGGTGTGAGGAAGCCTCCCTTCGGCAAAAATCGAGGGTCAAGTGGCTGGCGTTAGGGGATAGGAACTCGGGGTTCTTTCACAGGAGCGTAAAAGTTAGGGCAGCCCGAAATAATTTTTCCTCTTTGGTTGATGGCTCTGGGGTCAGGATGTCGTCCCATGAGGACATCTCGAGATCTCTGGTTCATTATTTCCAGGGTCTCTTGGGGTCCCAAGGGGTTGGGTATCGTGACCTCACTGAGTGTTTAAAGCCGATGGTGGGGTTTTCGTGGTCTGATCAGTGTGTAACTGATCTCACTCGCCCCATCTTGCGAGAGGAAGTTCGAGCTGTTCTCTTTTCCATGAGTAGTGCCAGGGCTCCTGGCCCGGATGGCTTCCCTGTGGGGTTTTTCAAAGCTGCTTGGAGTGTTGTTGGGGATGATTTCGTTTCCGCTGTGCTTCACTTCTTTGATACCTCCTTCCTTCCTCCTGGTATCAATGCCACCTCTCTTACCTTGATTCCTAAGAAGGTGGGTGCTTCACGGGTTGAGGATTTCAGGCCTATTTCCTGCTGTAATGTGTTGTATAAATGCATTGCAAAGATTTTGGCTAATCGTCTTCGCGTGTGGCTGCCTTCCTTCATTAGTCCGAATCAGTCGGCCTTTGTTCAAGGTAGGAGCATTGTGGATAACATTCTGCTCTGCCAGGAGTTGGTTGGGGGTTACCACCTCAACAAAGGGAGCCCGCGGTGTGTGCTGAAGATTGACCTGCAGAAGGCTTATGACTCCATTCAGTGGGATTTTCTCTTTGGCTTATTGCTTTCGATTGGTACGCCTTGCCAGTTTGTCAACTGGGTCCGGGCTTGTGTTACTTCGCCTATGTTCTCCATCTCGGTGAATGGGTCCTCTGAGGGGTTTTTTGCGGGTAGGCGTGGTCTCCTTCAGGGTGATCCCCTGTCCCCTTACCTGTTCGTCATGTGTATGGAAGTCTTATCGCGGCTGCTGAATTCCCCGCCGCCTGAGTTTGAGTTTCATCCCAAGTGTGAGATGGTTAATCTTACCCATCTTTGCTTTGCGGATGACTTGATGATTTTCTCTGCGGGGAACAGGGCTTCCTTGAGGTTTGTTCAGCAGACTTTACTTCTCTTCCAGGAGCTTTCTGGCCTTGTGGCCAACTCTGCTAAGAGCTCGATGTTCTGCGCGGGGGTTCCTGTCCAGGCGGCTGTAGGTCTGGCTGAGTTCATGGGTGTTGCTCTAGCGACCTTGCCTGTGTGTTACTTAGGTCTCCCTCTCATCTCAGGTCGGTTGTCTTACAGGGATTGCCAGCCTCTGATTGATCGGATCACCTCTAGGATTGGCAGTTGGACTGCTAGGGCTCTTTCCTATGCAGGTAGGTTGCAGCTTATCCAGTCGGTCCTTCAGAGCTTCCAGGTCTATTGGGCTAGTGTCTTTGTGCTGCCTGCTCGTATAGTCCATAGGGTTGAGAGTTTGCTTCGTTGCTACCTCTGGAAGGGCTCTCCTTCTGGTTGTGGGGGGGCAAAGGTTGCCTGGGCTGACATTTGTTTGCCGAAGAGTGAGGGAGGTTTAGGTATTCGTCATATCCCCTCCTGGAACTCGGCTGCAGTTATGAAGCTCCTCTGGCTCCTCCTGCTTCGCTCTGGTTCTCTGTGGGTGGCTTGGATGGAGGCGTATATCCTCCGTGGTCGGTCTCTTTGGACGATTCCTGTGTCGTCTACGTGGTCTTGGTGCCTCAAGGCGATTATGGGGCTTCGGGACCAATTCCGTCCTCTTATCCGCTTTTCCATAGGTGATGGTGCTAGGTGTCATATGTGGGTTGATCCTTGGCTGCCTGATGGTCCTATTCTCCCCAGAATTAGTGATCGTATCTTGTATGACGCAGCTAGTCATATTCAAGCGATGGTCTCTGATTTTTTGCTACCTGATGGTTCGTGGCAGTGGCCGGCAGTGTCTCCTGATTTGTTGGAGCTCGCCGATGCTGTGCGCTCTACTGTGTGTTGCCCAGGTAGGGAGGATAAGTTGATCTGGGTTCCTGGCGGGATTGGTTTTTCGGTCTCTAGTGCTTGGGAGGCGATTCGCCCCCGTGGGACAGTGGTTCCGTGGCAGGGTTTGCTTTGGTTCGGGGGGAATATTCCGCGTCATGCTTTTGTCACTTGGCTGGCCTTGAGGGACCGCTTGTATACTCGTGATAGGCTGGCTCGGTGGATCCCCTCGACACCTACTGATTGTTTGCTTTGTTTGTCCGGGACTGAGTCCCGTGACCACTTGTTCTTCCAGTGCCCCTTTGCGAGTTTGGTGTGGGAGGATATCCTCTGTTGGGGCAGAGCTTCCCGCCTCGTTCTCCCTTGGGATGCTGAGCTTGAGTGGATTTGTCGGGTGAGTGCTGGGCCGCACAAGCGTAAGCTTGTTTGGAGGGTGGTCTGGTGTGCCGTGATTTACCATATCTGGATGGAACGCAATTTGCGTTTTCATGGCCCGGGTCACCGCCCTACTCAGTCGGTTATCGCTGCTATTCGGTCCGATATTTCTTCTGCTTGCTCGTCCTGGGTGGGTGCGGTTTCGGCCGTCTCCCCCTGGGATTCTTTTGATTGACTTTGTCTTGTTCTTTGAGTGTGTGCAGGTTTTTTGTCAGGTTGCTCTATGCGGTGCTGTCTCGCTTTGGTTTTGCTTCTTCCCCTGTTCTGTCCCTGGTTCATGCTGTTGCCCTTTCTTCTGGAAGGGCTTCTGGTTTTGGTGCTGGCTTCTTCATCTGTTTGTCCTTGGCTGCCTTGGCTTTTCTCCCTGGTGAGATTCTTGTGTGGGGCTCTGCGAGGCTAGTCTGTGGGGCGTCCCGAGCTGTTGGAGTGCTTCAGGCGGTGCTTGTTTCTTCTGCAGTTGGCTGTCCTTCTCTTGTTCTGTGGGTTCTCGTTGTCCCCTGCCGGTCCTGGTTCCTAATTGAGTTGAGTTCTGGTCGCTTGTTGTCACCCCGAAAGGCGCTTTGTCCTGAGGGTGTGTGGGCTTTTGGTGGGTCCTTGGATCTGGCTTTGTCGAGGGAAGCGATGCTGGCTGGGTCCCTGTGGCTTTCTGCCGTGCCTGCATACCGGATGGTTGTTCTTTTGCCATAAGTAGGGGGAAGATGAGTTGATGGGCCTCTCCTTTGTTCGGTTTCTTGGTCGAGCTTGGGGGGCGAGATTCTTGCTTGCATTTGATGGATGGCTAGCTTGGCCCCTTCTTTCTCAGCATCTGCCTGTCCTCTCTCTGGTTTGCTTGGTGCCCCTTGACCCTGTCTGGTGTTGCTCTGTCGCTTCTTCTGGCCGGGGGTTGGATCGTCTGGGGAGTTTTGTGGGCAGGTCGCGGTTGAGGTGTCACGATCCCCTCGTGATCTATCTCTTTGTTTTCCTCCTGCTTCAGCTGTTTCTTTGCTTTTTAGTTGTGTTGCTTCTTTCTGCTTTTTGTTTTTCTGGCTCCTTCCCGTTTGTGGGTTGGATGCTGGGGTATGTTGTTGTTTGGCTTTTTGCTTTCCCTCGGGCTGTGAGGTTTCCGTTGTGTTGTTTTCGTTTTGTTGTCGTACATTGGCTCTCCCTGTGTTTGTTCCCTTGTTGTTGTGCCCTTTGGCCTCGGGCTTTGAGGCCTTTTGCTTATATATAATCACTTTTGCAAAAAAAAAATTGAAGCTCAGTTGAAGGCAGAAAAGGAACATTCGAAGAGGTATACATCTAAAGCTAACAACTTTTCAAATTCTAATACTTGGATCAAGAATGGTTTTGTGAATAGGAATGAATCAACACATTCAAAAGAGAAGTTTGGTGCTGCCAAAAGAGTGGAGGCCGAGAGCTCCAATGCTAAAAAAAATGAAGTTTCAAAGGAGGTAAGGGAGAAGTCTAGTTCTATTCAATGTTGGAAATGCAAAGGATTTGGACACATGAGCAAAGAGTGTGTCAATAAAAGAGTCATGGTGGTAAGAAATGGCGTGCTTGAATCGGATGATGAATGTGAGGAACATGATGCACAAATTGAGGAAGAATCTGAAGCACATGATGGTGAGTATGTTGAAGAAGGTAACTACATATCCTTGATTTCAAGAAGGGTACTTAATGTGCAAATCAAGGAAGATAAAGTTGAAGATCAAAGAGAAAACTTGTTTCACACAAGATGCTTAGTTGAAAAGAACCCATGTAGCTTGGTGATCGATAGTGGAAGTTGCACAAATGTGGTGAGTAGTTTTCTTGTAAAAAGACTTCAACTTGCGACCCATCCACATCCGAAACCATACAAACTTCATTGGTTGACAAACAAAGGAGAACTTAAGGTGAACTCTCAAGCTCTTATTCCTTTTACTTTGGGAAGATATAAGGATGAAGTTCTTTGCGATGTTGTACCTATGCATGCGGGGGATATATTGTTAGGTCGACCTTGGCAATATGATAGAGAAGTTACATATAATGGGCTGCTGAACAAGTATAACTTTACTTTGAATGGAAAGAAGTTTACTTTACTTCCATTGTCTCCATACGAAGTACATTGTGACCATTTGAAGTTAGAGAAAAAAAGAATAGAATTCGAAGAAAGAGAGAGGAGAGAAGAAAGTAAGTTCAAAGAGAAGAGTGACAAAAAAGAGAAAAGTGAGGGGAAAATGGTGAGTGAAAACCAAGAGAGAAAAAAGAGTGAATTTGAGGAAAAAAGAAAGTATGTGAGTTTGGTTATAAGAAAAGGGGAAGTGAGGAATGAGTTATTCACTCAAGAACCAATCTTTGTGCTTATGTGCAAAAGAATGTGTTTAGCAACTAACCCAAATTCTGATTGTGTTTTGCCAAGTGCTTTTAAGTCTCTTTTGCAGGAATTTAATGACATGTTTCCACATGAGGATGCACAAACGGGTTTACCTCCTTTAAGAGGGATTGAACATCAAATCGACTTCATACCTGGGGCAACTCTTCCAAACATGGCTGCCTATAGGACAAACCCAACTGAGACTAAGGAGATCCAAAGGCAAGTCGAAGAACTCATGGATAAAGGCTATGTTAGAGAAAGCATGAGTCCTTGCTCGGTTCCGGTAATTTTGGTACCAAAGAAAGATGGCACATGGAGAATGTGTGTTGATTGTCGCGCCATCAACAAGATAACGGTAAAGTATCGACATCCTATTCCTAGATTGGATGACATGTTAGATGAATTGCATGGTGCTTCTTTGTTTTCAAAAATAGATCTTAAAAGTGGTTATCATCAAATTCGAATGCAATTAGGAGATGAGTGGAAAACGGCTTTCAAAACAAAGTTTGGACTTTATGAGTGGCTTGTTATGCCATTTGGCCTTACTAATGCACCAAGTACTTTTTTTTTTGCAAAAGTGAATATATATAAGCAAAAGGCCTCAAAGCCCGAGGCCAAAGGGCACAACAACAAGAGAACAAACACTGGGAGAACCAATGTACGACAACAAAACGAAAACAACACAACAGAAACCTCACAGCCCGAGGGAAAGCAACAAATAAACCAAACAACAACATACGCCAGCATTCAACCCACAAGCGGGAAGGAGCTAGAAAAAGAAACACAACTGAAAAGCAAAGAAACAGCTGAAGCAGGAGGAAACAAAGACATAGAGCACGAAGGAAGCGTGACACCTCAACCGCGAAGCATGACACCTCATCCGCCCACAAAACTCCCCAGGCCATCCAACCCCCGGCCGGAACTAGCGAAAGAGCGACTCCAGACAGGGGCAAAGGGCACCAAGCAAAAACAGAGAGAGGACAGGCAGATGCTGAGAAAAAAGGGGCCAAGCTGGCCATCCATCAAATGCAAACAAGAAGCCCGCCCCCCAAGCTCGACCAAGAAACCGAACAAAGAAGAGGCCCATCAACTCGTTTTCCCCCTACTTATGGCAAAAGAACAACCATCCGGTATGCAGGCACGGCAGAAAGCCACAGGGATCCAGCCAGCATCGCTTCCCTCGACAAAGCCAGATCCAAGGACCCACCAAAAGCCCACACACCCTCAGGACAAAGCGCCTTTCGGGGTGACAACAAGCGTCCAGAACTCAGCTCCATTAGGAACCAGGACCGGCAGGAGACAACGAGCACCCACAAAACAAGAGAAGGACAGCCAACTGCAGAAGAAACAAGCACCGCCTGAACCACCCCGACAGCAAGGGACACCCCACAGACCAGCCACGCAGAGCCCCACACAAGAAGCCCACCAGGGGGGAAGGCCAAGGACAGCCAAGGACAGACCGATGAAGAAGCCAGCAACAGAAACAAGCCTCAGAAAGCATCGATCTCAGAGCAAGAACAAGCACAGGGACAAGCTCAAATAACCAAGCCAAATAACCAAGCCACACAGACCAAACCAGAAATCCCTCCAGAGAAGGGACAGCAGCATGAACTAGGGACAGAGCAGGGGAAGAAGCAATCGTCATAAGCGAGACAGCGCCACAAGAGCAACCTGACATAACACCTGCACACACTCAAAGAACAAGACAAAGTCAATCAAAAGAATCCCAGGGGGAGACGGCCGAAACCGCACCCGCCCAGGACGAGCATGCAGAAGAAATATCAGACCGAATAGCGGCGATAACCGACTGAGTAGGGCGGTGACCCGGGCCATGAAAACGCAAATTGCGTTCCATCCAAATATGGTATATCACAGCACACCAGGCCACCCTCCAAACAAGCTTACGCTTGTGCTGCCCAGCACTCTCCCGACAAATCCACTCAAGCTCAGCATCCCAAGGGAGAACGAGGCGGGAAGCTCTGCCCCAACAGAGGATATCCTCCCACACCAAACTCGCAAAGGGGCACTGGAAAAACAAGTGGTCACGGGACTCAGTCCCGGACAAGCAAAGCAAACAATCAGTAGGTGTCGAGGGGATCCACCTAGCCAGCCTATCACGAGTATTCAAGCGGTCCCTCAAGGCCAGGCAGGTGACAAAAGCATGACGCGGAATATTACCCCCGAACCATAGCAAACCCTGCCACGGGGCCACTGTCCCACGGGGGCGAATCGCCTCCCAAGCACTAGAAACCGAGAAACCAATCCCACCAGGAACCCAGATCAACTTATCCTCCCTACCTGGGCAACACACAGTAGAGCGCACAGCATCGGCAATCTCCAACAAATCAGGAGACACTGCCGGCCACCGCCACGAACCATCAGGTAGCAAAAAATCAGAGACCATAGCTTGAATATGAGTAGCTGCGTCATACAAGATACGATCACTAATTCTGGGGAGAATAGGACCATCAGGCAGCCAAGGATCAACCCACATACGACACCTAGAACCGTCACCAATGGAAAACCGGATAAGCGGACGGAATTGGTCCCGAAGCCCCATAATCGCCTTGAGGCACCAAGACCACGTAGACGACACAGGAATCGTCCAAAGAGACCGACCACGGAGGATATACGCCTCCATCCAAGCCACCCACAGAGACCCAGAACGAAGCAGGAGGAGCCAGAGGAGCTTCATAACTGCTGCCGAGTTCCAGGAGGGGATATGACGAATACCCAAACCTCCCTCGCTCTTCGGCAAACAAATGTCAGCCCAGGCAACCTTCGCCCCCCACAACCAGAAGGAGAGCCCTTCCAGAGGTAACAACGAAGCAAACTCTCAACCCTATGGACTATACGAGCAGGCAGCACAAACACACTAGCCCAATAGACTTGGAAGCTCTGAAGGACCGACTGGATTAGCTGCAACCTTCCTGCATAGGAAAGAGCCCTAGCAGTCCAACTGCCAATCCTAGAGGTGATCCGATCAATCAGAGGCTGGCAATCCCGAGAAGACAACCGACCTGAGATGAGAGGGAGACCTAAATAACACACAGGCAAGGACGCCAGAGCAACACCCATGAACTCAGCCAGACCTACAGCCACCTCGACAGGAACCCCCGCGCAGAACATCGAGCTCTTAGCGGAGTTGGCCACAAGGCCAGATAGCTCCTGGAAGTGAAGTAAAGTCTGCTGGACAAACCTCAAGGAGGACCTGTTCCCCGCAGAGAAAATCATCAAGTCATCCGCAAAGCAAAGATGGGTAAGATTAACCATCTCACACTTGGGATGAAACTCAAACTCAGGCTTCGGGGAATTTAGCAGCCGCGATAAGACTTCCATACACATGACGAACAGGTAAGGGGACAGGGGATCACCCTGACGGAGACCACGCCTACCCGCAAAAAACCCCTCAGAGGACCCATTCACCGAGATGGAGAACATAGGCGAAGTAATGCAAGCCCGGACCCAGTTGACAAACTGGCAGGGCGTACCAATCGAAAGCAGTAAGCCAAAGAGAAAATCCCACTGAATAGAGTCATAGGCCTTCTGCAGGTCAATCTTCAGCACACACCGCGGGCTCCCTTTGTTGAGGTGGTAACCCCCAACCAACTCCTGGCAGAGCAGAATGTTATCCACAATGCTCCTACCTTGAACAAAGGCCGACTGATTCGGACTAATGAAGGAAGGCAGCCACACGCGAAGACGATTAGCCAAAACCTTTACAATGCATTTATACAACACATTACAGCAAGAAATAGGCCTGAAATCCTCAACCCGTGAAGCACCTACCTTCTTAGGAATCAAGGTAAGAGAGGTGGCATTGATACCAGGAGGAAGGAAGGAGGTATCAAAGAAGTGAAGCACAGCGGAAACGAAATCATCCCCAACAACACTCCAAGCAGCTTTGAAAAACCCCACAGGGAAGCCATCCGGGCCAGGAGCCCTGGCACTACTCATGGAAAAGAGAACAGCTCGAACTTCCTCTCGCGAGATGGGGCGAGTGAGATCAGTTACACACTGATCAGACCAAGAAAACCCCACCATCGGCTTTAAACACTCAGTGAGGTCACGATACCCAACCCCTTGGGACCCCAAGAGACCCTGGAAATAATGAACCAGAGATCTCGAGATGTCCTCATGGGACGACAACCTGACCCCAGAGCCATCAACCAAAGAGGAAAAGTTATTTCGGGCCGCCCTAACTTTTACGCTCCTGTGAAAGAACCCCGAGTTCCTATCCCCTAACGCCAGCCACTTGACCCTCGATTTCTGCCGAAGGGAGGCTTCCTCACACCTAGCGGCTGCCCAGAACCTATCAGAAGCCTCAGCAGCCTGACGCTGGAGGGAAGGAGAAAGGGGGTCCACCAAAACTCCCGCCTGGGCAGCCTCCATGGCCAAGCGCAGATCAATAACCTGCTGACTAAGCACGGCAATCGGCGTCCCAAACTCCTGCCTGAGAGTCCCCTTTAAGCCCTTTAAATTGCGAGCGAAGCTAACAAGCGGAGAGACCCCAACATGGGTCACCCACCTACTGGCAATCACAGACAAAAACCTATCAGACTCCCCCCAATGGTTAAAGAACCGAAAGGAGGGAGAGAAAACCAACGGACTATGGTCAGAGACACCCCAGTCATGCACGTGCACCACACACATAGGCCGACCAGAAGCCCACGCAGCGTTGACCAAGACTCTATCCAACCTTCCCAACTGACCTCCTGGGCCTCCCCTCGGGCGACTAGTCCAAGTGAAACAATTCCCCTGAACCGGCAGCTCAACCAAGTCAGCCTCTAGGAGAGCAGTATCAAAGGCTTCCATCGCAGAAATGCTATGGTTACCCCCACTCCTCTCAGTCACCCAGCCAGTCTCATTGAAGTCTCCCATAACAATGCCAGGGGAAGACCAACTCGAGCAAGCCAAGGCCAACTCCCTCCACAAAACAGACCTCCCAACCTCGCGATTGGACCCATACACACAGGCAATATGAGTCACAACCTGAGAAGACAGGTCCACCAGGGAGCCAGTAACCAACTGAGGGCTAATCAAGCTAGGGGAGAAAGAGAAACGGCGGGAACGCCATAACACCCAAATACGACCCAGGCCGCTATCCCCATAACTACAAACACACTTCCAATCAGCCCCAAAGGAACGAAAAACGAAGTCAAACTGATGAGCCTTAACCTTAGTTTCTACCAGACAGCAGAAACCAATATTCTCAGCTTGCAAAAAGGAGCGAACACATCGTCCTTTTGTCGGGTCAGAGAGACCGCGCACATTCCACGAGCACCAACTAGACATAGGAAGTCGACGGGGAAACAATGGCATCCTGACACCATCGAGGGTCAACACTGTCACAGAGCGTCTTTTCCACTAAGGAAACCACCCTCGGGGGGGCCAAATCACACCCTAACGAATCCGAAAGAGAACCGAACGAGTTAGTCACATGTACCCCCTTCAGGGGTTCAGGAGAACGGGGAAGCCGAGAGGAGGGACCAGTAGGAGAACTCGGAAGACTAGCCAAGGCAAAGGGAAGGGCAGACGAGGCTGCAGCCAAGGACCTGACAGCCTTCTTCCGTTTACGCCTACGGGATTTCCCTCCCACAGGGAGAAAGTCATCACCGGCCTCAAGAGAGGAGGCCTGTTCCCCTTCCCCACTAGCAACCCCTACCTGAACCGAGTTCACGCCATCACTCTGAGCCGGCACCCTGACCCCACCCTCAGTAGACACCTGTGTAGGAAGGATGGGCTCCAAACTACCCACAGGCTTTTTAGGACAGCCGGAGTCCGAGTGGCCAAAGACCCGACAGGAAAGGCACCTCTTGGGCTTCCATTCGTACTCAATGGGGATAGTATGATCCACCCCATAGACAGTGACCTCAACCTTACTAGGAAGAGGGGCATCAATCGCAACCTCTACACAGACCCGAGCATATGAGGAGCACGTTTTGTCCCTTGTAGGTTTATCCAACCGCAAAGGAACACCAACCGTACTTGCAATGTTGCTCAACCCATGAGTGGTCCACAATTCCATAGGGACATGGAAAAACTTAACCCACACAGGAATTTTATCGAACACAAAGGTCTGGGGGACAATCCCAGGGGCCCACTGCCTCAGTAGGATAGGCTTCCCTCCGAAGTGCCAGGGGCCATTCTCTAAGACCCAGTCCCTAGCTGAGTCCTTTTGGAACCTGAAAATGATCAATCCATTATCAAACAAGTTAATGGTTGGAACTTCCACATGTCCCCAAATCTTCCTGACAAGACGATCAAGAACAAAAAATGGAAGTTTACCATCAACAAATTGACCTACCAAAGAACCTCTCCAGACTGCTATGCCCTCCTCAATAACCTCATCCGAGGGAATGGCAAACATAAGCCCATCCTTCTCAATAGGAGGGTTATAGACTAGGGGTTCATCAGCAGGGGAGATCCAATGGGGCCCAAACAAATTGGCCCAAGTAGACTTCTGACCCTGACCATTGGCCCCTCGGGCCCCAACAGGCTCACCAAAATTCGGCCCAGAACCATCCTCAGAACCCATAGACACACCATCCCCCTCACTAGCCAAAACCGAGCGAGGTTGGCCTAACAGAGGAAACTTTCCTGGAATCCCCGACCCAAACCTCGTCTCAAGCGAGCCAAACCTCATTCCAGACTCACTAGCTCCATCCTTTCCCTCCGAGGCCAATAACTCGTCCCGAGGGGGAATACTACGGCGGGTGACCAAGTTGCCCAACTGTCCACGCCCGATTGGGCCCAAACTCAATTTCTCAAGCCCATTAGCACTAAGTGGCCCATTATGATTCAATTCATTCTGCCCATTATGATTCAATTCATTCTGCCCATTTTGGCCAAGCCCATTAAGCCCATCTTGTCCTAGCCCATGTGCAGCAAGCCCATTTTGTTCAAGCCCTATGGGCCGCAGCCCTATAGGACCTAGCCCATTAGTGAGAGACTCATTTGGGCCTAGCCCATTGAAGCTTACATTAGAAGCCCCATGCGGATTTGGAGAATCAGGATGGCCCTCACGCCGTTGCTTGGCCATTTGAATCGGCCCAACATGAGGAGAAGCTCCAGTTGACTTTCCATATCGGGCATTCATGGTTGTTAAACCATTTGACCGAGATGAATTATCCATGGAGAGAGAAACATCCATTAATTGACTTTCCAAAGAAGCCAAATTTGGCGTACGTTTAATAGTCATCAATCGGCCAGCTGGGGGATTTTCAAATTCAACCCGCCCATTAATAGAAGCTGCACAATTCACGGGGGCTGAAGGAATTTTCGCAGCAGGCTTTTCAATTACGCGGATGGGTTTAATGAACTTTCCCTCAATAGGGATGTCATTCAATGAAGGATCACCAGCCGCCGCAGCCCCTGTAGAGGACGCGAATTGACCTAGCTCTTCATCTTCATCCTCCAGCCGAAGCTTGCCTTCCGCAAACAACCGCAGATTCGAAGACGAGGAAGCCTCTGATTCACGGGGCTGAGGACAAAGCACACCTGCAACGGAAAAATCACCTCCAGCGCTGGAATGCAAAGGTAGTGGCTGACCCCCTGTTTTTCCTATTTTTACAGAATTCAAGAGCTACCCAGAAAAACCAGAGGCCTTAGCTTGAGCACGCTTCGTCCCTTGACTGGAGTCTACCTCACCATTACGCCCAGCCTTCACGGATTTTGAATTAAGATCATGATCAGACAGCAGATTCACCAACTCAGAAGGCTCGCAACCCATGCTCTGTTTTTTCTCAGAAACCGAAGATGGAACATCTGAAGTCGAGCCTTTAGATGCCTTCCCCCCAGAAGACTTACCTAATGCATTAGTGAGTACCACAGAAGCTTCCCTACACGCAGCCACTGAAGAACCAGCCCCTGAGTTAGCTGCAGACTTCGGGGGACGCAAAACAGAAGGCAGTCCACAACTTTGAGCAAACGATTTTTTCTGTGGGGATTTCTTCCTCCTCATGATTGAACACACCAAAACGTGCAGCCAATGAAGAAGAAATCCTAATCTTTCCACAGCACAAAACTAAACCCCACAGCACAAACAAAGACCCCGAACAGAGCACACCTAAAAACTAAGCCAAACAGAAAAGAAAAACGCAAAAAAAAACAGAGGAATGAGGAACTTACCTCTGTGATGCGCCCAGCTCCTCTTTCTTCATTAGAATGCCTACCAAGCTTCAAACGAGAATGCAATACGAAGCTGCAACCGTGCTATCAATCCCCAGCCATGGAAGCTTCAAACCACCATGGACTTAAAATTTTGCCTTTATGGGCGGTATATAATGCAGTTAAATATTTTAAATCATTCATGCCCCGTTTGCACGGTGCATGATCAATCAACCCCCACTCTGGGCTATCTAGGTGATGCGCTCACTCACCCGATGCACCAAGTGGTTGTTTGATAATTTTTATGAAAATCTGCCCTAGGGCAGAATCGAACCCCCACTCTCTGCTATCTTAGGTGGAGCGCTCACCCACTGCACCAAGTGGTTGTTCTAAAATTTTGCCTTTACGGGCGGTATATAATGCACCAAGTACTTTTATGAGGTTAATGAACCATGTTTTGAGGGAATATATTGGAAAATTTGTTGTTGTCTATTTTGATGATATCCTTGTTTACTCAAAAAGCTTGAATGATCACATTTTGCATGTTAAGACAATCTTGCTTAAACTTAGAGAAGAAAAGCTTTATGCCAACTTCAAAAAGTGTAGTTTTTGTCTAGACAAAGTCAATTTCCTAGGGTTTATTGTTGGGAAGGATGGAGTGCAAGTTGATGAAGAAAAGGTAAAGGCTATTCGAGAGTGGCCAACACCCACCAATGCAACTGAGGTAAGATCCTTTCATGGTTTGGCTAGTTTTTATAGGAGGTTTATTAAAGATTTCAGTAGCATAGCCTCACCATTGAATGAACTTGTTAAAAAGCATGTGAAATTTGAATGGAAAGAAAAGCAAGAGAATGCATTCAATGAGCTAAAAGAAAAATTAACCAATGCACCTTGTCTTATTCTGCCTAACTTTGATAAATCTTTTGAGATTGAATGTGATGCAAGTGGGATAGGTATAGGAGCTGTATCGAACAACCACTTGGTGCAGTGGGTGAGCGCTTCGCCTAAGATAGCAGAGAGTGGGGGTTCGATTCTGCCCTAGGGCAGATTTTCATAAAAATTATCAAACAACCACTTGGTGCAACGGGTGAGTGAGCGCATCACCTAGATAGCCCAGAGTGGGGGTTGATTGATCATGCACCGTGCAAACGGGGCATGAATGATTTAAAATATTTAACTGCATTATTTACCGCCTATAAAGGCAAATTTTTAACAACCTGATTTTTTCTCTGTTCTCTCTCCTCCCATCAATGGGGGATTGAGTTTTTTGAAGCTTTTCCATGGAGGTTGTCGGCCTTCTTGCTGCTGCTGGGTGTAGGTGTTAAGCCATTGTGTTCACTCACTGTGGTTATCTCCGTCGGTTCTCCGAGCAAGCTGGTCAAGGTAGCATAGCTGGGCGCTCCAAGAGGTTCGTTCTCCATCCTCTGTTTCTGCTTTCCTATTGGCTTCAGTTTATTCAGTTTATTGTTCGCTGTTGTTACTGGTCTGTGGTGCTCTGGTTTTTGTTTGAGGGAGAAGTTCTTCTCCGTGATTACTAAGCTTAGGGTACAATATGAGGAGGAAGAAGTCTCCCCAAAAGAAACCATTCGTCAAAAGTAGTGGTTCTTCTTCGGTTTTCCCTGGCCTTCGGCTCTCTAAAATATCTGCAACTAAATCAGTGGGGGTTGTGAGTTCTGATGTCCTGAAGTCCAGCCTAAATGAAGGAAGGCCTAAGGTAGTTGTTTCTGACCGGCTGGGGCAAAACTCAGGGGCTGGGAGTTTTTGTCAAAAAACAGAGCATCTGGTTTGTACTGGTCAGGAGTCTTCTCTGTCTAAATCTGGAAAAACAGAGGATGAGTTCTGTGTAGAGAGTGCCCTTGGTCCTCAGCCCCGAGTTATCTCTCCAACGCTTGCGGCTTCCTCTTCGTCAAAACAGGGGAGTGGTGGCATTGAGCAACCTCGACTGGAGGTTGAAAACGAAGGGATAGGGCTACCTGGTTCTTCGACCATGGAGGCGGCTGCTGCTACACGTGCTTTGAATGTTCGCCCCATTGAAGGAATCCTCACTAATGGCGAGAGTGTTTTAGAAGGGAAGGGTATTAATTCGGGTATTAATTCGGGCAAACTTCCCTTACCTGATGTTTTTTTGAATCTGCCAGCTGCTTCCCTTAATTCATCCGTTCGGCCAAGTATGGAAAGTTTGGAAAGTCTCCCTCTTCAAACGTCAACTCCTGGAGGTCTTCACTCTCGGTCATTTAATTAGATCCTGGAAGTAAATGTGGCTCAAGATTCCCCTTTCCTTAATAATAAATTGGGCGTCATAAATCTGGAGGTGAAGTCTTGTGCTAATTTTCATTCAGATCTGAGGGTGGACTCCATGGCTGACGTCCCTATTGGGCTTGGCCCATTTGGTAATGGTGTGGATGGGCTTGGTTATGGTAATCGGGAAGCTAATGTTGGAATAAATGAGATGGCTAATTCTCCATTGCAGCTTAATGGGCTTGACAATTTCGGTTTGGCCCCATTGAATGGGCAGGGAGCCTTGGCCGTTGGGCGTTCCTCTCTTAGCCCAATAGGGCGTGGGCAGTTGGGTAATTTGGTTACCCGCCGTGGTGTGCCCAAGCGGGATGAGGGTCTGCACCGTGAGGGAAAGGAAGGCACTAGTGAGGTTGGGATGGATTGTAGCTCGTTCGGACCTAGGGTGGGTTTGGGGATTCCAGGAAAGTTTCCTCTGCTTGGCCATCCTCGTCCGGATGGAGGTGTGAGTGAGGGGGATGAGGTGTCTGTGGGGTCTTTTGGTGGGTTTGGGCCTAATCATATTGGGTCGGGTGGGTCCCTTGGGGCCGTCGATAAGGGGCATATGCCGAGTTGGGCCAACCTTTTTGGGCCCCAGTGGACCTCCCCTTCTGATGAACCTCTTCTCTATAACCCTCCAATTGAGAAGGATGGGATTATGTTTGCCATTCCTTCGGATGAGGTTATTGAGGAGGGTATCGCAGTTTGGAGAGGTTCGTTGGTGGGACAATTTGTTGATGGTAAACTTCCATTTTTTGTTCTTGATCGTATTGTCAGGAAGATTTGGGGACATGTGGAAGTTCCAACCATTAACCTGTTTGATAATGGGTTGATCATTTTCCGGTTCCAAAAGGACTCAGCTAGGGACTGGGTCTTAGAGAATGGCCCCTGGCACTTTGGGGGGAAGCCTATCCTTCTGAGGCAGTGGGCCCCTGGGATTGTCCCCCAGACATTTGTGTTTGATAAAATTCCTGTGTGGGTTAAGTTTTTCCATGTCCCAATGGAATTGTGGACCACTCCTGGGTTGAGCAACATTGCGAGTACGGTTGGTGTTCCTTTGCGGTTGGATAAGCCTACTAAGGACAAAACGTGCTCCTCGTATGCTCGGGTCTGTGTGGAGGTTGCGATTGACGCCCCCCTTCCTAGTAAGGTTGGGGTTACTGTCTATGGGGTGGATCATACTATCCCCATTGAGTACGAATGGAGGCCCAAGAGGTGCCTTTCCTGTCGGGTATTTGGCCATTCGGACTCCGGCTGTCCAAAAAAGACAGTGAGTAGTTTTGATCCCAGTCTCCCTTCCCTGGGGTCTACTGGGGGTGGGGTCGGGGTGCCGGCCCAGAGTGATGGAGTGAGTCTTGATCGGGTAGGGGTTGCTAGTGGGGGGGGGTGTTCAGGCCTCCTCCATTGAGGCTGATGATGACTATATCCCAGCGGGAGGGAAATCTCGCAGGCGTAGACGTAAGAAGGCTGCTAAGTCCTTGGATGTAGACTCGTCTGCCCTTCCCATTGCCTTGGCTAGTCTCCCAGTTTCTTCTAGTGGCCCCTCCCCTCGTCTCCCCCGTTCTCCTGAGGCCCCGAAGGGGGTACATGTGTCTAATTCTTTCGTAGCTCTTTCGAATCCCTTGGGATGTGATTTGGCCCCCCCGAGGGTGGTGTCCTTAGTGGCAAAGACGGTCTGTGACAGTGTGGACCCCCGAGGGTGTCAGGATGCCATTGTCTCCCCTTCTACTTCCTATGTCTAGTTGGTGCTCGTGGAATGTGCGCGGTCTCACTGACCCGACAAAAGGACGATGTGTTCGCTCCTTTTTGCAAGCTGAGAATATTGGTTTCTGTTGTCTAGTAGAAACGAAGGTTAAGGCTCATCAGTTTGATTTCGTGTTTCGTTCCTTTGGGGCCGATTGGCAGTGTGTTTGTAGTTATGGGGATAGTGGCCTGGGTCGTATTTGGGTGTTATGGCGTTCCCGCCGTTTCTCTTTCTCCCCTAGCCTGATTAGTCCTCAGTTGGTTACTGGCTCCCTGGTGGACCTGTCTTCTCAGGTTGCGACTCATATTGCCTGTGTGTATGGGTCCAATCTCGAGGCTGAGAGGTCTACTTTGTGGAGGGAGTTGGCCTTGGCTTGTTCGAGTTGGTCTTCCCCTGGCATAGTTATGGGAGACTTCAATGAGACTCGCCGGTTGACTGAGAGGAGTGGGGGTAACCATAGCATTTCTGCGATGGGAGCCTTTGATGCTGCTCTCCTAGAGGCTGACTTGGTTGAGCTGCCGGTTCAGGGGAATTGTTTCACTTGGACTAGTCGCCCGAGGGGAGGCCCAGGAGGTCAGTTGGGAAGGTTGGATAGAGTCTTGGTCAACGCTGCGTGGGCTTCTGGTCGGCCTATGTGTGTGGTGCACGTGCATGACTGGGGTGTCTCTGACCATAGTCCGTTGGTTTTCTCTCCTGGCCCTTTAGGTGCTCGTCGGTCTCCCTCCTTTCGGTTCTTTAACCATTGGGGGGAGTCTGATAGGTTTTTGTCTGTGATTGCCAGTAGGTGGGTGACCCATGTTGGGGTCTCTCCGCTTGTTAGCTTCGCTCGCAATTTAAAGGGCTTAAAGGGGACTCTCAGGCAGGAGTTTGGGACGCCGATTGCCGTGCTTAGTCAGCAGGTTATTGATCTGCGCTTGGCCATGGAGGCTGCCCAGGCGGGAGTTTTGGTGGACCCCCTTTCTCCTTCCCTCCAGCGTCAGGCTGCTGAGGCTTCTGATAGTTTCTGGGCAGCCGCTAGGTGCGAGGAAGCCTCCCTTCGGCAGAAATCGAGGGTCAAGTGGCTGGCGTTAGGGGATAGGAACACGGGGTTTTTTCACAGGAGTGTTAAAGTTAGGGCAGCCCGAAATAACTTTTCCTCTTTGGTTGATGGCTCTGGGGTCAGGTTGTCGTCCCATGAGGACATCTCGAGATCTCTGGTTCTTTATTTCCAGGGTCTCTTGGGGTCCCAAGGGGTTGGGTATCGTGACCTCACTGAGTGTTTAAAGCCGATGGTGGGGTTTTCGTGGCCTGATCAGTGTGTAACTGATCTCACTCGCCCCATCTCGCGAGAGGAAGTTCGTGCTGTTCTCTTTTCCATGAGTAGTGCCAGGGCTCCTGGCCCGGATGGCTTCCCTGTGAGGTTTTTCAAAGCTGCTTGGAGTGTTGTTGGGGATGATTTCGTTTCCGCCGCGCTTCACTTCTTTGATACCTCCTTCCTTCCTCCTGGTATCAATGCCACCTCTCTTACCTTGATTCCTAAGAAGGTGGGTGCTTCACGGGTTGAGGACTTTAGGCCTATTTCTTGCTGTAATGTGTTGTATAAATGCATTGCAAAGGTTTTGGCTAACCGTCTTCGCGTGTGGCTGCCTTCCTTCATTAGTCCGAATCAGTCGGCCTTTGTTCAAGGTAGGAGCATTGTGGATAACATTCTGCTCTGCCAGGAGTTGGTTGGGGGTTACCACCTCAACAAAGGGAGCCCGCGGTGTGTGCTGAAGATTGACCTGCAGAAGGCTTATGACTCTATTCAGTGGGATTTTCTCTTTGGCTTACTGCTTTCGATTGGTACGCCCTGCCAGTTTGTCAACTGGGTCCGGGCTTGCGTTACCTCGCCTATGTTCTCCATCTCGGTGAATGGGTCCTCTGAGGGGTTTTTTGCGGGTAGGCGTGGTCTCCGTCAGGGTGATCCCCTGTCCCCTTACCTGTTCGTCATGTGTATGGAAGTCTTATCGCGGCTGCTGAATTCCCCGCCGCCTGGTTTCGAGTTTCATCCCAAGTGTGAGATGGTTAATCTTACCCATCTTTGCTTTGCGGATGACTTGATGATTTTCTCTGCGGGGAACAGGGCTTCCTTGAGGTTTGTCCAGCAGTCTCTTCTTCACTTCCAGGAGCTTTCTGGCCTTGTGGCCAACTCCGCTAAGAGCTCGATGTTCTGCGCGGGGGTTCCTACCCAGGTGGCTGTTGATCTGGTTGAGTTCATGGGTGTTGCTCTGGCAACCTTGCCTGTGTGTTACTTAGGTCTCCCTCTCATCTCAGGTCGGTTGTCTTCTAGGGATTGCCAGCCTCTGATTGATCGGATCACCTCGAGGATTGGTAGTTGGACAGCTAGGGCTCTTTCCTTTGCAGAAAGGTTGCAGCTTATTCAGTCGGTGCTTCAGAGCTTCCAAGTCTATTGGGCTAGCGTGTTTGTTCTGCCTGCTTGTATAGTCCATAGGGTTGAGAGTTTGCTTCGTTGCTTCCTCTGGAAGGGCTCTCCTTCTGGTTGTGGGGGGGCGAAGGTGGCCTGGGCTGACATTTGTTTGCCGAAGAGCGAGGGAGGTTTGGGTATTCGTCATATCCCCTCCTGGAACTCGGCAGCAGTTATGAAGCTCCTCTGGCTCCTCCTGCTTCGTTCTGGTTCTCTGTGGGTGGCTTGGATGGAGGCGTATATCCTCCGTGGTCGGTCTCTCTGGACGATTCCTGTGTCGTCTACGTGGTCTTGGTGCCTCAAGGCGATTATGGGGCTTCGGGACCAATTCCGTCCACTTATCCGGTTTTCCATTGGTGACGGTTCTAGGTGTCGTATGTGGGTTGACCCTTGGCTGCCTGATGGTCCTATTCTCCCCAGAATTAGTGATCGTATCTTGTATGACGCAGCTAGTCATATTCAAGCTATGGTCTCTGATTTTTTGCTACCTGATGGTTCGTGGCGGTGGCCGGCAGTGTCTCCTGATTTATTGGAGATCGCCGATGCTGTGCGTTCTACTGTGTGTTGCCCAGGTAGGGAGGATAAGTTGATCTGGGTTCCTGGTGGGATTGGTTTTTCGGTTTCGAGTGCTTGGGAGGCGATTCGCCCTCGTGGGACAGTGGTCCCGTGGCAGAGTTTGATCTGGTTCGGGGGGGAATATTCTGCGTCATGCTTTTGTCACCTGGCTGGCCTTGAGGGACCGCTTGTATACTCGTGATAGGCTGGCTAGGTGGATCCCCTCGACACCTACTGATTGTTTGCTTTGTTTGTCCGGGTCTGAGTCCCGTGACCACTTGTTCTTCCAGTGTCCCTTTGCGAGTTTGGTGTGGGAGGATATCCTCTGTTGGGGCAGAGCTTCCCGCCTCGTTCTCCCTTGGGATGCGGAGCTTGTGTGGATTTGTCGGGTGAGTGCTGGGCAGAACAAGCGTAAGCTTGTTTGGAGGGTGGCCTGGTGTGCTGTGATTTACCATATTTGGATGGAACGCAATTTGCGTTTTCATGGCCCGGGTCACCGCCCGACTCAGTCGGTTATCGCTGCTATTCGGTCTGATATTTCTTCTGCATGCTCGTCCTGGGCGGGGGCGGTTTCGGCCGTCTCCCCCTGGGATTCTTTTGATTGACTTTGTCTTGTTCTTTGAGTGTGTGCAGGTGTTATGTCAGGTTGCTCGTGTGGCGCTGTCTCGCGTATGGCGATTGCTTCTTCCCCTGCTCTGTCCCTGGTTCATGCTGCTGTCCCCTCCCTGAAGGGGGTCTTGGTTTGGTCTGGGTGGCTTGGTTATTTGAGCATGTCCCTGTGCTTGTTATTGTTCTTTGATTGCTGCTTCCTGAGGCTTGTTTCTGTTGCTGGCTTCTTCATTTGTCTGTCCTTGCCCATCCTTGGCCTTCTTCCCTGGTGGCTGCTTGTGTGGGGCTCTGCGAGGCTAGTCTGTGGGGTGTCCCTAGCTGTTGGGGTGGTGCAGGCGGTGCTTGTTTCTTCTGCAGTTGGCTGTCCTTCTCTTGTTCTGTGGGTGCTCGTTGTCCCCTGCCGGTCCTGGTTCCTAATGGAGCGGAGTTCTGGACGCTCGTTGTCACCCCGAAAGGCGCCTTGTCCTGAGGGTGTGTGGGCTTTTGGTGGGTCCTTGGATCTGGCTTTGTCGAGGGAAGCGAAGCTGGCTGGGTCCCTGTGGCTTCCTGCCGTGCCTGCATACCTGATGGTTGTTCTTTTGCCATAAGTAGGGGGAAAACGAGTTGATGGGCCTCTTCTTTGTTCGGTTTCTTGGTCGAGCTTGGGGGGCGGGCTTCTTGCTTGCATTTGATGGATGGCCAGCTTGGCCCCGTTTTTCTCAGCATCTGCCTGTCCTCTCCCTGTTTTTTGCTTGGTGCCCCTTGACCCTGTCTGGAGTTGCTCTTTCGCTAGTACCGGCAGGGGTTGGATGGCCTGGGGAGTGTTGTGGGCGGATGAGTGGTCATGCTTCGCGGTTGATGTGTCACGTTTCCTTCGTGTTCTATCTCTTTGTTTCCTCATGCTTCAGCTGTTTCTTTGCTTTTCAGTTGTGTTTCTTTTCTAGCTCTTTCCCGCTTGTGGGTGAATGCTGGAGTGTTGTTGTTTGTTTTATTTGTTGCTTCTGTTGCTTTCCCTCGGGCTGTGAGGTTTTCGTTGTGTTGTTTTGTTTTTGTTGTCGTACATTGGTTCTCCCAGTGTTTGTTCACTTGTTGTTGTGCCCTTTGGCCTCGGGCTTTGAGGCCTTTTGCTTATATATATTCACTTTTGCAAAAAAAAAAAAAGGTATAGGAGCTGTTTTGATGCAGGAACAAAGGCCAATCATGTTCTTTAGTGAAAAGCTAAATGGAGCACAACTCAACTACCCGACTTATGACAAAGAGCTACATGCACTTGTGATGGCTTTGCAAGTTTGGCAACATTACTTGTGGCCAAAGGAGTTTGTTATCCATACTGATCATGAAAGTTTGAAGCACCTCAAAAGCCAAACCAAGTTAAATAGGAGGCATGCTAAATGGGTGGAGTTCATTGAGACATTTCCTTATGTCATTCATTAAAAAAAAGGTAAGGACAATGTGGTGGCCGATGCATTATCAAGAAGGTATGCTCTATTTTCTTCGCTTAGTGCAAAAGTTCTTGGTTTTAAACACATGATTGAGTTGTATAAGGTTGAGAAATCTGAATTTGCCAAACCGAGCATAGCTCAATTGGCATAGGGTTGTGCCGATGACCAAAAGGTCATAGGTTCAATCTCCGCATTAATTAAACTACCGTTGCAAAAAAAGAGAAATCTGAATTTTTTGATGTGTATACACAATGTTTAGGAGGGAAAAATGTACATGACCATATTGTGTTTGATGGTATGCTATTTAGGAAGGGTAAGCTTTGTATTCCTAAGTGTTCTATTCGAGAGTTACTTGTGAAGGAGGCTCATGGGGGAGGACTTATGGAGCATTTTGGAGAATTTAAAACATATAGCATGTTGTGTGAACACTTTTATTGGATGAAAATGAGAAAGGATGTGAACAAAGTGTGCAAGCAATGTTTCAAATGTAAGGAGGCCAAGTCTAAGACACAACCACATGGTCTTTACACACCTTTAGATGTTCCTAGTGAACCTTGGGTAGACATTAGCATGGATTTTGTTTTAGGGTTACCAAGGACTAGAAAACATCATGATAGCATTTTTGTGGTGGTTGATAGGTTTAGTAAGATGGCACACTTCATTCCATGTAACAAAACGGACGATGCTACTAACATAGCTAATCTATTCTTTAGGGAAGTGGTTAGATTGCATGGCATTCCCAAAACAATTGTTAGTGATAGACTAACAATTGTTTGGAGTGTTGTTGGGGATGATTTCATTTCCGCTGTGCTTCACTTCTTTGATACCTCCTTCCTTCCTCCTGGTATCAATGCCACCTCTCTTACCTTGATTCCTAAGAAGGTGGGTGCTTCACGGGTTGAGGATTTCAGGCCTATTTCCTGCTGTAATGTGTTGTATAAATGCATTGCAAAGGTTTTGGCTAATCGTCTTCGTGTGTGGCTGCCTTCCTTCATTAGTCCGAATCAGTCGGCCTTTGTTCAAGGTAGGAGCATTGTGGATAACATTCTGCTCTGCCAGGAGTTGGTTGGGGGTTACCACCTCAACAAAGGGAGCCCGCGGTGTGTGCTGAAGATTGACCTGCAGAAGGCCTATGACTCCATTCAGTGGGATTTTCTCTTTGGCTTACTGCTTTCGATTGGTACGCCCTGCCAGTTTGTCAACTGGGTCCGGGCTTGCGTTACTTCGCCTATGTTCTCCATCTCGGTGAATGGGTCCTCTGAGGGGTTTTTTGCGGGTAGGCGTGGTCTCCGTCAGGGTGATCCCCTGTCCCCTTACCTGTTCGTCATGTGTATGGAAGTCTTATCGCGGCTGCTGAATTCCCCGCCGCCTGAGTTTGAGTTTCATCCCAAGTGTGAGATGGTTAATCTTACCCATCTTTGCTTTGCGGATGACTTGATGATTTTCTCTGCGGGGAACAGGGCTTCCTTGAGGTTTGTCCAGCAGACTTTACTTCACTTCCAGGAGCTTTCTGGCCTTGTGGCCAACTCTGCTAAGAGCTCGATGTTCTGCGCGGGGGTTCCTGTCCAGGTGGCTGTTGGTCTGGCTGAGTTCATGGGTGTTGCTCTGGCGACCTTGCCTGTGTGTTACTTAGGTCTCCCTCTCATCTCAGGTCGGTTGTCTTATAGGAATTGCCAGCCTCTGATTGATCGGATCACCTCTAGGATTGGCAGTTGGACTGCTAGGCCTCTTTCCTATGCAGGTAGGTTGCAGCTTATCCAGTCGGTCCTTCAGAGCTTCCAGGTCTATTGGGCTAGTGTCTTTGTGCTGCCTGCTCGTATAGTCCATAGGGTTGAGAGTTTGCTTCGTTGCTACCTCTGGAAGGGCTCTCCTTCTGGTTGTGGGGGGGCAAAGGTTGCCTGGGCTGACATTTGTTTGCCGAAGAGTGAGGGAGGTTTAGGTATTCGTCATATCCCCTCCTGGAACTCGGCTGCAATTATGAAGCTCCTCTGGCTCCTCCTGCTTCGCTCTGGTTCCCTGTGGGTGGCTTGGATGGAGGCGTATATCCTCCGTGGTCGGTCTCTTTGGACGATTCCTGTGTCGTCTACGTGGTCTTGGTGCCTCAAGGCGATTATGGGGCTTCGGGACCAATTCCGTCCACTTATCCGCTTTTCCATTGGTGACGGTTCTAGGTGTCGTATGTGGGTTGATCCTTGGCTGCCTGATGGTCCTATTCTCCCCAGAATTAGTGATCGTATCTTGTATGACGCAGCTAGTCATATTCAAGCGATGGTCTCTGATTTTTTGCTACCTGATGGTTCGTGGCGGTGGCCGGCAGTGTCTCCTGATTTGTTGGAGATCGCCGATGCTGTGCGCTCTACTGTGTGTTGCCCAGGTAGGGAGGATAAGTTGATCTGGGTTCCTGGCGGGATTGGTTTTTCGGTCTCTAGTGCTTGGGAGGCGATTCGCCCCCGTGGGACAGTGGTCCCGTGGCAGGGTTTGCTTTGGTTCGGGGGGAATATTCCGCGTCATGCTTTTGTCACTTGGCTGGCCTTGAGGGACCGCTTGTATACTCGTGATAGGCTGGCTCGGTGGATCCCCTCGACACCTACTGATTGTTTGCTTTGTTTGTCCGGGACTGAGTCCCGTGACCACTTGTTCTTCCAGTGCCCCTTTGCGAGTTTGGTGTGGGAGGATATCCTCTGTTGGGGCAGAGCTTCCCGCCTCGTTCTCCCTTGGGATGCTGAGCTTGAGTGGATTTGTCGGGTGAGTGCTGGGCAGCACAAGCGTAAGCTTGTTTGGAGGGTGGCCTGGTGTGCCGTGATTTACCATATCTGGATGGAACGCAATTTGCGTTTTCATGGCCCGGGTCACCGCCCTACTCAGTCGGTTATCGCTGCTATTCGGTCTGATATTTCTTCTGCTTGCTCGTCCTGGGTGGGTGCGGTTTCGGCCGTCTCCCCCTGGGATTCTTTTGATTGACTTTGTCTTGTTCTTTGAGTGTGTGCAGGTGTTTTGTCAGGTTGCTCTATGTGGTGCTGTCTCGCTTATGGTGTTTGCTTCTTCCCCTGATCTGTCCCTGGTTCATGCTGTTGTCCATTCTTCTGGAGGGGTTTCTGGTTTTGGTGCTGGCTTCTTCTTCTGTTTTTCCTTGGCTGCCCTTGGCTTTTCTCCTTGGTGGGTTTCTTGTGTGGGGCTCTGCGAGGCTAGTCTGTGGGGTGTCCCGAGCTGTTGGAGTGCTTCAGGCGGTGCTTGTTTCTTCTGCAGTTGGCTGTCCTTCTCTTGTTCTGTGGGTTCTCGTTGTCCCCTGCCGGTCCTGGTTCCTTATTGAGTTGAGTTCTGGTCGCTTGTTGTCACCCCGAAAGGCGCTTTGTCCTGAGGGTGTGTGGGCTTTTGGTGGGTCCTTGGATCTGGCTTTGTCGAGGGAAGCGATGCTGGCTGGGTCCCTGTGGCTTTCTGCCGTGCCTGCATGCCGGATGGTTGTTCTTTTGCCATAAGTAGGGGGAAGATGAGTGATGGACCTCTTCTTTGTTCGGTTTCTTGGTCGAGCTTGGGGGGCGAGATTCTTGCTTGCATTTGATGGATGGCCAGCTTGGCCCCTTATTTCTCAGCATCTGCCTGTCCTCTCTCTGGTTTGCTTGGTGCCCCTTGACCCTGTCTGGTGTTGCTCTGTCGCTAGTTCCGGCCGGGGGTTGGATGGTCTGGGGAGTTTTGTGGGTAGGTCGCGGTTGAGGTGTCACGTTTCCCTCGTGTTCTATCTCTTTGTTTTCCTCCTGCTTCAGCTGTTTCTTTGCTTTTTAGTTGTGTTACTTCTTTCTGCTTTTTGTTTTTTCTAGCTCCTTCCCGTTTGTGGGTTGGATGCTGGGGTTTGTTGTTGTTTGGCTTTTGCTTTCCCTCGGGCTGTGAGGTTTCCGTTGTGTTGTTTTCGTTTTGTTGTCGTACATTGGTTCTCCCAGTGTTTGTTCCCTTGTTGTTGTGCCCTTTGGCCTCGGGCTTTGAGGCCTTTTGCTTATATATAATCACTTTTGCAAAAAAAAAAAAATTGTTAGTGATAGGGATGTTAAATTTTTAAGTCATTTTTGGAAAGTCTTGTGGGGAAAATTGGGTACTAAGCTTTTGTTTTCTACAACTTCTCACCCACAAACTGATGGACAAACCGAGGTGGTTAATAGAACATTGGGAGCCTTGCTTAGGTCACTGATTTCTAAGAATCTTAAGTCTTGGGAGGAGAGTCTACCTTTTGTAGAGTTTGCATACAATAGAGCAATACATAGCACTACTCATTGTTCACCTTTTGAGGTTGTGTATGGCTTTAATCCTTTAACTCCTCTAGATTTATCACCTTTACCACCTAATATGTTTACAAGTGATGCAGCTTGTTCTAAGGCTGAATACATCAAGACTTTGCACAAAGAAATCAAAGAAAGGATTGAAAAGAAGAATCAAAAGTTAGTCACTCGCAAGAACCGAGGGAGAAAGGAATTGATTTTTAAACCTGGTGATTGGGTTTGGGTTCATCTACGAAAGGAAAGGTTTCCGGATCAAAGGAAGTCAAAACTTCAACCAAGGGGAGATGGTCCTTTTCAAGTGCTTGAACGGATCAATGACAATGCATACAAACTAGATCTTCGAGGTGAGTACAATGTAAGTTCTACTTTTAATGTTGCTGATTTAACTTCTTTTGATATAGGTGATGAAGACCTTGATTTGAGGACAAATCCTTTTAAAGAAAGGGGGGATGATACGGATCCAATCACCGAACCATTGCATGTACCGGAAGGAGCCATTACAAGAAGCAAGGCAAAGAAGATTCAAGAGGCTTTTACACTACATCTTCAAAGGCTAGCTAATGAACAAGAAGAGACAAATATTTTTTAACCCAAATTTCTTTACAATGTTATTTCAATGAGTCAAGAAGATAATGGTGTGAAGATGGCACGGGAAAAGTCTTCTAGTTTGAAAGATGGCACGGGGGACAAAAAAACTGTGCAGAAATTGTAAGCAGTGGGCTGTCCAGCTTGCACCTCTTGGGAGTTTGGAGTGTTTCAACTACTCAAACGTTGGAGTATTGAAAAGCACGTCTTAAAGTAGCTAGTTAAGACAATTTAAAGCATTTCTTTTGTTTTGGGTTTTTCCATATGACTTTTCAATTGTTGGTGAATTGAATTGCATTCCATAGGTTTTATTTTCTTCAATTCTGCATTTAATGACTTTTGGAGACCTTTGGTATTTGGAAGCTTGAACGTCCATTTTGGCCTATTTAAAGGCTTGTAATGCTCTTCAAAATACATATTATGCTTATCAAGAACTTGTGTTTCTTAAAACCCCTTTTGGTGTTGTTTCTTTCAAATCTTGTTTTAGGTTTGATGTTAATCGGTTCATTGAATTAGTTTTGATCAACCTAATTCTGGAGTGAGTCGTCTTAGGATCTAAGAGTGACAATCATAGATTCTAAGTGTGATCTAAGAGTCATTCACCTTCTAACTAAACTCTTGGTTGGAATCAATCGTTAAGTTAGTCTTCTTTGTGGGCATTTACAAGGATCCTAGAAGGACCTCTAGCTTTGTAAATCAAGCAACGTTGGGAGCTTATCAGGCGGGCTTCTTGCTTGCATATGTTGGATGGCCAGCTTGGCCCCTTTTTTCTCAGCTTCTGCCTGTCCTCTCTCTGCTTTTGCTTGGTGCCCCTTGACCCTGTCTGGAGTCGCTCTTTCGCTCGTGCCGGCTGGGGTTGGATGGCCTGGGGTGTTCTGTGGGCGGATGAGGTGTCATGTTTCGCGGTTGAGGTGTCATGATTCGGTCGTGTTTTGTCTTATTGCTTCCTCCTGCTTCAGCTGTTTCTTTTGCTTTTTGAGTTGTGTTACATTTTTCTGCTTTGGTCTTTTCTGGCTCCTTCCCGCTTGTGGGTTGGATGCTGGGGTCTGTTGTTGTTTGTTTTATTTGTTGCTTTCCCTCGGGCTGTGGGGTTTCCGTTGAGTTGTTTTGGTTTTGTTGTCATACATTGGTTCTCCCAGTGTTTGTTCTTTTGTTTGTTGTGCCCTTTGGCCTCGGGCTTTGAGGTCTTTTTGCTTATATATATTCACCTTTGCAAAAAAAAAAATATTTGGCAATGCAGATTTATTTGAGATCCCATAATCCGAAGGGCCACCTTGCAAACACGAATGGGCAGCAGAGATCCCATATTTGGCAAGTCTTCCTTCCAAATTAATCATCGAAGCATCCTTAAAACGGACAGGAGACTCTCCATCAACATTGCCAGTGCTGGAACCCCCACTCAACCAACTGCGAGGGTCCCGGCCCTCGACCAGAGGCGCAGCGAAAGAAAGGGCTTAAACAAAAGCCTAAAACTGGTTGAGGACCTTAAGCAATCAATAAGGAACGAACTAAGAATTGAAGAAACATTTCTAACACTTAGAAAAATTTCTTTAATTCGAGTCCAACGGAAAAAGCCCTCTCCACCGGTAAACCGACCGGTAAAAGCCACCGGTAAAAATATCACCGGTATATATCATATATACACCGGTATATATTATACCGAGGAAATACCGACCGGTATATACCATCGGTATATATATATCACGGGTAAATAATATATATACCACCGGTATATACCACCGGTATATATACCACCGGTATATTTCCCACCGGTATATATACCACCGGTATATATACCCGGTATATACCATATATACCACCGGTATATATACCACCGGTATATATACCACCGGTATATTTCCCACCGGTATATATACCACCGGTATAATTCCCACTGGTAAATATACCACCGGTATATATACCCGGTATATACCATATATACCCGGTATATACCATATATACCACCGGTATATATCCCACCGGTATATACCCCACCGGTAAATTTACCACCGGTATATATACCACCGGTATATTTTTCAGTGAAGAGAATCCAAGAAAAAGCACCGGTATATATCATATATACACCGGTATATATTGACAAAAATACCTTATTTTGACGTTCGTCTTCTCGTCTACCTCAGCACCTCTACTGCCCCCTCGATCTCTACGTCTCCTCCGGTCACGAACTCAGCACGGGCACCAACGAGGACCACCCTTAGAGTAGTCCCAACTATTCTCGGGCTTAATAGCGGAGTAGTGGGACTCCTTGAGCTAAGGGGGTTTGTTGAGAGGTAGGAAGAAAGATGAAGCTTTTGGTTTGTGTTTGGAATTGTGTTAATATGAACTTGATGAACAATTCATCAAGAACATCAAGAACACAATACAACAAACACTTTTTTTTTTTTTGCAAAGGTGAATATATTAAGCAAAAGACCTCAAAGCCCGAGGCCAAAGGGCACAACAAACAAGAGAACAAACACAGGGAGAACCAATGTATGACACAAACCAAAACAACCCAACGGAAACCTCACAGCCCGAGGGAAAGCAACAAAGGAACCAAACAACAACAGACCCCAGCATCCAACCCACAAGCGGGAAGGAGCCAGGAAAGACAAAGAGCAGAAAAAAGGAACACAACACAAAAAGCAAGAACAAGCTGAAGCAAGAGGAACCAGAGACAGAACACGACCGAAGTATGACCCCTCAACCGCGAAACATGACACCTCATCCGCCCACAAACACCCCAGGCCATCCACCCCCGGCCGGCACGAGCGAAAAAGCGACTCCAGACAGGGTCAAGGGGCACCAAGCAAAAACAGAGAGAGGACAGGCAAATGCTGAGAAAAAAGGGGCCAAGCTGGCCATCCATCATAAGCAAGCAAGAAGCCCGCCCCCCAGACACGACCAAGAACCAAACAAAGAAGAGGCCCATCAACTCGTCTTCCCCCTACTTATGGCAAAAGAACAACCATCCGGAATGCAGGCCCGGCAGAAAACCACAAGGACCCAGCCAGCATCGCTTCCCTCGACAAAGCCAGATCCAAGGACCCACCAAAAGCCCACACACCTCAGGACAAAGCGCCTTTCGGGGTGACAACAAGCATCCAGAACTCAGCTCGATTAGGAACCAGGACCGTCAGGGGACAACGAGCACCCCCACCCCAGAGAAGGACAGCCAACTGCAGAAGAAACAAGCACCGCCTGGACCAACCCTACTGCTGGTGACACCCCACAGACAAGCCACGCGAAGCCCACACAAGAAGCCCACCAGGGGAGAAAGGCCAAGGACAGCAAACAGACAGATGAAGAAGGCCAGCAACAGAAAGAGCCACAGCAAGCAGCGACCTCAGAGCATGAATAAGCACAGGGACAAGCTCAAACAACCAAGCCGCACAGACCAAAACAGAAACCCTCAAGAGAAAAGGCAGCCGCATCAACCAGGGACAGAGCAGGGGAAGAACAATCGCCAGAAGC
The DNA here is from genome assembly GCA_028017165.1 of Herpetospermum pedunculosum. NCBI lineage: Eukaryota > Viridiplantae > Streptophyta > Magnoliopsida > Cucurbitales > Cucurbitaceae > Herpetospermum > Herpetospermum pedunculosum. The sequence goes on from CM051522.1 coordinate 43,141,399, forward strand.
GAAACAGCACCGCAAAGAGCAACCTAACAAACACCTGCACACACTCAAAGAACAAGACAAAGTCAATCAAAAGAGTCCCAGGGGGATCCGGCCGAAACCGCACCCACCCAGGACGAGCATGCAGAAGAAATATCAGACCGAATAGCAGCGATAACCGACTGAGGAGGGCGGTGACCTGGGCCATGGAAACGCAAGTTGCGTTCCGTCCAAATATGGTAGATGACAGCACACCAGGCCACCCTCCAAACAAGCTTACGCTTGTCCTGCCCAGCACTCACCCGACAAATCCACTCAAGCTCAGCATCCCAAGGGAGAACGAGGCGGGAGGCTCTACCCCAACAGAGGATATCCTCCCACACCAAACTCGCAAAGGGGCACTGGAAGAACAAGTGGTCACGGGATTCAGTCCCAGACAAACAAAGCAAACAATCGGTAGGTGTCGAGGGAATCCACCTAGCCAGCCTATCACGAGTATACAAACGGTCCCTCAAGGCCAGCCAGGTGACAAACGCATGTCGCGGAATGTTCCCCCCGAACCATAGCAAACCCTGCCACGGAGCCACAGTCCCACGGGGGCGGATCGCCTCCCAAGCACTAGAAACAGAAAAACCCAGCCCACCTGGAACCCAGATCAACCTATCCTCCCTGCCAGGGCAACACACAGTAGAGCGCACGGCGTCGGCGATCTCCAACAAATCAGGAGACACGACCGGCCACCGCCACGAACCATCAGGAAGCAGAAAATCAGAGACCATAGCTTGAATATGACTAGCAGCGTCATACAAGATACGATCACTGATTCTGGGGAGAATAGGACCATCAGGCAACCATGGATCAACCCACATACGACACCTAGAACCGTCGCCAATGGAAAACCGGACAAGTGGACGGAATTGGTCCCGAAGCCCCATAATCGCCTTGAGGCACCAAGACCACATAGACGACACAGGAATCGTCCAAAGAGACCGGCCACGGAGGATATACTCCTCCATCCAAGCCACCCACAGCGAACCAGAGCGAAGCAGAAGGAGCCAAAGGAGCTTCATAACCGCTGCCGAGTTCCAGGATTGGATATGACGAAAACCCAAACCTCCCTCACTCTTAGGCAGACAAATGTCGTCCCAGGCAACCTTCGCCCCCCCACGACCAGAAGGAGAGCCCTTCCAGAGGTAGCACCGAAGCAAACTCTCAACCCTATGGACTATACGAGCAGGCAGAACAAACACACTAGCCCAATAGACCTGGAAGCTTTGGAGGACCGACTGGATAAGCTGCAACCTTCCCGCATAGGAAAGGGCCCTAGCAGTCCAACTGCCAATCCTAGAGGTGATCCGATCAATCAGAGGCTGGCAATCCCGAGAAGACAGCCGACCAGAGATGAGAGGGAGACCTAAGTAACAAACAGGCAAGGTCGCAAGAGCAACACCCATGAACTCAGCCAGACCATCAGCCACCTGGACAGGAATCCCCGCACAGAACATCGAGCTCTTAGCGGAGTTAGCCACAAGACCTGAGAGCTCCTGGAAGAGAAGTAAAGTCTGCTGAACAAAACTCAAAGAAGACCTATTCCCCGCAGAGAAAATCATCAAGTCATCCGCAAAGCAAAGATGGGTAAGATTGACCCTCTCACACTTGGGATGAAACTCAAACTCAGGCGGCGGGGAATTCAGCAGCCGCGACAAGACTTCCATACACATGACGAACAGGTAAGGGGACAGGGGATCGCCCTGACGGAGACCACGCCTACCCGCAAAAAACCCCTCAGAAGACCCATTCACCGAAATGGAGAACATAGGCGAAGTAACGCAAGCCCGGATCCAGTTGACAAACTGGCAAGGCGTACCAATCGAAAGCAGTAAACCAAAGAGAAAATCCCACTGAATAGAGTCATAAGCTTTCTGCAGGTCGATCTTCAGCACACACCGCGGGCTCCCTTTGTTGAGGTGGTAACCCCCAACCAACTCTTGGCAGAGCAGAATGTTATCCACAATGCTCCTACCTTGAACAAACGCCGACTGATTCGGACTGATGAAGGAAGGCAGCCACACGCGAAGACGATTAGCCAAAACCTTAGCAATGCATTTGTACAACACATTACAACAGGAGATAGGCCTGAAATCCTCAACACGGGAGGCACCCAGCTTCTTAGGAATCAAGGTAAGAGAGGTTGCATTGATACCAGGAGGAAGGAAGGAGGTATCAAAGAAGTGAAGCGCGGCGGAAACGAAATCATCCCCAACAACACTCCAAGCCGCTTTGAAAAAACCCACAGGGAAGCCATCCGGGCCAGGAGCCCTGGCACTACTCATGGAAAAGAGAACATCTCGAACCTCATCTCGCGAGATGGGACGGATGAGATCAGCTACACACTGATCAGACCACGAAAAACCCACCAACGGCTTTAAACGCTCTGTGAGGTCACGATAACCAACCCCTTGGGACCCCAAGAGACCCTGGAAATAATGAACCAGGGAACGCGAGATGTCCTCATGGGAAGACAACCTGACCCCAGAACCATCAACCAAAGAGGAAAAGCTATTCCGGGCAGCCCTAACTTTCACGCTTCTGTGAAAGAACCCCGAGTTCCTATCCCCTAACGCCAACCACTTGACCCTCGATTTCTGCCGAAGGGAGGCCTCCTCACACCTAGCTGCAGCCCAGAACCTGTCAGAAGCCTCAGCGGCCTGAAGCTGGAGGGAAGGAGAAAGGGGGTCCACCAACACACCTGCCTGGGCAGCCTCCATGGCCAAGCGAAGATCAATAACCTGTTGACTAAGCACAGCAATCGGCGTCCCAAACTCCTGCCTGAGAGTCCCCTTTAAGCCCTTTAAATTGCGAGCGAAGCTAACAAGCGGAGAGACACCAACGTGGGGCACCCACCTGCTAGCAATCACAGCCAAAAACCTATCAGAGACCCCCCAATGGTTGAAGAACCGAAAGGAGGGAGACCGACGAGCACCTAAAGGGCCTGGAGAGAAAACCAACGGACTATGGTCAGAAACACCCCAGTCATGCACATGCACCACACACATAGGCCGATCAGAAGCCCACTCAGCGTTGACCAAGACTCTATCCAACCTACCCAACTGACCTCCTAGGCCACCTCTCGGGCGACTAGTCCAAGTGAACCAATTCCCCTGAACCGGCAACTCAACCAAGTCAGCCTCTAGGAGAGCAGAATCAAAGGCTCCCATCGCAGAAATGCTATGGTTACCCCCACTCCTTTCAGTCAGCCGGCGAGTCTCATTAAAATCTCCCATAACCACACCAGGGGAAGACCAACTTGAACAAGCCAAGACCAACTCCCTCCACAAGGCCGACCTCCCAGCCTCGAGATTGGACCCATACACACAAGCAATATGAGTCACAACCTGAGAAGACAGGTCCACCAAGGAGCCAGTAACCAACTGAGGACTAATCAGGGTAGGAGAGAAAGAGAAACGGCGGGAACGCCATAACACCCAAATACGACCCAGGCCACTGTCCCCATAGCTACACACGCACTGCCAATCGGCCCCAAAGGAACGAAACACAAAGTCAAACTGATGAGCCTTAACCTTAGTTTCAACCAGACAACAGAAACCAATATCCTGAGACTGCAGAAACGAACGAACACAACGTCCTTTGGTCGGGTCAGTGAGACCGCGCACATTCCACGAGCACCAACTAGACATAGGAAGTAGAAGGGGAAACAATGGCATCCTGACACCATCGGGGGTCCACACTGTCACAGAGCGTCTTTTCCACTAAGGAAACCACCCTCGGGGAGGCCAAGGCACACTCCGAGGAATCAGCTAGGGAACCGAACGAGTTAGCCACACGGACCCCCTTTAGGGGCTCGGGAGAATGGGAAAGCCTAGAGGCAGTAGGGGAACTCGGGAGGCTAACCGAGGCTATGGGATGGGTGGACGAGGCTGCCGCAGCCAAGGACTTTGTTGCCTTCTTCCTGTTCCGTTTACGCCTACGAGACTTCCCTTCCACAGGGAGAAACTCATCCCCAATCTCAAGCGAGGAGGCCTGCTGACCCTCCCCACTATCAACCATAGCCATATCCGAGTCCACGCCCTCACTCTGGGCCGGCACCTTGACCTCACCCACAGCAGCCACCTGTGTAGTGGGGATGGGATCGACCCTACCCATAGTCTGTTTCGGACAACCTGTGTCCGAGTGGCCGAAGACACGGCAAGACAGGCACCGCTTGGGCTTCCACTCATACTCAATTGGGATAGTGTGATCAACCCCATAGACAGTGACCCCAACTTTACTAGGAAGAGGGGCATCAATCGCAACCTCCACACAAACCCGAGCATACGAGGAGCACGTTTTGTCCTTTGTAGGTTTATCCAACCGCAAAGGAACACCAACCGTGCTCGCAATATTACTCAACCCAGGAGTGGTCCACAGTTCCATAGGGACATGGAAAAACTTAACCCACACAGGTATTTTATCGAACACAAAAGTTTGGGGGACAATCCCAGGGGTCCACGGCCTCAGAAGGATAGGCTTCCCCCCGAAGTGCCAGGGGCCATTCTCTAAGACCCAGTCCCTAGCTGAGTCCTTTTGGAACCTGAAAATGATCAGACCATTATCAAACAAGTTAATGGTTGGAACTTCCACATGTCCCCAAATCTTCCTGACAAGACGATCAAGAACAAAAAAGGGAAGTTTGCCATCAATAAATTGACCCACCAACGAACCTCTCCAGACTGCTATGCCCTCCTCGATAACCTCATCCGAGGGAATGGCAAACATCATCCCATCCTTCTCAATTGGAGGGTTATAGAATAGGGGTTCCGCAGCAGGGGAGGTCCACTGAGGCCCAAAAAGATTGGCCCAACTAGCCTTCTGACCCTGAGGAAGGGGCCCTGCGGGCCCAAATGTCCCAATAGGATTCGTCCCAGTCTCATCCACCAAACCCCCCAACACATCATCTCCTTTACTAGATCCCAACTCCGAACAATGGTGGCCCAACAGAGGAAACTTTCCTGGAATCCCCGAACCAATCATCGGCCCTAGCGAATTAACCCCTCTTTCAAAATCACTATTTCCGACCTTTCCCTTCAAGGGAAAAGCCTCAGCCCGAGCAGGGAAGGTACGACGGGTCACCAAGTGGCCCAACTGCCCACGCCCCATAGGGCTAAAAGAGGACGGCCCAATTGGCCCAAGAGGCACGACTCCTTGCCCGAAGCCCGTCGAGCTTAAATTGGGACCCAAAACCATTGGGTCAAGCCCATTATCCAAACCATCAAGCCCAAGAGGTGCAAGCTCAAATTCATTATCATTAGGCCCATTAACAAGCCCATTTAAATCACATATAGCTGCACTATTTTTGGCTTGAAGGCCCAAATCACTATGCACAATCTGACGGGTCAAAGGCATTTTGGAGGTCCCATTTTGAATGTCAAAAGTATTAGTACAGCCATCCTCTTTTAAATCTTTTCCCAAAGTTTCCTTAAAAGCCAAAGAAGAGACAGTACAGCCATCCTCTTTTAATTCTTTTCCCAATGTTTCCTTAAAAGCCAAAGAAGAGACCTGCTGCATTTCCTTACCCATATTCATATCCTTTAAGCCCAAGAATTCCTTTCCAATACTTACCTTATTCGTGCAAGAGGATTCACGCTGCAAATCCACACGTGATTGAGGAAAGGAGAGAATTGACTTAGGCAGCAACGATTTACCCAAGGAGCTAGAATCATCCACAATTAATGGGTTTACCAAAGTTGCAGCAGCTGAAGCTTTCCCAACATGGAAATTTGAGGAACGTTCAGAATTATTCCCAGCCCTCTCATTAATACTTATCACGGGGGAGGAAGGAAGCAAGGCGTCAGGTTTTGCACTCTCACCATTGGGGTTAATGAATTTTCCTTTAATAGAAACCGCATTTACTGCCTTGTCTGCAGCCTGCGCAGCCATGGAAGATGTGGGTTGACCTATCCCATCATCTTCAACCTCCAGCAGCTTCTTGCCAACTCCAGAACGCCGCAAGGAAGAGGAAGAAGTAGCCACTTCCGCCCCTACCTCTGAATCGGATGGAGGAGTCTGATGCTGAGGATTACCGCCAGCATTCACAGCAGAGATGGAAGACAGATGAGGGAGAAGACCCCCTGTTTTAACCAAAACAAGAGCAGAAGAATGGCTTTCCCCTGAATTAGCTGCAGATTTCAGAAACCTTTGACCATTTTGTACCAAGGACGAGCCTTTACTTTGAGCAAAAGGCTTATTCAGAGGGGATTTTTTCTTTCTCATGTTCAGACACCCAATAAGTGAAACCAAAACTGAAGTAAACCCCTGACCTCACACAGCACAGAAACTCAAGAACACCGAGAACAGAGGACAAAACAGAGCACAAAACAAACTACCCCTGAGATGGCTGCAGATTTAGGAGGCCGAGAGCTGTGCAACCAAAACTTGAGCAGAGGAAATCTTCAGTGGGGGAATTCCTTACGCAGATTCAAACACCCGTGAACCCAAACAGAAGAAAAACCTTGCCTCTCTCAGCCCAAATCAATACAACCCTTAGCACAACGAACCCAGCAACAGCAGCAAAATAAAAATAAACTGAAGCCGAAGGAAAGACAAAACAGAGGATGGAGAACTTACCTCTTGAAGCGCCCTGCTGAGCTTTCTTGAGCAGCTTACTCGTAGTTACCTCGGAGGTAACCTCGGTGAGTGAACTCGTTGCCTCAACACCTACAACCTGCAGCAGCAAGAAGGCCGACGACCACCATGGCAGAAGCTTCAACAAAACTCAATCCCCCATTGATGGGAGGAGAGAGAACAGAGATATGATTTTGAAGGCATTCACAACAAACACTTTGAATTTCAACAACTTGAAATCCAAATATCAAGGGAAGAAGAATTAGCAACTTAATTCTTCTTCAATCTTTCCCAAAGAGTCACCTTGAATCTACAAGCACCAAAGCTACAACTTCTCTTCTTCTTCAAGCTTCAACTATGGATATTGCCTTCAACTCTTGAAGATGCATAATCCAAAAGACTTCAAAAAAGAAGTTCCCCAACGTGAGAGAGAGAGAAGTGCTACTCAAACTTAGAGATTATCTCATCCAAGCCAAGACCAATTCAATAACTCAATTGACTTGCTTCATGAGTAAGGAAAAGTAGAAAAGGTGGAAGCCACATGTTGGACATGCAACATAAGATTAATGATAATAATAATAATTATAAATAATTATTATTTATTAAAATCAATAATAATTAAAACAATTTTAATTATTTAATTTATTATTAATATTAATATCAAATACTAATATAACAATAAACCTTCCACTATATCCCGGTTTATAGAAAACCGACTTTTCCAAAATACGAATCAATATTCATATTTTTCTCCGGTCGAGTATTTAAATCACATTTAAATACAACTTCCTCCGATTATATATTTAAATCACATTTAAATATACAAACCCCTCGAACAAACCCTAATTCAGATTTCTCCGAATACAACCCTATAGCACTGCTATACCGCTTTATCCGAGCTAGCCAGGAGAACCTAAAGGACCTACAGATCATGAGCTCCAACGATACGAGATCATTCGGTCAAAACTCTTTTGATCCGAATCGATCAACATTCGTTAACCCCCGGAGACTCCACTAAAGTCCAAGGGCTGCACTCTCCTCACTGTAGATATATTGTGTCCTCTTGATATAACCGTCATTGGTAAGTCGATCCTTCACAGGTTGTCCGTAATCACAGCTGGGTCGTATAAACCGTTTAACCCCTGCATTACATCTTGATCCTTAAGTACCACTGACACCTCTAATGAACAATAGATCTTTGGTCCAACCAATAGATCAATATAACTCTCTCATCACATGAGAGTGTGAGCTCACATTGTTCAAGCCCTGGAGTCAGCTATTAAGGGAACAACCTATCTACTAACCCTGAAGAGCGGGTTAGGAGTGAATTCCAATCTTGCTACACTATGTCCCCAGCTACTTATTCGGCTTTATCCCCAAGTTGGTAGGCTTATTGAGCGGGCGTTCTGCCACTCTCACCCGTACAAGTCAAAGGATACTTCCGAATAAGCAGGAGTTCATAGCAAGCTCAGGATTAAGAACGAGTTACCTAGGCCATCAATGTGTATAAGTCAGTCTCGATCAGTAAACGGTGTTATAAAGAGAAAGTGACTTAATACGCGGTTCGATCTTGTGTAAACTCTTTACACAGGACGCCCTCACTTCTCACATCTTCATGTGGAACGATTCGGATCACATCGTTCTGTACAATACAAAGTGAGCCGCATCCAATAGTGTTACCAGGATAAGGTACCCAGCCTTATCCATATACTATAGATCATTTTGGCAGTATACTTGAACCTGATCCACAATCATGTCATACATGAGGTTCAAATACTCAAACAATGCCAAGGGTGTTGGTTATTGGTATAGGATAAAACATGTTTCACTTTAATCCAGTAAACTCCTTTACTGAATTAAAACTTAATAACTCTTTATTACTAAATAGATTGTTTACAAACATAACAGTTTACAAACCACGAGTTTTAGGACATAAAACCCAACAAACTCCCACTTGGACTAAAACGTCTGTGGTGTACATGTTAGGTGGAGTAAATGAAATATCTCATATTTCAAGTTTAGTCCCACTATCCTTAGTTGAACAACTCGGAGCCCTAAACACTTTAGGTATTTCTCAAACACTTTAGCCATGAGAAACAGAGTAAACAGAAACAGCATGAAGTGCTGTGAGGAACCCATGTGACTATCACATCTTCTCAGAGCGCTAAACTTTGAGTTTAATTCATAAACTTTTTGCTACTTCACAAGCTGCAAGAAAGCTTAGCTATCACATGAGAAATCAACAATACAACTCTTGTAATCTATTACTCCTTGACAAAACTTTAACCACATTACTTTTGACAGCTCCCACTAGTCATATGTTCTTACGATTCAGATTAACCCGAATCCTTAGAACCAACGGAGCTAATCTAAGCTTATCAAAGAAATGACTCCTTCATCATTCACAATGATTAGGAGTGAAACTATGGGTATTTATTATGAAAGCTATTACATTGATCAAATACTTGTCCAACAATATTTATCAATGTAATGTTCAAAACCATAAGATTTGATTCGAAAAACAAACCTTATAATTTAAGATTTAGATACTAAATCCAATTCATAAAAGAAATGAATAAGACTGCAAACGATTTGCTCTGAATCTTAAATAATGAATTTTGCTGGTTAAGACTAATAGATACTCTATCAAGATAGCTAATCTTGATTTCCATTTTCCTTATCCTATCAAATAGAACAGGACAATGGACACGAGTGTTCTATATAACTTATATCTGACAACAAGAGAAGAAGTTAATACACAATTAACTCATTCTCTTCGGGACAGTCCCTTTGTCAGAAAGTCAAGCCTTAGAGGTTTTCACCTCATAGACTAGGTCTTTAAACCCCTTGAAGATTCATGGTTTTGAGTTACTGGTTCTTGTTTATGAATTTACCATTATCAACAAGTTTGATAACTAGAGTCATAACACAAGCCAATATAGTGGTCTAGATTAACTCATAAACCTCCCACTACATATAGGCTTTCTCAACGGTTGAGAAGAACCAGCTAAACTAACAACCTTTGTTAATTTAAATTTTTGCTTTCAATATAAAACAAGATAAATCTTAACACTTTAGTTGTTTACCAAGTTTTAATAGAACACTACTAGTATATATCTTTTGCAAAATGAACTCTTCATTTAATAAACAAAAGATACTATATACAATAAAAGTGTTCACAATAAACTTGAGTTCTATAGATAATAATTACAACAGTTGAAATTATTTCTATACAGACAACTAAACTATCAGCAAGCTCCCACTGTAGATACTGCGAAGACATCTTCATAAGTCGTCTTCGTCAAGTAATAGGCAGACAGGAACTAGTTTCCTGAAAAAGAATAACAAACATGATTAGTGGTTCCTGAATCAACATTCAGGTATGACATTCATAATCCACATGTTTAGACAAAAGATAAATCATATTTACCTTGTCGTTCATTCTTTTGCCTTTTTCTCTGCAAGGTATTTGGGGCAGTTCCGCTTCCAATGCCCTTCTTCACCACAATGAAAACATTTTCCACTATGTGAAGCTTTTACCTTGCCAACAGCTGGGGTCTTGCCCTTCCTGGCACTTCTCTTCTTCTTGTGAATAATCTTATTACTCACAGTAAGAGGCTCAGATTTAGTCCCAGACCCAGACCCTTTCTGGAATTTCATAGAAGTGGTAACATTTACCTCCTTCTCCTTTCCTTTAGAGGTATGCAGGGACTGATATACCTGAAGCTCGTTTAGAAGAGACGTCAGATTGTATTCTATCTTGTTCATGACCATATTGGCCCTGAAGTGCAGGAAGCTCTTCGGAAGAGATTCCAAGATAAAACCAACCTGACCTTGTTCGTCAACGGTTGCTCCATTAACTTCTGCAGTATTGAAGTACACCATCATGTTAAGGACATGCTCCCTAACAGAGGTTCCTTCAACCATACGGCAGTTGAAAATGTGCTTGAGGGCTTCATACCTAAGAGATGAGGAAGGTTTTCCAAACATCTCTTGTAGTGAAGCCATGATTTCCTTAGCGGAAACCATCCCCTCATGCTTCCTAGACAAGACATCAGATATGCTTGCCAGGAGGTAGACTCGAGCTTTATCATTAGCCCGAATCCAACCGTCGTATGCTTCACGAACAGTTCGTGAGGCATTTGAACCAGGAACTGGAGGACACTCCTCCGTTAAGACAAATCTCAGGTTGTCAAGAACCAAAACCGCATTAAGGTTCGACTTCCATGACCCAAAATTTTCTCCGGTTAATTTGTCGTGTGACAACAACTGTATGAACGAACTCGACATGCTGTAAAGAATGTAAATCTATTAGTGAAACGGTTTTAACCTATTTGAACCAATTAAAGACTTAAGCAGTAAATAAAGTACCCAAACTCTTTATTTACTAACAACGATACTTTAGTAGGTTAGAATGGTCGCTACCGAATGGTAGTCGAGCACTCCTTTACTAAACCAAGACATTCTTGACTAAATGCTAACTCCGGAATAACTCTTATTCCCATAGCATCTTAGTTATCGTTTTTGGTCTGGATTTACTAACTCCTTAGCAAATCCCGTAAGTGTGACCCTCCATTTTTAGAATGCACAGAACGGCCCCAACATAGCAACCGAATGGAATGTCAGTGTTGGGAATGGCCCTGTGTTTCACTATCCATAAATGGTGACTGAGGTGTTCGATCTCCCATGCCCCGCCCTCCGAATGGATCGGTACCACTTGTGGGCACCTAGCAGGCGAAACATGGGAATCTCACGGTTCAATCCAATGGAGGAGACCGTAGGATGTACTGACGTACTTCCTTCTCCCACTTACTATAGATACTTACTCCATTCACCTTGCTATTGAAAGTTGCAAATACCATCCGAATGGGGTTGCCACATTAGCAACACGAGGCCGAGCAAAATTCTCACGTTTGTGAACTTCACGGAGTGCGTAGCAGGAGAGGGATATATCATATATTCCTTCTCAACACATCTACTAAGCATCGTGGACGGTTTTAAGGGTAAACTACTCAGGTTTTATCCGGCTAAGAAAATAAAACCTTAAGTCTAGGCAAGATATTTACCTGAGATGTCTAGGTTATAAACACTTTTATTAACCTCACACCTCTCACGCACGCTCATAAAGCCGGGTTAACTTTACTCAAGTACCGGATCGTTCCCAGGTAGGAGGTGTTCCGTAAACCGTCAACTTAAATACCTCCAACCTCGAACAGAATTTCACCGGGTGAGTTTCTCATAACCTTAGCATTTACGAGATAACGACCTATTCATCTAATGAACCGGACGTCTCAATTAACCCTAAATGAACATGCTTTTCTTTGTTATAGATTTTAAAAGTCTATCAAATTTTACAACGCTTTGCAAAACTTAGACTTTCTACAACAACTCTACATGCTTCTCAAACATGCAACACTAAGGCATGGCGAATTGAATATTTAACTTCATAATTAATATAACACTTACATCAATTATGCTCTTAAACATACAATTCCCTAATTCATAACCAATATAACACTTATATTGAATCTCATGAATTAAGCATGCATCCTATACATTATAACACTTATAACATACATAATGCATGCAACATGCTTCCTAAGGTGGGATTTGAAATCTATATGGCATACTTTATGCACTAGCAAGGGCATTAATTTAAACCATACATCTCATGCATCCTATAAATTAATCACACTAAAGCAATTCGGTTTATGGCATCAAGCAAGCAATGCTAATTATTACAAGCTTGTCAAAACCCCAAGCTAGGTCTTGAAGCACAACGAACTCTTCGAGCAACTCCAAGCACCTCGGCTTCTTGGCTCCTTGCACACCTTGGCTCCGCAACAACCCTAGACTCTAAGACTAAACGAATTACAGACTCCAAGCCACACAATAAGCCTTATTAAACAAGCCAAGGCTATTACAAACCAAAAGTAAACAACAAGGAAAGTAAACAATGCCATAAACCAAAATGCTTCAGCCACCCAAGCAAGAAATCAAAACAACCCACCTAGGACTCAATTTGTGCAAAAAAGAGAGCTTAAAGCATGCTCTGATACCAATTGCTGGAACCCCCACTCAACCAACTGCGAGGGTCCCGGCCCTCGACCAGAGGCGCAGCGAAAGAAAGGGCTTAAACAAAAGCCTAAAACTGGTTGAGGACCTTAAGCAATCAATAAGGAACGAACTAAGAATTGAAGAAACATTTCTAACACTTAGAAAAATTTCTTTAATTCGAGTCCAACGGAAAAAGCCCTCTCCACCGGTAAACCGACCGGTAAAAGCCACCGGTAAAAATATCACCGGTATATATCATATATACACCGGTATATATTATACCGAGGAAATATCAACCGGTATATACCACCGGTATATATATATCACGGGTAAATAATATATATATCACCGGTATATACCACCGGTATATATACCACCGGTATATTTCCCACCGGTATATATACCCGGTATATACCATATATACCACCGGTATATACCACCGGTATATATACCACCGGTATATATACCACCGGTATATATACCACCGGTATATTTCCCACCGGTATATATACTACCGGTATAATTCCCACCGAAAAAGAGAGCTTAAAGCAATCAATAAGGAACGAACTAAGAATTGAAGAAACATTTCTAACATTTAGAAAAATTTCTTTAATTCGAGTCCAACGGAAAAAGCCCTCTCCACCGGTAAACCGACCGGTAAAAGCCACCGGTAAAAATATCACCGGTATATATCATATATACACCGGTATATATTATACCGAGGAAATACCGACCGGTATATACCACCGGTATATATATATCACGGGTAAATAATATATATACCACCGGTATATACCACCGGTATATATACCACCGGTATATTTCCCACCGGTATATATACCACCGGTATATATACCCGGTATATACCACCGGTATATATACCACCGGTATATATACCACCGGTATATTTCCCACCGGTATATATACCACCGGTATATTTCCCACCGGTATATATACCACCGGTATAATTCCCACCGGTAAATATACCACCGGTATATATACCCGGTATATACCATATATACCACCGGTATATATCCCACCGGTATATACCCCACCGGTAAATTTACCACCGGTATATATACCACCGGTATATATACCACCGGTAAATTATATATACCACCGGTATATTTTCCAGTGAAGAGAATCCAAGAAAAAGCACCGGTATATATCATATATACACCGGTATATATTGACAAAAATACCTTATTTTGACGTTCGTCTTCTCGTCTACCTCAGCACCTCTACTGCCCCCTCGATCTCTACGTCTCCTCCGGTCACGAACTCAGCACGGGCACCAACGAGGACCACCCTTAGAGTAGTCCCAACTATTCTCGGGCTTAATAGCGGAGTAGTGGGACTCCTTGAGCTAAGGGGGTTTGTTGAGAGGTAGGAAGAAAGATGAAGCTTTTGGTTTGTGTTTGGAATTGTGTTAATATGAACTTGATGAACAATTCATCAAGAACATCAAGAACACAATACAACAAACACTTTGAATTTCAACAACTTGAAATCCAAATATCAAGGGAAGAAGAATTAGCAACTTAATTCTTCTTCAATCTTTCCCAAAGAGTCACCTTGAATCTACAAGCACCAAAGCTACAACTTCTCTTCTTCTTCAAGCTTCAACTATGGATATTGCCTTCAACTCTTGAAGATGCATAATCCAAAAGACTTCAAAAAAGAAGTTCCCCAACGTGAGAGAGAGAGAAGTGCTACTCAAACTTAGAGATTATCTCATCCAAGCCAAGACCAATTCAATAACTCAATTGACTTGCTTCATGAGTAAGGAAAAGTAGAAAAGGTGGAAGCCACATGTTGGACATGCAACATAAGATTAATGATAATAATAATAATTATAAATAATTATTATTTATTAAAATCAATAATAATTAAAACAATTTTAATTATTTAATTTATTATTAATATTAATATCAAATACTAATATAACAATAAACCTTCCACTATATCCCGGTTTATAGAAAACCGACTTTTCCAAAATACGAATCAATATTCATATTTTTCTCCGGTCGAGTATTTAAATCACATTTAAATACAACTTCCTCCGATTATATATTTAAATCACATTTAAATATACAAACCCCTCGAACAAACCCTAATTCAGATTTCTCCGAATACAACCCTATAGCACTGCTATACCGCTTTATCCGAGCTAGCCAGGAGAACCTAAAGGACCTACAGATCATGAGCTCCAACGATACGAGATCATTCGGTCAAAACTCTTTTGATCCGAATCGATCAACATTCGTTAACCCCCGGAGACTCCACTAAAGTCCAAGGGCTGCACTCTCCTCACTGTAGATATATTGTGTCCTCTTGATATAACCGTCATTGGTAAGTCGATCCTTCACAGGTTGTCCGTAATCACAGCTGGGTCGTATAAACCGTTTAACCCCTGCATTACATCTTGATCCTTAAGTACCACTGACACCTCTAATGAACAATAGATCTTTGGTCCAACCAATAGATCAATATAACTCTCTCATCACATGAGAGTGTGAGCTCACATTGTTCAAGCCCTGGAGTCAGCTATTAAGGGAACAACCTATCTACTAACCCTGAAGAGCGGGTTAGGAGTGAATTCCAATCTTGCTACACTATGTCCCCAGCTACTTATTCGGCTTTATCCCCAAGTTGGTAGGCTTATTGAGCGGGCGTTCTGCCACTCTCACCCGTACAAGTCAAAGGATACTTCCGAATAAGCAGGAGTTCATAGCAAGCTCAGGATTAAGAACGAGTTACCTAGGCCATCAATGTGTATAAGTCAGTCTCGATCAGTAAACGGTGTTATAAAGAGAAAGTGACTTAATACGCGGTTCGATCTTGTGTAAACTCTTTACACAGGACGCCCTCACTTCTCACATCTTCATGTGGAACGATTCGGATCACATCGTTCTGTACAATACAAAGTGAGCCGCATCCAATAGTGTTACCAGGATAAGGTACCCAGCCTTATCCATATACTATAGATCATTTTGGCAGTATACTTGAACCTGATCCACAATCATGTCATACATGAGGTTCAAATACTCAAACAATGCCAAGGGTGTTGGTTATTGGTATAGGATAAAACATGTTTCACTTTAATCCAGTAAACTCCTTTACTGAATTAAAACTTAATAACTCTTTATTACTAAATAGATTGTTTACAAACATAACAGTTTACAAACCACGAGTTTTAGGACATAAAACCCAACAGCCAGCCATCCCCGTTGAATTAGCAGCAGCAAACGCGGTCGAAGGAGGAATGGGGCCCAGTGCCGGATCCGCCTTAACTCCCAAACCGGCAATGTCGGACGTAGGATAGAATTCAAAAACGCCAGGCTGCCCACTTAACTTCACAGCACCATTTGCGGAAGACGGGGAGATAGCCGAGGTCTTCATTTGGCTCAGCCCTTCAATCACGCTAGGAGGTTGAATGTCAGCCACCGAAGCGTTACCTTCCGGAGCAAGAACCATTGGAGAAGAAGCTCGAATCCCTTCATCTTCAACCTCCCGCCAACTACTATTCGTATCAGCAATCCCCCGACCAGGATCTGACCCTAAAGTAGCTGCAACATCCACATGGGAGTCCACTGAAGTACTAATGGACGGAATCTGGGAATTCACACGAAGCTGCTCTGTTTTTGTACCCGAACTCACAGCCTCTGAATTTTGCCCCAAACTATCAGGAGCAGCCACTTTGGACCGTCCTTCACTTAGGATATCCTTTGCGACATCAGAACTTACAACTCCCATGGATTTTGTTGCAGAAATTTTGGAGAGTCGAAGACCAGGGAAACCCGAATACGAACCATTACTCTTTGCGAATGGTTTCTTTTGAGGGGACTTCTTCCTTCTCATATTGCACACACACAGCCGCGTGATCAGAAGGAGAAGACGAACACCCACAATCACGAAACCAGAGCACCACACTCCAACAAACCAAAACCAACAACGATCCAAAACCGAAAGAACACTAAAACAAATAAAAGCAAAACAGAGTTTGGAATACTTACCTCGGTGAAGCGCCCAGCTTTGCTAGCATGATCAGTAATCTTCATTAACCAACAAGCAGCAACCATGGAGAAAACCCCATCCACCCGAGGAAGAAGATGCCCCTCAATCGCAGCAGCTTCAAACCACCATCAGCAACCCCCTGATCAAACCAGTCCACCGTAACAGAAGCTTCCCCTCAGTCGCAGCAGCTTCAAACAGCAACCAGCAACCCCAGCAACCCCAGAACCAGCCCAATCCACCGTAGAAAGAGAAGAAACAGCCTCAAAAAAGCAGCTCCGCCATTGTAACGAGGAGAGAGAACAGAGAGAACAACCTCAAAAAAGCAGCTCCCCCTCCCTCCAGCTTCAGGCCGCTGAGGCTTCTGATAGGTTCTGGGCAGCAGCTAGGTGTGAAGAAGCCTCCCTTCGGCAGAAATCGAGGGTCAAGTGGCTGGCGTTAGGGGATAGGAACTCGGGGTTCTTTCATAGGAGCGTGAAAGTTAGGGCAGCTCGGAATAGCTTTTCCTCTTTGGTTGATGGTTCGGGGGTCAGGATGTCTTCCCATGAGGACATCTCGAGATCTCTGGTTCATTATTTCCAGGGTCTCTTGGGGTCCCAAGGGGTTGGTTATCGTGACCTCACAGAGCGATTAAAGCCGATGGTGGGGTTTTCGTGGTCTGATCAGTGTGTAACTGATCTTATCCGCCCCATCTCTCGAGATGAGGTTCGAGCTGTTCTCTTTTCCATGAGTAGTGCTAGGGCTCCTGGCCCGGATGGCTTCCCTGTGGGGTTTTTCAAAGCTGCTTGGAGTGTTGTTGGGGATGATTTCGTTTCGGCCGCGCTTCACTTCTTTGATACCTCCTTCCTTCCTCCTGGTATCAATGCCACCTCTCTTACCTTGATTCCTTAGAAGGTGGGTGACTCCCGGGTTGAGGATTTCAGGCCTATTTCCTGTTGTAATGTGTTGTATAAATGCATTGCAAAGGTTTTGGCTAATCGTCTTCGCGTGTGGTTGCCTTCCTTCATCAGTCCGAATCAGTCGGCCTTTGTTCAAGGTGGGAGCATTGTGGATAACATTCTGCTCTGCCAGGAGTTGGTTGGGGGTTACCACCTCAACAAAGGGATCCCGCGGTGTGTGCTGAAGATCGACTTGCAGAAAGCTTATGACTCTATCCAGTGGGATTTTCTCTTTGGCTTACTGCTTTCGATTGGTACGCCTTGCCAGTTTGTCAACTGGATCCGGGCTTGCGTTACTTCGCCTATGTTCTCCATTTCGGTGAATGGGTCCTCTGAGGGGTTTTTTGCGGGTAGGCGTGGTCTCCGTCAGGGTGATCCCCTGTCCCCTTACTTGTTCGTCATGTGTATGGAAGTCTTGTCGCGGCTGCTGAATTCCCCGCCACCTGAGTTTGAGTTTCATCCCAAGTGTGAGAGGGTTAATCTTACCCATCTTTGCTTTGCGGATGACTTGATGATTTTCTCCGCGGGGAACAGGACTTCTTTGAGGTTTGTTCAGCAGACATTACTTCACTTCCAGGAGCTTTCAGGCCTTGTGGCTAACTCCGCTAAGAGCTCGATGTTCTGTGCGGGGGTTCCTGTCCAGGTGGCTGTCGGTCTGGCTGAGTTCATGGGTGTTGCTCTTGCAACCTTGCCTGTTTGTTACTTAGGTCTCCCTCTCATCTCTGGTCGGCTGTCTTCTCGGGATTGCCAGCCTCTGATTGATCGGATCACCTCTAGGATTGGCAGTTGGACTGCTAGGGCTCTTTCCTATGCGGAAAGGTTGCAGCTTATCCAGTCGGTCTTCCAGAGCTTCCAGGTCTATTGGGCTAGTGTGTTTGTGCTGCCTGCTCGTATAGTCCATAGGGTTGAGAGTTTGCTTCGGTGCTACCTCTAGAAGGGCTCTCCTTCTGGTCGTGGGGGGGCGAAGGTTGCCTGGGATGACATTTGTTTGCCGAAGAGTGAGGGAGGTTTGGGTATTCGTCATATCCAATCCTGGAACTCGGCAGCGGTTATGAAGCTCCTTTGGCTCCTTCTGCTTCGCTCGGGTTCTCTGTGGGTGGATTGGATGGAGGAGTATATCCTCCGTGGTCGGTCTCTTTGGACGATTCCTGTGTCGTCTATGTGGTCTTGGTGCCTCAAGGCGATTATGGGGCTTCGGGACCAGTTCCGTCCCCTTGTCCGGTTTTCCATTGGCGACGGTTCTAGGTGTCGTATGTGGGTTGATCCTTGGCTGCCTGATGGTCCTATTCTCCCCAGAATTAGTGATCGTATCTTGTATGACGCAGCTAGTCATATTCAAGCTATGGTCTCTGATTTTCTGCTACCTGATGGTTCGTGGCGGTGGCCAGTAGTGTCTCCTGATTTGTTGGAGATCGCCGATGCCGTGCGCTCTACTGTGTGTTGCCCAGGTAGGGAGGATAGGTTGATCTGGGTTCCAGGAGGGATTGGTTTTTCGGTTTCCAGTGCGTGGGAGGCGATTCGCCCCCGTGGGACTGTGGTTTCGTGGCAGGGTTTGCTATGGTTCGGGGGGAATATTCCGCGTCATGCTTTTGTCACCTGGCTGGCCTTGAGGGACCGTTTGTATACTCGTGATAGGCTGGCTAGGTGGATCCCCTCGACACCTACCGATTGTTTGCTTTGTTTGTCCGGGACTGAGTCCCGTGACCACTTGTTCTTCCAGTGCCCCTTTGCGAGTTTGGTGTGGGAGGATATCCTCTGTTGGGGCAGAGCTTCCCGCCTCGTTCTCCCTTGGGATGCTGAGCTTGAGTGGATTTGTCGGGTGAGTGCTGGGCAGCACAAGCGTAAGCTTGTTTGGAGGGTGGCCTGGTGTGTTGTGATCTACCATATTTGGATGGAACGCAACTTGCGTTTTCACGGCCCGAGTCACCGCCCTCCTCAGTCGGTTATCGCTGCTATTCGGTCTGATATTTCTTCTGCATGCTCGTCCTGGGTGGGTGCGGTTTCGGCTGTCTCCCCCTGGGATTCTTTTGATTGACTTTGTCTTGTTCTTTGAGTGTGTGCAGGTGTTTTGTCAGGTTGCTCTTTGTGGTGCTATTTCGCTTCTGGAGATTGCTTCTTCCCCTGCTTTGTCCCTGGTTGCTGCTGCTGTCTCTTCTCTGGAGGGGTTCTGTTTTGGTCTGTGCGGCTTGGTTGTTTGAGCTTGTCCCTGTGCTTGTTCATGCTCCGAGGACGCTGCTTGCAGAGGCTCGATCAGTTGCTTGCTTTCTTCATCTGTCTGTCCATTGCTGTCCTTGGCCTTTCTCCCCTGGTGGGCTTCTTGTGTGGGGCTTTGAGAGGCTAGTCTGTGGGGTGTCACCAGCTGTTGGGGTTGGTTCAGGCGGTGCTTGCTTCTTCTGTAGTTGGCTGTCCTTCTCTGTTCTGTGGGTGCTCGGTGTCCCCTGGCGGTCCTGGTTCCTAATTGAGCTGAGTTCTGGATGCTTGTTGTCAGCCCAAAAGGCGCTTTGTCCTGAGGGTGTGTGGGCTTTTGGTGGGTCCTTGGATTTGGCTTTGTCGAGGGAAGCGATGCTGGCTGGGTCCCTGTGGCTTTCTGCCGTGCCTGCATACCGGATGGTTGTTCTTTTGCCATAAGTAGGGGGAAGACGAGTTGATGGGCCTCTTCTTTGTTCGGTTTCTTGGTCGTGCTTGGGGGGCGGGCTTCTTGCTTGCATATGTTGGATGGCCAGCTTGGCCCCTTTTTTCTCAGCTTCTGCCTGTCCTCTCTCTGCTTTTGCTTGGTGCCCCTTGACCCTGTCTGGAGTCGCTTTTTCGCTCGTGCCGGCCGGGGGATGGATGGCCTGGGGTGTTTTGTGGGCGGATGAGGAGTCATGCTTTGTTCGGGTTCTGTCTTATTGTTTCCTCTTGCTTCAGCTGGTTCGTTTGCTTTTTGAGTTGTGTTACATTTTTCTGTTTTTTGTCCTTTCTGGCTCCTTCCCGCTTGTGGGTTGGATGCTGGGGTTTGTTGTTGTTGGTTTCTTTGTTGCTTTCTCTCGGGCTGTGAGGTTTCCGTTGGGTTGTTTTGGTTCTGTTGTCGTACATTGGTTCTCCCAGTGTTTGTTCTCTTGTTTGTTGTGCCCTTTGGCCTCGGGCTTTGAGGTCTTTTGCTTATATATATTTTTTTTTGCAAAAGTGATTATATATAAGCAAAAGGCCTCAAAGCCCGAGGCCAAAGGGCACAACAACAAGGGAACAAACACTGGGAGAGCCAATGTACGACAACAAAACGAAAACAACACAACGGAAACCTCACAGCCCGAGGGAAAGCAATAAGCCAAACAACAACAAACCCCAGCATCCAACCCACAAACGGGAAGGAGCTAGAAAAAACAAAAAGCAGAAAGAAGTAACACAACTAAAAAGCAAAGAAACAGCTGAAGCAGGAGGAAAACAAAGAGATAGATCACGAGGGAAACGTGACACCTCAACCGCGATCTGCCCACAAAACTCCCCAGACCATCCAACCCCCGGCCGGAACTAGCGACAGAGCAACACCAGACAGGGACAAGGGGCACCAAGCAAACCAGAGAGAGGACAGGCAGATGCTGAGAAAGAAGGGGCCAAGCTGGCCAACCTTCAAATGCAAGCAAGAATCTCGCCCCCCAAGCTCGACCAAGAAACCGAACAAAGAAGAGGCCCAACAACTCATCTTCCCCCTACTTATGGCAAAAGAACAACCATCCGGTATGCAGGCACGGCAGAAAGCCACAGGGACCCAGCCAGCATCGCTTCCCTCGACAAAGCCAGATCCAAGGACCCACCAAAAGCCCACACACCCTCAGGACAAAGCGCCTTTCGGGGTGACAACAAGCGACCAGAACTCAACTCAATTAGGAACCAGGACCGGCAGGGGACAACGAGAACCCACAGAACAAGAGAAGGACAGCCAACTGCAGAAGAAACAAGCACCGCCTGAAGCACTCCAACAGCTCGGGACGCCCCACAGACTAGCCTCGCAGAGCCCCACACAAGAATCCCACCAGGGAGAAAAGCCAAGGGCAGCCAAGGACAAACAGATGAAGAAGCCAGCACCAAAACCAGAAACCCCTCCAGAAGAAAGGACAACAGCAAGAACCAGGGACAGAACAGGGGAAGAAGCAAACGCCATAAGCGAGACAGCACCACATAGAGCAACCTGACAAAAAACCTGCACACACTCAAAGAACAAGACGAAGTCAATCAAAAGAATCCCAGGGGGAGACGGCCGAAACCGCACCCACCCAGGACGAGCAAGCAGAAGAAATATCAGACCGAATAGCAGCGATAACCGACTGAGTAGGGCGGTGACCCGGGCCATGAAAACGCAAATTGCGTTCCATCCAGATATGGTAAATCACGGCACACCAGGCCACCCTCCAAACAAGCTTACGCTTGTGCTGCCCAGCACTCACCCGACAAATCCACTCAAGCTCAGCATCCCAAGGGAGAACGAGGCGGGAAGCTCTGCCCCAACAGAGGATATCCTCCCACACCAAACTCGCAAAGGGGCACTGGAAGAACAAGTGGTCACGGGACTCAGTCCCGGACAAACAAAGCAAACAATCAGTAGGTGTCGAGGGGATCCACCGAGCCAGCCTATCACGAGTATACAAGCGGTCCCTCAAGGCCAGCCAAGTGACAAAAGCATGACGCGGAATATTCCCCCCGAACCAAAGCAAACCCTGCCACGGGACCACTGTCCCACGGGGGCGAATCGCCTCCCAAGCACTAGAGACCGAAAAACCAATCCCGCCAGGAACCCAGATCAACTTATCCTCCCTACCTGGGCAACACACAGTAGAGCGCACAGCATCGGCGAGCTCCAACAAATCAGGAGACACTGCCGGCCACCGCCACGAACCATCAGGTAGCAAAAAATCAGAGACCATCGCTTGAATATGACTAGCTGCGTCATACAAGATACGATCACTAATTCTGGGGAGAATAGGACCATCAGGCAGCCAAGGATCAACCCACATACGACACCTAGCACCGTCACCTATGGAGAAGCGGATAAGAGGACGGAATTGGTCCCGAAGCCCCATAATTGCCTTGAGGCACCAAGACCACGTAGACGACACAGGAATCGTCCAAAGAGACCGACCACGGAGGATATACGCCTCCATCCAAGCCACCCACAGGGAACCAGAGCGAAGCAGGAGGAGCCAGAGGAGCTTCATAACTGCAGCCGAGTTCCAGGAGGGGATATGACGAATACCTAAACCTCCCTCACTCTTCGGCAAACAAATGTCAGCCCAGGCAACCTTTGCCCCCCCACAACCAGAAGGAGAGCCCTTCCAGAGGTAGCAACGAAGCAAACTCTCAACCCTATGGACTATACGAGCAGGCAGCACAAAGACACTAGCCCAATAGACCTGGAAGCTCTGAAGGACCGACTGGATAAGCTGCAACCTACCAGCATAGGAAAGAGCCCTAGCAGTCCAACTGCCAATCCGAGAGGTGATCCGATCAATTAGAGGCTGGCAATCCCTATAAGACAACCGACCTGAGATGAGAGGGAGCCCTAAGTAACACACAGGCAAGGTCGCCAGAGCAACACCCATGAACTCAGCCAGACCTACAGCCACCTGGACAGGAACCCCCGCGCAGAACATCGAGCTCTTAGCAGAGAGTAAACACCATTATATATATTCACCTTTGCAAAAAAAAAAAAAGTATGATATCACCATTAGTATGCATTGACACCAAATCACAAAGTGTGTCATTTTGAACTTTATCATCTTCTACCTCTTCAATAGGCCGAATTTCAGTAGGTAAACTAACCTTTTCCAAAGATAAAGTAACACTGGAAGTTGGTTTAGGTTTAGTGTACCTTGTAGATTTCTTAGGGCAATCTTCCCCTCTTTCAACAGATTGAATGACCCTTTTCTTTTTTGCAACGGTAGTTTAATTAATGCGGGGATTGAACCCATGACCTTTTGGTCACCGGCACAACCCTATGCCAATTGAGCTATGCTCGGTTTGGCTGTATGACCCTTTTCTCCCTTGCTTGGTCCCGCAAATTCAACTCTTGCTCTATTTCAAATAGCTCATTGATGCATTGGCGCATCTCAGCTATATTGTCGAGAAAATCTTTCATAAAATGATCATCACGATTGTAGGTCTCACGACGTCTTCTTCTTTGGTGCAACATGGCTTGCCAAATGAAAAACCTCACAAGCAATTCCTCGTGTGTTTACTCTCCTTTATAATGAAGATCACTCATGTTTACACTCGATTATAATCTCACAGCTCAGTTGGTTGGAGCAAAACTGAGAGCTATGAAAGTTTTGCAATCAAGTAATAAACAAGCATGTAAAAAAAAGCAACTATTAACTTAATTAGTGGATATATTCAAAGAACAAAGTTAAAGAAAAGAATATGAAATGAAAAGACACAATTTGACTTTTTATGGTTGAGAATGTGATTGGAATCAATGAGCACAAGTTACAACTCATGCATTAATTGCAGTGTATTGGAATTGTAGATTACAACTCATGCATGCATTGAAAAACCAATTGACATGCAAAACTAGAAACAAACTAATTTGACACTTTTTTTTTTCCTTTTTTTTTTAATTTGGGCAGAATGTAAAGGATAGAGATGTAATAGATTGTTCTAATAATTCAAAATTGAAAAGAACAAAACTTGGAAATTTAAAAGACAAAATTTAAAGATAGATTTTTTTTTTCTAATCTTGAGCTTTCGGTTAGAACAACCTAAGCTCTGATACCAAATGATACGAAACCCTAGTGAATTGGATCAAGAACCCCTTGGTTATACGAACCCTTGAATCACAAACACTAAAACCCCTTAATCAGATCGGTTTCACCCCAAGATAAAGAGAAGAATAGAAAATACCTTAGATCGAATATCCAAGGATGAGGAACTTGTCCCTAACCTTGAACCGAAACACTCCACTATTAGATTGATCAAGTCTAATAGAATGCTTCTCAAACATGCAAGTCAAACAAGAAATGCAAAGGTAACAATAGCTCTCGGCTATGGAAATGCTCCAATGGAGTTTTCAATTCAAATATCTAAGTTGTTTTCTTACATTAGACATGACCAATCCCTTTTATAGACAAGGAATTCAGCCAAGAGACTATTTAACTCCCTAACATAAATGCCAATATGAAAAGCCACCTTGAAATACCAAAGGGTGCCTTGATATTCTAAAAGGCTTCTGATACGGATCCAATCACCGAACCATTGCATGTACCGGAAGGAGCCATTACAAGAAGCAAGGCAAAGAAGATTCAAGAGGCTTTTACACTACATCTTCAAAGGCTAGCTAATGCACAAGAAGAGACAAATATTTTTGAACCCAAATTTCTTTACAATGTTATTTCAATGAGTCAAGAAGATAATGGTGTGAAGATGGCACGGGAAAAGTCTTCTAGTTTGAAAGATGGCACGGGGGACAAAAAAACTGTGCAGAAATTGTAAGCAGTGGGCTGTCCAGCTTGCACCTCTTGGGAGTTTGGAGTGTTTCAACTACTCAAACGTTGGAATATTGAAAAGCACGTCTTAAAGTAGCTAGTTAAGACAATTTAAAGCATTTCTTTTGTTTTGGGTTTTTCCATATGACTTTTCAATTGTTGTTGAATTGAATTTCATTCCATAAGTTTTATTTTCTTCAATTCTGCATTTAATGACTTTTGGAGACCTTTGGTATTTGGAAGCTTGAACGTCCATTTTGGCCTATTTAAAGGCTTGTAATGCTCTTCAAAATACATATTATGCTTATCAAGAACTTGTGTTTCTTAAAACCCCTTTTGGTGTTGTTTCTTTCAAATCTTGTTTTAGGTTTGATGTTAATCGGTTCATTGAATTAGTTTTGATCAACCTAATTCTGGAGTGAGTCGTCTTAGGATCTAAGAGTGACAATCATAGATTCTAAGTGTGATCTAAGAGTCATTCACCTTCTAACTAAACTCTTGGTTGGAATCAATCGTTAAGTTAGTCTTCTTTGTGGGCATTTACAAGGATCCTAGAAGGACCTCTAGCTTTGTAAATCAAGCAACGTTGGGAGCTTATCATTTGGTATCAGAGCACGTGGTCAACATCTTCGGCCGTCTCTAGAGGTGAAATATCTTTACTTTGTGTTATTATTATTATTAATTTTTCTGAAAGCATTTACTTATAAAGTGTAATACAAGACATACTACAACTTGTCTTGAAAGTCTTGCTCTCGGATTATCAAAAAAAAAAAAAAAAAAAAAAAAAAAAAACAGTAGCAAAAGAAGAAGAAATCAGTAGCAAAAGTGCAAAAAAAAAAAAAAAAAAAAAAAATCAAAGATCCGAGGCACACGAAAAGTTCTCGTCATTAAGTTTTAATTTGATTTTTGAGTTATTGATCCTAAGGTTGAGTTTCTCTAGTATTAGTTTGTGAGAAGTTGATTTTTTTGAATTGGTTATATCAAGCTTAAAGTAAGATTGCACCAAAATCTAAACCAACCCTTACATCTTTGACCTAGTACCAAAAGCCTACCCTTGAGTGTTAAACACGAGTGTCCTTGAGTGAAATCTTTGTGAGAAGTGTGGAGAGGTCCTCTTTACTGTTTAGTTTTTGTTCTACTTCAATTTTTTTGATAGATCATGGCGCATAATGGAAAAGATGTACAACAAGTGGTAGATCCAAATATGGCTATTCTTCAAGCCATTCAAGGTATGATGGAAATGATGAATGAAGATAGACAAGAAAGGAGGGCACAACAACAACGAGAAGAACAAGCATTGCAAGAAGATGAAGGCATGTTTGACATAGCTTTAGCCGAACAAGAAAGAAACTTTGGAGGAAGAGGAAATATGAGAGGAAGAGGAAGAGTTAACCTTGCAAACATTATGCAACCTAGAAGGATGGAAAGAGTGAATGAAGATAGAGATGGAGGCGTTAAACTCAAGATCCCACCTTTTAGTGGAACAGCGGATTCCGAGACATACTTGCAATGGGAAAGGAAGATAGAACATGTGTTTGATTGCAATACATATAGTGAGAATAAGAAGATGAAACTTGCCATTGCCGAATTCACCAATTATGCATGTGATTGGTATCATCATCTCAAATCCGACCGAAGAAGAAAAGAGGAGGATCCCATAGAAACTTGGGAAGAACTTAAAGAAGCCATGAGAAAAAGGTATGTTCCTAAACATCATGAAAGAGATTTGAAAACTAAATTGCAAACTTTGAGGCAAGGAACAAAAAGTGTTGCTGAATATTATCAAGAGATGGAGACTTTGATGGAAAGAGCAAAGATCCGGGAAGAGGAGGAAGACACCATGTCTAGATTCATGGGAGGTTTGAATCAAGAACTTGCTCATATTGTCGATAGAAATCCACCACCTTTTTTGGAAGATATGTATCACTATGCTGTCAAAATTGAAGCTCAGTTGAAGGCAGAAAAGGAACATTCGAAGAGGTATACATCTAAAGCTAACAACTTTTCAAATTCTAATACTTGGAACAAGAATGGTTTTGTGAATAGGAATGAATCAACACATTCAAAAGAGAAGTTTGGTGCTGCCAAAAGAGTGGAGGCCGAGAGCTCCAATGCTAAAAAAAATGAAGTTTCAAAGGAGGTAAGGGAGAAGTCTAGTTCTATTCAATGTTGGAAATGCAAAGGATTTGGACACATGAGCAAAGAGTGTGTCAATAAAAGAGTCATGGTGGTAAGAAATGGCGTGCTTGAATCAGATGATGAATGTGAGGAACATGATGCACAAATTGAGGAAGAATCTGAAGCACATGATGGTGAGTATGTTGAAGAAGGTAACTGCATATCCTTGATTTCAAGAAGGGTACTTAATGTGCAAATCAAGGAAGATAAAGTTGAAGATCAAAGAGAAAACTTGTTTCACACAAGATGCTTAGTTGAAAAGAATCCATGTAGCTTGGTGATCGATAGTGGAAGTTGCACAAATGTGGTGAGTAGTTTTCTTGTAAAAAGACTTCAACTTGCGACCCATCCACATCCGAAACCATACAAACTTCATTGGTTGACAAACAAAGGAGAACTTAAGGTGAACTCTCAAGCTCTTATTCCTTTTACTTTGGGAAGATATAAGGATGAAGTTCTTTGCGATGTTGTACCTATGCATGCGGGGGATATATTGTTAGGTCGACCTTGGCAATATGATAGAGAAGTTACATATAATGGGCTGCTGAACAAGTATAACTTTACTTTGAATGGAAAGAAGTTTACTTTACTTCCATTGTCTCCATACGAAGTACATTGTGACCATTTGAAGTTAGAGAAAAAAAGAATAGAATTCGAAGAAAGAGAGAGGAGAGAAGAAAGTAAGTTCAAAGAGAGAGAGAAGAGTGACAAAAAAGAGAAAAGTGAGGGGAAAATGGTGAGTGAAAACCAAGAGAGAAAAAAGAGTGAATTTGAGGAAAAAAGAAAGTATGTGAGTTTGGTTATAAGAAAAGGGGAAGTGAGGAATGAGTTATTCACTCAAGAACCAATCTTTGTGCTTATGTGCAAAAGAATGTGTTTAGCAACTAACTCAAATTCTGATTGTGTTTTGCCAAGTGCTTTTAAGTCTCTTTTGCAGGAATTTAATGACATGTTTCCACATGAGGATGCACAAACGGGTTTACCTCCTTTAAGAGGGATTGAACATCAAATCGACTTCATACCTGGGGTAACTCTTCCAAACATGGCTGCCTATAGGACAAACCCAACTGAGACTAAGGAGATCCAAAGGCAAGTCGAAGAACTCATGGATAAAGGCTATGTTAGAGAAAGCATGAGTCCTTGCTCGGTTCCGGTAATTTTGGTACCAAAGAAAGATGGCACATGGAGAATGTGTGTTGATTGTCGCGCCATCAACAAGATAACGGTAAAGTATCGACATCCTATTCCTAGATTGGATGACATGTTAGATGAATTGCATGGTGCTTCTTTGTTTTCAAAAATAGATCTTAAAAGTGGTTATCATCAAATTCGAATGCAATTAGGAGATGAGTGGAAAACGGCTTTCAAAACAAAGTTTGGACTTTATGAGTGGCTTGTTATGCCATTTGGCCTTACTAATGCACCAAGTACTTTTATGAGGTTAATGAACCATGTTTTGAGGGAATATATTGGAAAATTTGTTGTTGTCTATTTTGATGATATCCTTGTTTACTCAAAAAGCTTGAATGATCACATTTTGCATGTTAAGACAATTTTGCTTAAACTTAGAGAAGAAAAGCTTTATGCGAACTTCAAAAAGTGTAGTTTTTGTCTAGACCAAGTCAATTTCCTAGGGTTTATTGTTGGGAAGGATGGAGTGCACGTTGATGAAGAAAAGGTAAAGGCTATTCGAGAGTGGCCAACACCCACCAATGCAACTGAGGTAAGATCCTTTCATGGTTTGGCTAGTTTTTATAGGAGGTTTATTAAAGATTTCAGTAGCATAGCCTCACCATTGAATGAACTTGTTAAAAAGCATGTGAAATTTGAATGGAAAGAAAAGCAAGAGAATGCATTCAATGAGCTAAAAGAAAAATTAACCAATGCACCTTGTCTTATTCTACCTAACTTTGATAAATCTTTTGAGATTGAATGTGATGCAAGTGGGATAGGTATAGGAGCTGTTTTGATGCAGGAACAAAGGCCAATCATGTTCTTTAGTGAAAAGCTAAATGGAGCACAACTCAACTACCCGACTTATGACAAAGAGCTACATGCACTTGTGAGGGCTTTGCAAGTTTGGCAACATTACTTGTGGCCAAAGGAGTTTGTTATCCATACTGATCATGAAAGTTTGAAGCACCTCAAAAGCCAAACCAAGTTAAATAGGAGGCATGCTAAATGGGTGGAGTTCATTGAGACATTTCCTTATGTCATTCATTACAAAAAAGGTAAGGACAATGTGGTGGCCGATGCATTATCAAGAAGGTATGCTCTATTTTCTTCGCTTAGTGCAAAAGTTCTTGGTTTTAAACACATGATTGAGTTGTATAAGGTTGAGAAATCTGAATTTTTTGATGTGTATACACAATGTTTAGGAGGGAAAAATGTACTTGACCATATTGTGTTTGATGGTATGCTATTTAGGAAGGGTAAGCTTTGTATTCCTAAGTGTTCTATTCGAGAGTTACTTGTGAAGGAGGCTCATGGGGGAGGACTTATGGGGCATTTTGGAGAATTCAAAACATATAGCATGTTGTGTGAACACTTTTATTGGTTGAAAATGAGAAAGGATGTGAACAAAGTGTGCAAGCAATGTTTCAAATGTAAGGAGGCCAAGTCTAAGACACAACCACATGGTCTTTACACACCTTTAGATGTTCCTAGTGAACCTTGGGTAGACATTAGCATGGATTTTGTTTTAGGGTTACCAAGGACTAGAAAACATCATGATAGCATTTTTGTGGTGGTTGATAGGTTTAGTAAGATGGCACACTTCATTCCATGTAACAAAACGGACGATGCTACTAACATAGCTAATCTATTCTTTAGGGAAGTGGTTAGATTGCATGGCATTCCCAAAACAATTGTTAGTGATAGGGATGTTAAATTTTTAAGTCATTTTTGGAAAGTCTTGTGGGGAAAATTGGGTACTAAGCTTTTGTTTTCTACAACTTCTCACCCACAAACTGATGGACAAACCGAGGTGGTTAATAGAACATTGGGAGCCTTGCTTAGGTCACTGATTTCTAAGAATCTTAAGTCTTGGGAGGAGAGTCTACCTTTTGTAGAGTTTGCATACAATAGAGCAATACATAGCACTACTCATTGTTCACCTTTTGAGGTTGTGTATGGCTTTAATCCTTTAACTCCTCTAGATTTATCACCTTTACCACCTAATATGTTTACTAGTGATGCAGCTTGTTCTAAGGCTGAATACATCAAGACTTTGCACAAAGAAATCAAAGAAAGGATTGAAAAGAAGAATCAAAAGTTAGTCACTCGCAAGAACCGAGGGAGAAAGGAATTGATTTTTAAACCTGGTGATTGGGTTTGGGTTCATCTACGAAAGGAAAGGTTTCCGGATCAAAGGAAGTCAAAACTTCAACCAAGGGGAGATGGTCCTTTTCAAGTGCTTGAACGGATCAATGACAATGCATACAAACTAGATCTTCGAGGTGAGTACAATGTAAGTTCTACTTTTAATGTTGCTGATTTAACTTCTTTTGATATAGGTGATGAAGACCTTGATTTGAGGACAAATCCTTTTAAAGAAAGGGGGGATGATACGGATCCAATCACCGAACCATTGCATGTACCGGAAGGAGCCATTACAAGAAGCAAGGCAAAGAAGATTCAAGAGGCTTTTACACTACATCTTCAAAGGCTAGCTAATGCACAAGAAGAGACAAATATTTTTGAACCCAAATTTCTTTACAATGTTATTTCAATGAGTCAAGAAGATAATGGTGTGAAGATGGCACGGGAAAAGTCTTCTAGTTTGAAAGATGGCACGGGGGACAAAAAAACTGTGCAGAAATTGTAAGCAGTGGGCTGTCCAGCTTGCACCTCTTGGGAGTTTGGAGTGTTTCAACTACTCAAACGTTGGAATATTGAAAAGCACGTCTTAAAGTAGCTAGTTAAGACAATTTAAAGCATTTCTTTTGTTTTGGGTTTTTTTTTTTTTTGCAAAAGTGATTATATAAAGCAAAAGACCTCAAAGCCCGAGGCCAAAGGGCACAACAAACAAGAGAAACACACAGGGAGAACCAATGTATGACACAAACCAAACAACCCAACGGAAACCTCACAGCCCGAGGGAAAGCAACAAAGAAACCAAACAACAACAGACCCCAGCATCCAACCCACAAGCGGGAAGGAGCCAGGAAAGACAAAGAGCAGAAAAAAGTAACACAACTCAAAAAACTAAGAACAAGCTGAAAGCAAGAGGAAACAAAGACAGAACGCGACCGAAGCAAGACTCCTCAACTGCGAAACATGGCACCTCATCCGCCCACAAACACCCCAGGCCATCCACCCCCGGCCGGCACGAGCGAAAAGGCGACTCCAGACAGGGTCAAGGGGCACCAAGCAAAAACAGAGAGAGGACAGGCAAATGCTGAGAAAAAGGGGCCAAGCTGGCCATCCATCAAAAGCAAGCAAGAAGCCCGCCCCCCAAACACGACCAAGAACCAAACAAAGAAGAGGCCCATCAACCCGTCTTCCCCCTACTTATGGCAAAAGAACAACCATCCGGTATGCAGGCCCGGCAGAAAACCACAAGGACCCAGCCAGCATCGCTTCCCTCGACAAAGCCAGATCCAAGGACCCACCAAAAGCCCACACACCCTCAGGACAAAACGCCTTTCGGGGTGACAACAAGCATCCAGAAACTCAGCTCGAATAGGAACCAGGACCGACAGGGGACAACGAGCACCCCCACCCCAGAGAAGGACAGCCAACTGCAGAAGAACAAGCACCGCCTGGACCACCCCATCAGCTGGTGACACCCCACAGACAAGCCTCTCGAAGCCCCACACAAGAAGCCCGCCAGGGGAGAAAGGCCAAGGACAGCAAACAGACAGATGAAGAAGGCCAGCAACAGAAAGAGCCACAGCAAGCAGCGACCACAGAGCAAGAACAGCACAGGGACAAACTCAAACAACCAAGCCGCACAGACCAAAACAGGAAACCACTAGAGAAAAGGCAGCAGCATCAACCAGGGACAGAGCAGGGGAAGAAACAATTGCCAGAAGCGAAACAGCACCGCAAAGAGCAACCTAACAAACACCTGCACACACTCAAAGAACAAGACAAAGTCAATCAAAAGAGTCCCAGGGGGAGCCGGCCGAAACCGCACCCACCCAGGACGAGCATGCAGAAGAAATATCAGACCGAATAGCAGCGATAACCGACTGAGGAGGGCGGTGACCTGGGCCGTGGAAACGCAAGTTGTTTTGGGTTTTTCCATATGACTTTTCAATTGTTGTTGAATTGAATTTCATTCCATAAGTTTTATTTTCTTCAATTCTGCATTTAATGACTTTTGGAGACCTTTGGTATTTGGAAGCTTGAACGTCCATTTTGGCCTATTTAAAGGCTTGTAATGCTCTTCAAAATACATATTATGCTTATCAAGAACTTGTGTTTCTTAAAACCCCTTTTGGTGTTGTTTCTTTCAAATCTTTTTTTTTTTGCAAAAGTGAATATATATAAAAGCAAAAGGCCTCAAAGCCCGAGGCCAAAGGGCACAACAACAAGAGAACAAACACTGGGGGAACCAATGTACGACAACCAAATAAAACAAAAGAAAACAACACAACGGAAACCTCACAGCCCGAGGGAAAGCACCAAAAGCAACTTAATAAAACAAACAACGGAAACCTCACAGCCCGAGGGAAAGCAACAAAAGCAACTAATAAAACACACAACAACACTCCAGCAAACAACCCACAAGCAGGAAGGAGCTAGAAACAAAACACAACAGAAAGGCAAAGAAACAGCTGAAACAGGCCGAAAATCGTGACACCTCAACCGCGAAGCAAGACCACTCACCGCCCACAACACTCCCCAGGCCATCCACCCCTGCCGGAACTAGCGAAAGAGCGGCTGCAGACAGGTTCAAGGGGCACCGAGCAAAAACAGGGACAGGACAGGCAGATGCTGAGAAAAAAGGGGGGGGCCAAGCTAGCCATCCATCAAATGCAAGCAAGAAGCCCGCCCCCCAAGCTCGACCAAGGAACCGAACAAAGAAGAGGCCCATCAACTCGTTTTCCCCCTACTTATGGCAAAGGAACAACCATCCGGTATGCAGGCACGGCAGGAAACCACAGGGACCCAGCCAGCATCGCTTCCCTCGACAAAGCCAGATCCAAGGACCCACCAAAAGCCCACACACCTTCAGGACAAGGCGCCTTTCGGGGTGACAACAAGCATCCAGAACTCCTCTCCATTAGGAACCAGGACCGACAGGGGACAACGAGCACCCACAGAACAAGAGAAGGACAGCCAACTGCAGAAGAAACAAGCACCGCCTGAACCAGCCCGACAGCTAGGGACACCCCACAGACTATCCTTGCAGAGCCCCACACAAGAAGCCACCAGGGAAGACGGCAAAGGAAAGGCAAGGAACAGACAGAAGAAGAGCCAGCAACAGAAACAAGCCTCAGAAAGCTGCGAACAAAGAACAATAATAAGCACAGGGACAAGCGCAAACAACTAAGCCACCCAGACCAAACCAAAACCCCTTCAGGGAAGGGACAGCAGCATGAGCCAGGGACAGAGCAGGGGAAGAAAACAATCGCCAAACGCGAGACAGCGCCACAAGAGCAACCTGACATAACACCTGCAAACACTCAAAGAAACAAACAAAGTCAATCAAAAGAATCCCAGGGGGAGCCAGCCGAAACCGCACCCACCCAGGACGAGCATGCAGAAGAAATATCAGACCGAATAGCAGAGATAACCGACTGAGCAGGGCGGTGACCCGGGCCATGAAAACGCAAATTGCGTTCCCTCCAAATATGGTATATCACAGCACACCAGGCCACCCTCCAAACAAGCTTACGCTTGTGCTGCCCAGCACTCTCCCGACAAATCCACTCAAGCTCAGCATCCCAAGGGAGAACGAGGCGGGAAGCTCTGCCCCAACAGAGGATATCCTCCCACACCAAACTCGCAAAGGGACACTGGAAGAACAAGTGGTCACGGGACTCAGACCCGGACAAACAAAGCAAACAATCTGTAGGAGTCGAGGGGATCCACCTAGCCAGCCGATCACGAGTATACAAGCGGTCCCTCAAGGCCAGCCAGGTGACAAAAGCATGACGCGGAATATTCCCCCCGAACCAGATCAAACTTTGCCACGGCACCACAGTCCCACGAGGTCGAATCGCCTCACAAGCACTAGAAACCGAAAACCCAATCCCACCAGGAACCCAGATCAACTTATCCTCCCTACCTGGGCAACACACAGTAGAACGCACAGCATCGGCGATCTCCAATAAATCAGGAGACACTACCGGCCACCGCCACGAACCATCAGGTAGCAAAAAATCAGAGACCATAGCTTGAATATGACTAGCTGCGTCATACAAGATACGATCACTAAGTCTTGGGAGAATAGGACCATCAGGTAGCCAAGGGTCCACCCACATACGACACCTAGAACCATCACCAATGGAAAACCGGATAAGAGGACGGAATCGGTCTCGAAGCCCCATAATCGCCTTGAGGCACCAAGACCACGTAGACGACACAGGAATCATCCAGAGAGACCGACCACGGAGGATATACGCCTCCATCCAAGCCACCCACAGAGAACCAGAACGAAGCAGGAGGAGCCAGAGGAGCTTCATAACTGCTGCCGAGTTCCAGGAGGGGATATGACGAATACCCAAACCTCCCTCACTCTTCGGCAAACAAATGTCAGCCCAGGCCACCTTGGCCCCCCCACAACCAGAAGGAGAGCCCTTCCAGAGGTAGCAACGAAGCAAACTCTCAACCCTATGGACTATACGAGCTGGCAGAACA
Organism: Herpetospermum pedunculosum; assembly: GCA_028017165.1. Lineage (NCBI taxonomy): Eukaryota > Viridiplantae > Streptophyta > Magnoliopsida > Cucurbitales > Cucurbitaceae > Herpetospermum > Herpetospermum pedunculosum. The sequence goes on from CM051522.1 coordinate 43,176,449, forward strand.
AACACACTAGCCCAATAGACTTGGAAGCTCTGAAGGACCGACTGGATAAGCTGCAACCTTCCGGCATAGGAAAGAGCCCTAGCTGTCCAACTGCCAATCCTAGAGGTGATCCGATCAATCAGAGGCTGGCAATCCCGAGAAGACAACCGACCCGAGATGAGAGGGAGACCTAAGTAACACACAGGCAAGGTTGCCAGAGCAACACCCATGAACTCAGCCAGATCAACAGCCACCTGGGCAGAAACCCCCGCGCAGAACATCGAGCTCTTAGCGGAGTTGGCCACAAGGCCAGAAAGCTCCTGGAAGTGAAGCAGAGTCTGCTGGACAAACCGCAAAGAAGCCCTATTCCCCGCAGAGAAAATCATCAAGTCATCCGCAAAGCAAAGATGGGTAAGATTAACCATCTCACACTTGGGATGAAACTCGAAACCAGGCGGCGGGGAATTCAGCAGCCGCGATAAGACTTCCATACACATGACGAACAGGTAAGGGGACAGGGGGTCACCCTGACGGAGACCACGCCTACCCGCAAAAAACCCCTCAGAGGACCCATTCACCGAGATGGAGAACATAGGCGAAGTAACGCAAGCCCGGACCCAGTTAACAAACTGGCAGGGCGTACCAATCGAAATCAGTAAGCCAAAGAGAAAATCCCACTGAATAGAGTCATAAGCCTTCTGCAGGTCAATCTTCAGCACACACCGCGGGCTCCCTTTGTTGAGGTGGTAACCCCCAACCAACTCCTGGCAGAGCAGAATATTATCCACAATGCTCCGACCTTGAACAAAGGCCGACTGATTCGGACTAATAAAGGAAGGCAGCCACACGCGAAGACGATTAGCCAAAACCTTAGCAATGCATTTATACAACACATTGCAGCAAGAAATAGGCCTAAAGTCCTCAACCCGAGAAGCACCCACCTTCTTAGGAATCAAGGTAAGAGAGGTGGCATTGATACCAGGAGGAAGGAAGGAGGTATCAAAGAAGTGAAGCACAGCGGAAACGAAATCATCCCCAACAACACTCCAAGCAGCTTTGAAAAACCCCACAGGGAAGCCATCCGGGCCCGGAGCCCTGGCACTACTCATGGAAAAGAGAACAGCACGAACTTCCTCACGCGAGATGGGGCGAGAGAGATCAGTTACACACTGATCAGACCACGAAAACCCCACCATCGACTTTAAACACTCAGTGAGGTCACGATACCCAACCCCTTGGGACCCCAAAAGACCCTGGAAATAATGAACCAGAGATCTCGAGATGTCCTCATGGGACGACAACCTGACCCCAGAGCCATCAACCAAAGAGGAAAAGTTCTTTCGGGCTGCCCTAACTTTTACACTCCTGTGAAAGAACCCCGTATTCCTATCCCCTAACGCCAGCCACTTGACCCTCGATTTCTGCCGAAGGGAAGCTTCCTCACACCTAGCGGCTGCCCAGAACCTATCAGAAGCCTCAGCAGCCTGACGCTGAAGGGAAGGAGAAAGAGGATCCACCAAAACTCCCGCCTGGGCAGCCTCCATGGCCAAGCGCAGATCAATAACCTGCTGACTAAGCACCGCAATAGGCGTCCCAAACTCCTGCCTGAGGGTCCCCTTTAAGCCCTTTAAATTGCGAGCGAAGCTAACAAGCGGAGAACTGTTGACACCGATTTTGGTGCCAACGGTGAATTTGTATTCGTGTATGAACGGATCTGCAAGACAACAACAAAGTGATCTAACGCCGGTGTGGCGTTGTGCCACGGACGCTCCGACGATCAAGTTAGCTACAAGATCGAGAGAATGTTTGGAATAACAGTATTTTATTCGCCAAATAGTGCATACCTCTATCTTCTGTCGTCTCCTTAACTTATAGTAGGTCGTAGTGTAACCGAAACGACGTAATCAATTTACCCAATTTATGGCTTTATGGCCGTTACGATTTATGAGATGTCCGTTACTATTCCAACCATTCGGGGAGCGTCGTCGGCCCACTCTAGGGGTTGAGGCGAGGCTCAATCCACCGTCGAGCCGTTAGGTTGACTTGCTGGTCAACCTTTATTGGCTGTGGGGCTGATGCGAGGATCAGTCCTCCAGAGGCCATGGGCAGTCCTGCTGGACCGCTCTTATGTTGGCGGTTTGGAGATTGATGCGAGGATCAATCCTCCCTTTAGCCATGGGCGGACCTACTGGTCCACCCTTCGTTCGCATGTCGATGCTGATGCGAGGATCAGTCCGTTGTCGAGTAGGTTGACCTGTTGGTCAACCCTTCGTTGGCGTGTCGAGGCTGATGCGAGGATCGGTCCCTTGCTGTGGGATTCATAAGTCTATTGTCCTTCTTCGCACGGTTGTACGGGGGGTAATGCGGGACGATATTTCTGCGTGGCACCCAAGGGTCACCCGTCAGTCGGCACCACGCTACTTGGGCCATTGTTGCGTTTCCGCGAGAGGCGCATGTGGCAAGGGGCGCGCGCGGCGTGGGATGCGTGTGGCGAGGAGCGCGCGCGGAGTGGGGGGCGCGCGGCGCGGGGGGGTGCGCGGCGTGGGACGCGTGTGACGGGGGGGGGGGCGCACGCGGAGTGGGGCGCGTATGGCGAGGGGCGCGCGCGCGGCAGGGGGCGTGCGCAGCGGGGTACTCGCGGGCTGACCCGCGCCTCGGGTCAGCCCTCTTCCTTGGGCGCGTGCGCGCGGCGGGGGGCGCGCACAGCCGGGCACGTGTGGGCTGACCCGCGCCTCGGGTCAGCCCTTTTCGCTGGGCGGGCGCGCGCGGCGGGGGGCGCGTACGGCGAGGGGCGCGCACGGCCGGGCACGTGTGGGCTGACCCGCGCCTCGGGTCAGCCCCTTTTCGCTGGGCGGGCGCGCACGGCGAGGGGCGCGCGCGCGGCAGGGGGTGCGCGCAGCGAGGCACGTGTGGGCTGACCCGCGCCTCGGGTCAGCCCTTTTCGCTGGGCGGGCGCGCGCGGCGGGGGGCGCGCACGGCCGGGCACGTGTGGGCTGACCCGCGCCTCGGGTCAGCCCTTTTCGCTGGGCGGGCGCGCGCGGCGGGGGGCGCGCACGGCGAGGGGCGCGCGCGCGGCAGGGGGTGCGCGCAGCGGGGTGCTTGTGGGCTGACCCGCGCCTCGGGTCAGCCCTTTTCCTGGGGCGTGCGCGGCAGGGTACGCGTGGGCTGACCCGTGCCTCGGGTCAGCCCTTCTCCTTGGGCGTGCGCGCGCGGCGGGGAGCACGCGCGGCGAGGTGCGCGCGCGGCAGGGTGCGCGTGCCATGGGGTACGTGTGGGCTGACCCGCGCCTCGGGTCAGCCCTTTTCCTTGGGCGGGCGCGCGGTGGTGTTTTGTGGGCTGACCCGCCCCTCGGGTCAGCCCTTTTCCTTGGGCTTGGGCGTGTGCGCGCGGCTGGGGTGCGTGGGCTGATCCTCGGGTCGGCCCACTCCTTCATGCTGACTTGGGCTTCCGGTTAACTTCGAAATTGGTGCTATTGGGCCAGGATGGGTTAGGCCCATTTGAGTTTTAATTTTCCGCCCGTAACAGTTGCCCCACTCTTAGGCGCGCCTGCGCTGTGGCGCTGGCTAAGAGTTCATGGGTGTAAATCGGAATATAAATAGGGGTAGACTTCATTCAATTTTCTACTCACTTCAACCTTTAATTTTGAGTTTCCTTTCTTCAAGCCTCCTCCTTGTATTCTCCGATTCCTCCTAAGGTAAAGATTTTTCTTGACTGTTGTGTTTGGATTTTTCATCTTATTTTTCATGTCGAGTGATTATGAGATGGACGAACTTAGCCTGGAGGTCCTTTCGGAATCCGATGTCGATTCTCCTCCTAGGGCGTTGGTTAGGCCTTCTACCCGTAGGGGTGTCGGTGGGTCTGAGTCATCTGGCGGTGGCCCGGTTCTTTTGAGGCAGCTGGTGAGCTACAGAAGGAAGTACAACATCCCGGACTGTGTTCAGATGAGGCTGCCCCTAGCTGGCGAGAGGCCTGACAACCCTCCTCCTGGGGAGGTCGCATTTTGTCTCCCCATGTTCAGATGCGGGCTCCGTCTTCCACTTCACCCTCTCGTTCAACATCTGTTGACTTACCTCAACCTTGCTCCTACACAGTTTGCCCCGAACGGGTGGTGTATATTTATCGGGTGCTTCATTATGTGGCGCCGGCTTCACGGCTCTCCCGACATGGGAGTTAAAGATTTCATGGCCTTCCATTGCCTCAAGCGACACCCAGTGCTCCCCGAGTGCTTCTATCTTAGTCCTAGGGAAGGGGGGAACGTGCTTGTGAAGGGATTAACATCCATTAGAAATTGGTGGACGAGTTGGTTTTTCGTAGGTGGTGACTGGTTGGGTCGCAATGACAGGGGTAACGTTTTTCCGGTTCCGACTCGGTATGGGGCGCTAGGTGAGTCCCTACTTTTATCCGGTCGGGACCCCCCTCTTTTTTTTCTCTAACCCCCTTTTTTTTGTTTTGTCTCTCTTGCAGCGGAAAGGAAACCGAGGCCGTCTGCTCTTGCCACCTTTTTTCATAATCAGACGATTACCGTCCCCATAGAACAGCGGCGGGGTCGTTTATTTATTACCCAAAGTATTCTGGAAGAAGCGGGTTTTGACTTAGGTGAGTTTTTTGTTCCTTTTTTATTTTATTATTATTATATTTTTGTAATAGCCCATTTTCACTTGTCGTGGATCGCTTGTCTAGTTATGGCAGCGCGCAGGCAGATGAGCGCTATGGACTACGAGCTTCAGCTCATGTCTAGTCCTCAGGGTGATCCCTCCGATCTTGATGCTTCGGGAGCGGTTGTGACCTCCCTCAGTCCACCCACAGGTGGCGGGCTGAACGAGCGTCCTGCTCAGCGGCAGTGTCTTCGAACATCGCCCCATCGTTCCGCGCCCCGTTTGGCGCCCTCGGGATCTACGCGTGCTTCTCCTTCCCAATCTCGGCCATCTGATGCCGCTCGGCCTCTTTCGTTTTCTGGTGGGGTTGGGAGCCGTGCAAGGCGCCCGTTTGACTATAGTGGCCCATATGATTCGCCTGTTGATGAGGCAGCTGAGCTTGAACAAGCTTTTTCCATGTGGAGCGGCTTGACGGATGGGGAGTCTTCTCGAGATTTTGTAGATTTTCGGTGCGGTCTGAGGGATCCGCAACGAGCCGTGATGAGTGCCATGCATCACATGCGTGAGGTATTAAGGTGTCGTGGTGTAGCTGGTTATTTTTGTTATATGGTGTCCGAATATAATCTTTTTTTTTTTTTTTTTTTTTTTTTTTTTTTTTTTTTTTTTTTTTTTTTTTCAGGCTTTCATTTTGACTTCTCTTTCTTCGCGTCGGATGGGTGGTGAGCTCTCCTACTTGCGTGATACCTTTGCTCCCAGGTCTGATTTAGAGAGGGCACAGGGGTTGCATAGTCAGGCTGACGCGGCCTTGCGCGTAGTGCAAGATAGTCTGGATCTGATGAGGACTCAGTTTGACGCTTATCGGGCTGTTTCTGAATCGAGTGCGGCAGACCTTCACGCCCGTTTGTCGGAGACTCAAGCGAAGCTGTCCGCTGCCGAGGCCAAGCTTGCCGACTCTCAATTTTTAACTGAGGCTTTTAAGAGATCCTTAGGCTTTTCTGATTTCCAGAATCAGGCCATGGCTGCGGGGGTGCATTGGTCTGTGCGCACTGCGAGGAGTCGGCTTCCGAATGTTGACTTGGAGTTTCTTAACTCTGAGTTTCGTGATTACTGTAATCCTCCTAGGCTGGATTTTGACGAGGCGGAGCGCGCGGTTTTAGATGATGCGTTTTTTCGGGGTGTTGATGAGCCCTAGTTTGTGGTTATTTGTTGTTTTTCTTCATGTGTTATGTTTGTATCTCGGACTTTCTTGCTTTTGTTTGTCGCTTATCCTGTAATCATTTTATCACGGTGTTGAAATATGTCATTTGCCCCTACTCATGCTAATTTAAGTGGTGTGTAAATTGTATGAGTAAGTGACGATCGAAAGAAATGCTTCTATTAAATGGGGAGGTATCCGAACACGCGCTTCGCGCTTCCTTAAGAAATTTTAAGCAAAAAAAACATGAAATAGCACGAACACTTTATTGGAAATATTTCCTCAAGTGTTCGGCGTGCCACGGGTGCGGTAGTTGTTGGCCATTAAGGTCTGACATCATGTAGGTTCCTGGGCGGATAACTCTGGTGACTTGGTATGGGCCTTCCCAATTCGGCCCCAGGGTTCCTGAGGAGCGTTCTTTCGTATTTGGCATCACGCGTCGTAGGACTAGGTCGCCTGTGGTAAATCTGCGAGGGTGAACCTTCGAGTTGTAGTATCTAGCAATACGCTTTTTGTATTCTGCAACTTTGAGTTGTGCTACATCGCGCCGTTCTTCTAGGAGGTCGAGGTTGACCCGTATGGAGTCATCGTTGTGTTCTAGGTCGAACTGTTCAATGCGCGGGGATGGAAGGCCTATTTCAACGGGGACTACGGCTTCCGTGCCGAACGCTAGCGAAAACGGGGTTTCTTCGGTCGAAGTTCGTGCTGTGGTCCGGTATGCCCAGAGGACTTTGGGTAGTTCTTCAGTCCATAACCCTTTTAAGCCTTCTAGCTTTGTCTTGATATTGCGCTTGATGATTTTGTTGACAGCTTCGACCTGTCCATTGGACTGTGGGTGGGCTGGGGAGGAGAAAAAATGCTTAATGTTGAGGTCAGCGCAAAATTTTCGAAATGCGGCGTTGTCGAATTGCCTTCCGTTATCGGAAACAATTGCATATGGGATGCCGAAGCGACAGATGATGCATCGCCATATGAAGTCAGTAACTTTTTTCTCCGTAATCGTAGCTAGCGCCTCAGCTTCCGCCCACTTGGTGAAGTAATCTACCGCGACGACCGCAAACTTCGTTTGCCCCTTTCCGATAGGGAGTGGGCCAATCAAGTCGATGCCCCATTGTGCAAAGGGCCACGGGCCAAATACATTGGTGAGCGGCTCAGCGGGTTGCCTTGGGATGGTGGCGAATCGTTGACACTGGTCGCATGACCGAGTGTGGTGTTGAGTGTCGTTGGCCATTGTTGGCCAGTAGTATCCCTGCCGTATTATTTTGTGGGCGAGGGATCGGGCTCCACTATGGTTTCCACATACTCCTTCGTGGATTTCTCTCATTACATAGTTGGCCTCATCGGATGTTAGGCACCTTAGCAGGGGAAGTGAATAGCCCCGTTTGTACAGTCGCCCGTCTCTTAGCGTGTAGTGCGCGGCCTGGCGCATTACACGCCTTGCCTGCATCTTATCGTTGGGTAGCCTGTTGTCGCGGAGGTACTGCACTAGTGGGTCCATCCACGTCGGTTCAACTTCGAGGGCGCAGGTGACCCCTGCCGGTTCCTGCACTGTGATGCTGGGCTCGTGCAGGATTTCCACGGGCACTGTTCTGCTGAGGTCGGTGTCGTACGCTGCTGCTAACCTGGCTAGGGAATCAGCGTTGGCATTTTGTGAGCGCGGAATCTGCTTGATTTCACAAGTGCTGAACGATCCTAGCAAGTCTTTTACTTTCTTTAGGTAATTGGCCATCCTTTGCTCTTTGGCTTGATAAGCTGCGGTGATCTGATTGACGACGAGCTGTGAGTCGCTGAAGACAAGGAGGTTGGTCACGCCAATGCACTTGGAGATCCGGAGTCCTGCCAAAATAGCTTCGTATTCTGCTTCGTTATTAGATGCTTGAAACTTAAATCGTAGGGCGTATTCGAATCTTTCGCCTTCCGGTGATTCTAGTAGCAACCCTGCACCGCAGCCTTTCCCATTGGAGGATCCATCGACGTACAGGGTCCAAGGGAGCTCCCCCAGGTTGGGGGGTGAGACGCTGGTCGTAGTCAGATTTATTTTGACGGGTTCGTCCGTTGTCCCTTTCGTCGTTAGTTCTGCCACGAAGTCTGCGGCCGCCTGTCCTTTGATGGCTGTACGGGGGCGGAAGTGAATATCGTGCTCTCCCAGTTCGACCGCCCACTTCATGAGGCGTCCGGAGGCTTCAGGCTTTTGCAGTATCTGCCGCAGCGGCAGGTTGGTCAGAACAGTTACCTTGTGCGCTTGAAAATAAGGTCGTAGTCTTCGTGCTGACATTACCAACGCTAATGCGAGTTTTTCCACCTGGGGATATTTTGCTTCGGCCTCAGCCATGGCCTTGCTGGTGTAGTAGATAGGAGATTGATAGCCATTCTCTTCTTTGATCAATACTGAACTGACTGCCGTCTCGGACGTTGCGAGGTAAAGAAACAGCTCGTCGCCTTCGTTAGGTTTAGACAAGAGTGGGGCAGAAGTGAGGTATTCTTTCAGATGCTGGAACGCCTGTTCACACTCCTCTGTCCACTCGAAGCGGGTGTTCTTTCTTAGCGTCTTGAAGAAAGGCAAGCACTTGTCAGTGGCTCGGCTGACAAATCGATTTAGGGCTGCTACTTTGCCATTCAGACTTTGCACTTGTTTCAGAGTTTTCGGGGATGTCATTTCTAGGACTGCTCTGATTTTGTCTGGGTTCGCCTCGATGCCCCGTTGGTGGACCAGGAAGCCCAGAAACTTTCCGGAAGTGACGCCGAAGGCGCACTTAGTGGGATTTAACATCATCTTGTATTTTCTCAGGGCTCCAAATGCGTCCGCCAGGTCATTTTTGTGCTCCTCCGCCGCTCTGCTCTTTACTAGCATGTCATCCACGTAGACTTCCATATTTTTGCCTATGAGGTGAGCAAACATCTTGTTGACTAGGCGTTGGTACGTTGCTCCCGCGTTTTTCAGGCCGAAGGGCATGACTTGGTAGCAGTACAGTCCTCTACTGGTGATGAAGGAGGTCTTCTCCTGGTCGGGAATATGCATGCGGATTTGATTGTATCCGGAGTATGCATCCATGAAACTTAGTAGCTCGTGTCCTGCGGTAGCGTCTACTAACTGGTCGATTCTTGGTAATGGGAAGCTGTCCTTGGGACAAGCTTTATTTAAATCTGTGAAGTCGATGCACATCCTCCATTTTCCGTTGGGTTTTTTTACTAGCACTACGTTGGACAGCCATTGTGGGTAGTCAACTTCCCGTACAAACTTGGCTTGTAGTAGTTCTCCTACTTGTGTTGCGATGACTTCATTCCGTTCATGATTGAAAGCCCGACGCTTTTGGCGGACAGGCTGGACATCTTGGTCAATGTTTAGGCGGTGGACCATCAGACGTGGATCTACCCCTGGCATGTCGTCTGCGGACCAAGCGAATATGTCAGCATTGGCTCGGAGAAAAGCGACTAGCTCTTCCCTTTGCTCTGGTTTTAGCTTTGTACCTATGTTGACTTGTCGCTCTTCCGATAGCAGCGGGATGGACTCCAGGGGTTCTGCCGGTTCTCCTCGGCAGTCGGCCTTTTCAGTGTGCGCTTGGCCATTTTCTCTATTTTGGCCTTCCGGAGGATTCTGGGTTTGAGGCTTGGTTCTCACTTTCCCACGTTCTGCGTCCGTTGGGTTGAAGCCTTCAACCAGTACATGTGAAGTCTTTACCTCTTTCATGGCTGTCAGGTAGCACTTCCTTGATGTCACTTGCTCTCCTCGTATGATACCTACCCCACTCGGGGTTGGGAATTTCATCAGCTGGTGGTAAGTAGAAGGCACGGCCCGCAGCTCATGTATCGTAGGCCTCCCCAATATGGCATTGTAGGCCGACTTGAAGTCTACAACCAGAAAGTTGATCATTTTGGTTATTCCTGCCGCTAAATCTCCAAAAAGGACAGGCAACATTATGCTCCCTTCGGGCGTGACTTGTTCTCCAGCGAAGCCTACTAGAGGGCTCAGGTTGCTCTTCAAGCGGCTGCGTTCGATTTTCATCGTGTTGAACGCGTCGAGCGAGAGTACATCGGCTGAACTACCTCCGTCTACCAATACGCGATGGACTTTGACGTTTGATATCATTATTGTTATGACCAACGCGTCATTGTGCGGTTGGTGTAGCTGATGCGCCTCTGCTTCGGAGAAATCTATCATTGTGTTCGCGCATGTGGTGGAGCAAACTTCTGATCCTCTTGGGGTGATTCGGGCTTCTCGTGCTTTCGCCTTTCTTTTCCTACCGGACTCTCCCCCTACGGGACCACCGAATATTGTTCTTATCTCGTGCGGTGGTGGCGAGTCCCTGCTTTTACGCCTTTGATCGTCTGGATTTTCTTCTTCGCGACTTCGCTCCCCTACGTATTCTTTTAATTTTCCCTCTTGAATGAGAGCTTCGATTGCTTCTTTCAGATCGTAGCAGTCTGAGGTCGAGTGCCCGTGATCCCGATGGAAGAGACAAAACTTGTCTTTCCCTCTTCGGTACGGGTTCGGCCGGAGCTTCATTGGCCATTTTAGCATGGTTTTGTCTTTGATTTCCATGAGAATTTGTTCTACGGGAACAACAGTGGGGGTGTACTTTTCGAACGTTCTCGTCGGGATGCTCTGGCGGTGTGCTCTGTCGAGTCGCTCCTCAATCTTTTTCCTTTTTATCTCCGGTCGATCTCTTTCATTTCTCTCAGGCTCCTTGTGCGGGTCCGGTCGTCGCTTCTTCTCTTCGGGTTTGCTCCTTGAGCGTAGTAGCTCTCCCGCGCTCATGTACTTCTGGGCTCGGGAGAGTAACTCCACGTATGTCGTGGCTGCCTTTTTCCCTAGGGACCAGAGGAAACTTTCATCCGCCAGGCCTGCCACTATGGCCGTGAGGGCCGTGCCATCGGTATAGTTCTCGATTTGTAGGGCCTCGTTATTGAAACGGGCTACGTACTCCCTTAATGTTTCTCCTTCATTTTGCTTGATAGTCAGAAGGTGGGTGGGGGGTTTGCGTTGCACCCGCCCACCCAGGAACTGGGTGATGAAAGCTCTAGCCAACTCTCGGAATGAGGATATGGATTTCCTCTTTAGTTGTCGAAACCACTTCTTAGCGGGCCCTGTGAGGGTGAAAGAAAACGATCGACACTTGATCGCATCTCGGATTCCATGGAGCTCCATCCATGACCGGAAAGTGTCCAGGTGCTCGACGGGGTCCTTGGAACCATCATACGCCTTTATGGTGGGAAGCTTGAATTTTGGAGGGATCTCTTCCTGCATGATCTCATCAGTGAAAGGCGGGTCAATTTGTTCGAGAAGGTTTTCCAGGTCTACCCCGTTGTGGTCCTGTGCCCTCTTCATATCTCCCAACTGGTTCTGGATCAGTTTAAGCTCTAGCTCCCACGGCTGATCCGTGGTTTCCTTTTCTTTTCTTGGATCCCTCCTCTTCTGGTTGATGAGAACCCGCAGATCCGATCCGTAGTTGGTCTTGTCAGACTTCTCTATTCTCCTGTTGTTCACGTGTCCATCGGCTTTGCATCGTGCTATGCTTTCGGTTCTACCGCGTCGGGTACTTAGGGCGTATGCATGACAATTATCCATCCCGTGCAATCGACTTTCGAGGTTAGTCCGCCTGTCATTATTCCCGAGCCGTAATCTCTCGGTTGGTGGAGGACTTCGAACCTTTGACTCTCCTTCTCCTTCGATTGCTGGGCCTTTGCCCTTGATCGGGTCCCGAATCAGTGAGGGTACGGTGCGAGTCCTGGAGCATTGGTCAGGCCTGTTATCCGTAGGACGACCCTGGGGGGCTCTTGCCCTCGCCTCTGTTACTGGATTAGGTCGGCGAAGGAATTCCAGGACTTGAGTCAGTTCGTGGGCCATTCCCCGGACCGCTCGTTCTAACGCGGCGTGTTCTTCCTTTGTCACTGCCACTTCGGCGGGAGGTCGCGCTTCTCTGGTCCGGACGTCTTCCTTCTCTTGCTGATCCATTTGTTGTTCTTTCGTCGGTACTCGTCTCGGGTGCTGGTCTCGATCGGAATCTTCACCTTCTGCCACCCGGCTGTTTTCACCCTCGTTGTCGTTGCTCATGGTGCTAGATTTTCGGATTTCTGGTAGAACACAGATCTTCTCGTTCCCACAGACGGCGCCAACTGTTGACACCGATTTTGGTGCCAACGGTGAATTTGTATTCGTGTATGAACGGATCTGCAAGACAACAACAAAGTGATCTAACGCCGGTGTGGCGTTGTGCCACGGACGCTCCGACGATCAAGTTAGCTACAAGATCGAGAGAATGTTTGGAATAACAGTATTTTATTCGCCAAATAGTGCATACCTCTATCTTCTGTCGTCTCCTTCACTTATAGTAGGTCGTAGTGTAACCGAAACGACGTAATCAATTTACCCAATTTATGGCTTTATGGCCGTTACGATTTATGAGATGTCCGTTACTATTCCAACCATTCGGGGAGCGTCGTCGGCCCACTCTAGGGGTTGAGGCGAGGCTCAATCCACCGTCGAGCCGTTAGGTTGACTTGCTGGTCAACCTTTATTGGCTGTGGGGCTGATGCGAGGATCAGTCCTCCAGAGGCCATGGGCAGTCCTGCTGGACCGCTCTTATGTTGGCGGTTTGGAGATTGATGCGAGGATCAATCCTCCCTTTAGCCATGGGCGGACCTACTGGTCCACCCTTCGTTGGCATGTCGATGCTGATGCGAGGATCAGTCCGTTGTCGAGTAGGTTGACCTGTTGGTCAACCCTTCGTTGGCGTGTCGAGGCTGATGCGAGGATCGGTCCCTTGCTGTGGGATTCATAAGTCTATTGTCCTTCTTCGCGGTTTTAATAGAAGCATTTCTTTCGATCGTCACTTACTCATACAATTTACACACCACTTAAATTAGCATGAGTAGGGGCAAATGACATATTTCAACACCGTGATAAAATGATTACAGGATAAGCGACAAACAAAAGCAAGAAAGTCCGAGATACAAACATAACACATGAAGAAAAACAACAAATAACCACAAACTAGGGCTCATCAACACCCCGAAAAAACGCATCATCTAAAACCGCGCGCTCCGCCTCGTCAAAATCCAGCCTAGGAGGATTACAGTAATCACGAAACTCAGAGTTAAGAAACTCCAAGTCAACATTCGGAAGCCGACTCCTCGCAGTGCGCACAGACCAATGCACCCCCGCAGCCATGGCCTGATTCTGGAAATCAGAAAAGCCTAAGGATCTCTTAAAAGCCTCAGTTAAAAATTGAGAGTCGGCAAGCTTGGCCTCGGCAGCGGACAGCTTCGCTTGAGTCTCCGACAAACGGGCGTGAAGGTCTGCCGCACTCGATTCAGAAACAGCCCGATAAGCGTCAAACTGAGTCCTCATCAGATCCAGACTATCTTGCACTACGCGCAAGGCCGCGTCAGCCTGACTATGCAACCCCTGTGCCCTCTCTAAATCAGACCTGGGAGCAAAGGTATCACGCAAGTAGGAGAGCTCACCACCCATCCGACGCGAAGAAAGAGAAGTCAAAATGAAAGCCTGAAAAAAAAAAAAAAAAAAAAAAAAAAAAAAAAAAAAAAAAAAAAAAAAAGATTATATTCGGACACCATATAACAAAAATAACCAGCTACACCACGACACCTTAATACCTCACGCATGTGATGCATGGCACTCATCACGGCTCGTTGCGGATCCCTCAGACCGCACCGAAAATCTACAAAATCTCGAGAAGACTCCCCATCCGTCAAGCCGCTCCACATGGAAAAAGCTTGTTCAAGCTCAGCTGCCTCATCAACAGGCGAATCATATGGGCCACTATAGTCAAACGGGCGCCTTGCACGGCTCCCAACCCCACCAGAAAACGAAAGAGGCCGAGCGGCATCAGATGGCCGAGATTGGGAAGGAGAAGCACGCGTAGATCCCGAGGGCGCCAAACGGGGCGCGGAACGATGGGGCGATGTTCGAAGACACTGCCGCTGAGCAGGACGCTCGTTCAGCCCGCCACCTGTGGGTGGACTGAGGGAGGTCACAACCGCTCCCGAAGCATCAAGATCGGAGGGATCACCCTGAGGACTAGACATGAGCTGAAGCTCGTAGTCCATAGCGCTCATCTGCCTGCGCGCTGCCATAACTAGACAAGCGATCCACGACAAGTGAAAATGGGCTATTACAAAAATATAATAATAATAAAATAAAAAAGGAACAAAAAACTCACCTAAGTCAAAACCCGCTTCTTCCAGAATACTTTGGGTAATAAATAAACGACCCCGCCGCTGTTCTATGGGGACGGTAATCGTCTGATTATGAAAAAAAGGTGGCAAGAGCAGACGGCCTCGGTTTCCTTTCCGCTGCAAGAGAGACAAAACAAAAAAAAGGGGGTTAGAGAAAAAAAAGAGGGGGGTCCCGACCGGATAAAAGTAGGGACTCACCTAGCGCCCCATACCGAGTCGGAACCGGGAAAAACGTTACCCCTGTCATTGCGACCCAACCAGTCACCACCTACGAAAAACCAACTCGTCCACCAATTTCTAATGGATGTTAATCCCTTCACAAGCACGTTCCCCCCTTCCCTAGGACTAAGATAGAAGCACTCGGGGAGCACTGGGTGTCGCTTGAGGCAATGGAAGGCCATGAAATCTTTAACTCCCATGTCGGGAGAGCCGTGAAGCCGGCGCCACATAATGAAGCACCCGATAAATATACACCACCCGTTCGGGGCAAACTGTGTAGGAGCAAGGTTGAGGTAAGTCAACAGATGTTGAACGAGAGGGTGAAGTGGAAGACGGAGCCCGCATCTGAACATGGGGAGACAAAATGCGACCTCCCCAGGAGGAGGGTTGTCAGGCCTCTCGCCAGCTAGGGGCAGCCTCATCTGAACACAGTCCGGGATGTTGTACTTCCTTCTGTAGCTCACCAGCTGCCTCAAAAGAACCGGGCCACCGCCAGATGACTCAGACCCACCGACACCCCTACGGGTAGAAGGCCTAACCAACGCCCTAGGAGGAGAATCGACATCGGATTCCGAAAGGACCTCCAGGCTAAGTTCGTCCATCTCATAATCACTCGACATGAAAAATAAGATGAAAAATCCAAACACAACAGTCAAGAAAAATCTTTACCTTAGGAGGAATCGGAGAATACAAGGAGGAGGCTTGAAGAAAGGAAACTCAAAATTAAAGGTTGAAGTGAGTAGAAAATTGAATGAAGTCTACCCCTATTTATATTCCGATTTACACCCATGAACTCTTAGCCAGCGCCACAGCGCAGGCGCGCCTAAGAGTGGGGCAACTGTTACGGGCGGAAAATTAAAACTCAAATGGGCCTAACCCATCCTGGCCCAATAGCACCAATTTCGAAGTTAACCGGAAGCCCAAGTCAGCATGAAGGAGTGGGCCGACCCGAGGATCAGCCCACGCACCCCAGCCGCGCGCACACGCCCAAGCCCAAGGAAAAGGGCTGACCCGAGGGGCGGGTCAGCCCACAAAACACCACCGCGCGCCCGCCCAAGGAAAAGGGCTGACCCGAGGCGCGGGTCAGCCCACACGTACCCCATGGCACGCGCACCCTGCCGCGCGCGCACCTCGCCGCGCGTGCTCCCCGCCGCGCGCGCACGCCCAAGGAGAAGGGCTGACCCGAGGCACGGGTCAGCCCACGCGTACCCTGCCGCGCACGCCCCAGGAAAAGGGCTGACCGAGGCGCGGGTCAGCCCACAAGCACCCCGCTGCGCGCACCCCCTGCCGCGCGCGCGCCCCTCGCCGTGCGCGCCCCCCGCCGCGCGCGCGCCGCCCAGCGAAAAGGGCTGACCCGAGGCGCGGGTCAGCCCACACGTGCCCGGCCGTGCGCGCCCCCGCCGCGCGCGCGCCCGCCCAGCGAAAAGGGCTGACCCGAGGCGCGGGTCAGCCCACACGTGCCTCGCTGCGCGCACCCCCTGCCGCGCGCCGCGCCCCTCGCCGTGCGCGCCCCCGCCCCGCGCGCGCGCACCGCCCAGCGAAAAGGGGCTGACCCGAGGCGCGGGTCAGCCCACACGTGCCCGGCCGTGCGCGCCCCTCGCCGTACGCGCCCCCCGCCGGCGCGCGCCCGCCCAGCGAAAAGGGCTGACCCGAGGCGCGGGTCAGCCCACACGTGCCCGGCTGTGCGCGCCCCCCGCCGCGCGCACGCGCCCAAGGAAGAGGGCTGACCCGAGGCGCGGGTCAGCCCGCGAGTACCCCGCTGCGCACGCCCCCTGCCGCGCGCGCGCGCCCCTCGCCATACGCGCCCCACTCCGCGTGCGCCCCCCCCCCCCGTCACACGCGTCCCACGCCGCGCACCCCCCGCGCCGCGCGCCCCCCACTCCGCGCGCGCTCCTCGCCACACGCATCCCACGCCGCGCGCGCCCCTTGCCACATGCGCCTCTCGCGGAAACGCAACAATGGCCCAAGTAGCGTGGTGCCGACTGACGGGTGACCCTTGGGTGCCACGCAGAAATATCGTCCCGCATTACCCCCCGTACAACCGTGCGAAGAAGGACAATAGACTTATGAATCCCACAGCAAGGGACCGATCCTCGCATCAGCCTCGACACGCCAACGAAGGGTTGACCAACAGGTCAACCTACTCGACAACGGACTGATCCTCGCATCAGCATCGACATGCCAACGAAGGGTGGACCAGTAGGTCCGCCCATGGCTAAAGGGAGGATTGATCCTCGCATCAATCTCCAAACCGCCAACATAAGAGCGGTCCAGCAGGACTGCCCATGGCCTCTGGAGGACTGATCCTGGCCACCACCGCACGAGATAAGAACAATATTCGGTGGTCCCGTAGGGGGAGAGTCCGGTAGGAAAAGAAAGGCGAAAGCACGAGAAGCCCGAATCACCCCAAGAGGATCAGAAGTTTGCTCCACCACATGCGCGAACACAATGATAGATTTCTCCGAAGCAGAGGCGCATCAGCTACACCAACCGCACAATGACGCGTTGGTCATAACAATAATGATATCAAACGTCAAAGTCCATCGCGTATTGGTAGACGGAGGTAGTTCAGCCGATGTACTCTCGCTCGACGCGTTCAACACGATGAAAATCGAACGCAGCCGCTTGAAGAGCAACCTGAGCCCTCTAGTAGGCTTCGCTGGAGAACAAGTCACGCCCGAAGGGAGCATAATGTTGCCTGTCCTTTTTGGAGATTTAGCGGCAGGAATAACCAAAATGATCAACTTTCTGGTTGTAGACTTCAAGTCGGCCTACAATGCCATATTGGGGAGGCCTACGATACATGAGCTGCGGGCCGTGCCTTCTACTTACCACCAGCTGATGAAATTCCCAACCCCGAGTGGGGTAGGTATCATACGAGGAGAGCAAGTGACATCAAGGAAGTGCTACCTGACAGCCATGAAAGAGGTAAAGACTTCACATGTACTGGTTGAAGGCTTCAACCCAACGGACGCAGAACGTGGGAAAGTGAGAACCAAGCCTCAAACCCAGAATCCTCCGGAAGGGCCAACATAGAGAAAATGGCCAAGCGCACACTGAAAAGGCCGACTGCCGAGGAGAACCGGCAGAACCCCTGGAGTCCATCCCGCTGCTATCGGAAGAGCGACAAGTCAACATAGGTACAAAGCTAAAACCAGAGCAAAGGGAAGAGCTAGTCGCTTTTCTCCGAGCCAATGCTGACATATTCGCTTGGTCCGCAGACGACATGCCAGGGGTAGATCCACGTCTGATGGTCCACCGCCTAAACATTGACCAAGATGTCCAGCCTGTCCGCCAAAAGCGTCGGGCTTTCAATCATGAACGGAATGAAGTCATCGCAACACAAGTAGGAGAACTACTACAAGCCAAGTTTGTACGGGAAGTTGACTACCCACAATGGCTGTCCAACGTAGTGCTAGTAAAAAAACCCAACGGAAAATGGAGGATGTGCATCGACTTCACAGATTTAAATAAAGCTTGTCCCAAGGACAGCTTCCCATTACCAAGAATCGACCAGTTAGTAGACGCTACCGCAGGACACGAGCTACTAAGTTTCATGGATGCATACTCCGGATACAATCAAATCCGCATGCATATTCCCGACCAGGAGAAGACCTCCTTCATCACCAGTAGAGGACTGTACTGCTACCAAGTCATGCCCTTCGGCCTGAAAAACGCGGGAGCAACGTACCAACGCCTAGTCAACAAGATGTTTGCTCACCTCATAGGCAAAAATATGGAAGTCTACGTGGATGACATGCTAGTAAAGAGCAGAGCGGCGGAGGAGCACAAAAATGACCTGGCGGACGCATTTGGAGCCCTGAGAAAATACAAGATGATGTTAAATCCCACTAAGTGCGCCTTCGGCGTCACTTCCGGAAAGTTTCTGGGCTTCCTGGTCCACCAACGGGGCATCGAGGCGAACCCAGACAAAATCAGAGCAGTCCTAGAAATGACATCCCCGAAAACTCTGAAACAAGTGCAAAGTCTGAATGGCAAAGTAGCAGCCCTAAATCGATTTGTCAGCCGAGCCACTGACA
The DNA here is from genome assembly GCA_028017165.1 of Herpetospermum pedunculosum. NCBI lineage: Eukaryota > Viridiplantae > Streptophyta > Magnoliopsida > Cucurbitales > Cucurbitaceae > Herpetospermum > Herpetospermum pedunculosum. Next base: position 43,194,673 of record CM051522.1, read on the forward strand.
AGTGCTTGCCTTTCTTCAAGACGCTAAGAAAGAACACCCGCTTCGAGTGGACAGAGGAGTGTGAACAGGCGTTCCAGCATCTGAAAGAATACCTCACTTCTGCCCCACTCTTGTCTAAACCTAACGAAGGCGACGAGCTGTTTCTTTACCTCGCAACGTCCGAGACGGCAGTCAGTTCAGTATTGATCAAAGAAGAGAATGGCTATCAATCTCCTATCTACTACACCAGCAAGGCCATGGCTGAGGCCGAAGCAAAATATCCCCAGGTGGAAAAACTCGCATTAGCGTTGGTAATGTCAGCACGAAGACTACGACCTTATTTTCAAGCGCACAAGGTAACTGTTCTGACCAACCTGCCGCTGCGGCAGATACTGCAAAAGCCTGAAGCCTCCGGACGCCTCATGAAGTGGGCGGTCGAACTGGGAGAGCACGATATTCACTTCCGCCCCCGTACAGCCATCAAAGGACAGGCGGCCGCAGACTTCGTGGCAGAACTAACGACGAAAGGGACAACGGACGAACCCGTCAAAATAAATCTGACTACGACCAGCGTCTCACCCCCCAACCTGGGGGAGCTCCCTTGGACCCTGTACGTCGATGGATCCTCCAATGGGAAAGGCTGCGGTGCAGGGTTGCTACTAGAATCACCGGAAGGCGAAAGATTCGAATACGCCCTACGATTTAAGTTTCAAGCATCTAATAACGAAGCAGAATACGAAGCTATTTTGGCAGGACTCCGGATCTCCAAGTGCATTGGCGTGACCAACCTCCTTGTCTTCAGCGACTCACAGCTCGTCGTCAATCAGATCACCGCAGCTTATCAAGCCAAAGAGCAAAGGATGGCCAATTACCTAAAGAAAGTAAAAGACTTGCTAGGATCGTTCAGCACTTGTGAAATCAAGCAGATTCCGCGCTCACAAAATGCCAACGCTGATTCCCTAGCCAGGTTAGCAGCAGCGTACGACACCGACCTCAGCAGAACAGTGCCCGTGGAAATCCTGCACGAGCCCAGCATCACAGTGCAGGAACCGGCAGGGGTCACCTGCGCCCTCGAAGTTGAACCGACGTGGATGGACCCACTAGTGCAGTACCTCCGCGACAACAGGCTACCCAACGATAAGATGCAGGCAAGGCGTGTAATGCGCCAGGCCGCGCACTACACGCTAAGAGACGGGCGACTGTACAAACGGGGCTATTCACTTCCCCTGCTAAGGTGCCTAACATCCGATGAGGCCAACTATGTAATGAGAGAAATCCACGAAGGAGTATGTGGAAACCATAGTGGAGCCCGATCCCTCGCCCACAAAATAATACGGCAGGGATACTACTGGCCAACAATGGCCAACGACACTCAACACCACACTCGGTCATGCGACCAGTGTCAACGATTCGCCACCATCCCAAGGCAACCCGCTGAGCCGCTCACCAATGTACAGTACCTCCGCGACAACAGGCTACCCAACGATAAGATGCAGGCAAGGCGTGTAATGCGCCAGGCCGCGCACTACACGCTAAGAGACGGGCGACTGTACAAACGGGGCTATTCACTTCCCCTGCTAAGGTGCCTAACATCCGATGAGGCCAACTATGTAATGAGAGAAATCCACGAAGGAGTATGTGGAAACCATAGTGGAGCCCGATCCCTCGCCCACAAAATAATACGGCAGGGATACTACTGGCCAACAATGGCCAACGACACTCAACACCACACTCGGTCATGCGACCAGTGTCAACGATTCGCCACCATCCCAAGGCAACCCGCTGAGCCGCTCACCAATGTATTTGGCCCGTGGCCCTTTGCACAATGGGGCATCGACTTGATTGGCCCACTCCCTATCGGAAAGGGGCAAACGAAGTTTGCGGTCGTCGCGGTAGATTACTTCACCAAGTGGGCGGAAGCTGAGGCGCTAGCTACGATTACGGAGAAAAAAGTTACTGACTTCATATGGCGATGCATCATCTGTCGCTTCGGCATCCCATATGCAATTGTTTCCGATAACGGAAGGCAATTCGACAACGCCGCATTTCGAAAATTTTGCGCTGACCTCAACATTAAGCATTTTTTCTCCTCCCCAGCCCACCCACAGTCCAATGGACAGGTCGAAGCTGTCAACAAAATCATCAAGCGCAATATCAAGACAAAGCTAGAAGGCTTAAAAGGGTTATGGACTGAAGAACTACCCAAAGTCCTCTGGGCATACCGGACCACAGCACGAACTTCGACCGAAGAAACCCCGTTTTCGCTAGCGTTCGGCACGGAAGCCGTAGTCCCCGTTGAAATAGGCCTTCCATCCCCGCGCATTGAACAGTTCGACCTAGAACACAACGATGACTCCATACGGGTCAACCTCGACCTCCTAGAAGAACGGCGCGATGTAGCACAACTCAAAGTTGCAGAATACAAAAAGCGTATTGCTAGATACTACAACTCGAAGGTTCACCCTCGCAGATTTACCACAGGCGACCTAGTCCTACGACGCGTGATGCCAAATACGAAAGAACGCTCCTCAGGAACCCTGGGGCCGAATTGGGAAGGCCCATACCAAGTCACCAGAGTTATCCGCCCAGGAACCTACATGATGTCAGACCTTAATGGCCAACAACTACCGCACCCGTGGCACGCCGAACACTTGAGGAAATATTTCCAATAAAGTGTTCGTGCTATTTCATGTTTTTTTTGCTTAAAATTTCTTAAGGAAGCGCGAAGCGCGTGTTCGGATACCTCCCCATTTAATAGAAGCATTTCTTTCGATCGTCACTTACTCATACAATTTACACACCACTTAAATTAGCATGAGTAGGGGCAAATGACATATTTCAACACCGTGATAAAATGATTACAGGATAAGCGACAAACAAAAGCAAGAAAGTCCGAGATACAAACATAACACATGAAGAAAAACAACAAATAACCACAAACTAGGGCTCATCAACACCCCGAAAAAACGCATCATCTAAAACCGCGCGCTCCGCCTCGTCAAAATCCAGCCTAGGAGGATTACAGTAATCACGAAACTCAGAGTTAAGAAACTCCAAGTCAACATTCGGAAGCCGACTCCTCGCAGTGCGCACAGACCAATGCACCCCCGCAGCCATGGCCTGATTCTGGAAATCAGAAAAGCCTAAGGATCTCTTAAAAGCCTCAGTTAAAAATTGAGAGTCGGCAAGCTTGGCCTCGGCAGCGGACAGCTTCGCTTGAGTCTCCGACAAACGGGCGTGAAGGTCTGCCGCACTCGATTCAGAAACAGCCCGATAAGCGTCAAACTGAGTCCTCATCAGATCCAGACTATCTTGCACTACGCGCAAGGCCGCGTCAGCCTGACTATGCAACCCCTGTGCCCTCTCTAAATCAGACCTGGGAGCAAAGGTATCACGCAAGTAGGAGAGCTCACCACCCATCCGACGCGAAGAAAGAGAAGTCAAAATGAAAGCCTGAAAAAAAAAAAAAAAAAAAAAAAAAAAAAAAAAAAAAAAAAAAAAAAAAAAAAAAAAAAAAAAAAAAGATTATATTCGGACACCATATAACAAAAATAACCAGCTACACCACGACACCTTAATACCTCACGCATGTGATGCATGGCACTCATCACGGCTCGTTGCGGATCCCTCAGACCGCACCGAAAATCTACAAAATCTCGAGAAGACTCCCCATCCGTCAAGCCGCTCCACATGGAAAAAGCTTGTTCAAGCTCAGCTGCCTCATCAACAGGCGAATCATATGGGCCACTATAGTCAAACGGGCGCCTTGCACGGCTCCCAACCCCACCAGAAAACGAAAGAGGCCGAGCGGCATCAGATGGCCGAGATTGGGAAGGAGAAGCACGCGTAGATCCCGAGGGCGCCAAACGGGGCGCGGAACGATGGGGCGATGTTCGAAGACACTGCCGCTGAGCAGGACGCTCGTTCAGCCCGCCACCTGTGGGTGGACTGAGGGAGGTCACAACCGCTCCCGAAGCATCAAGATCGGAGGGATCACCCTGAGGACTAGACATGAGCTGAAGCTCGTAGTCCATAGCGCTCATCTGCCTGCGCGCTGCCATAACTAGACAAGCGATCCACGACAAGTGAAAATGGGCTATTACAAAAATATAATAATAATAAAATAAAAAAGGAACAAAAAACTCACCTAAGTCAAAACCCGCTTCTTCCAGAATACTTTGGGTAATAAATAAACGACCCCGCCGCTGTTCTATGGGGACGGTAATCGTCTGATTATGAAAAAAGGTGGCAAGAGCAGACGGCCTCGGTTTCCTTTCCGCTGCAAGAGAGACAAAACAAAAAAAAGGGGGTTAGAGAAAAAAAAGAGGGGGGTCCCGACCGGATAAAAGTAGGGACTCACCTAGCGCCCCATACCGAGTCGGAACCGGAAAAACGTTACCCCTGTCATTGCGACCCAACCAGTCACCACCTACGAAAAACCAACTCGTCCACCAATTTCTAATGGATGTTAATCCCTTCACAAGCACGTTCCCCCCTTCCCTAGGACTAAGATAGAAGCACTCGGGGAGCACTGGGTGTCGCTTGAGGCAATGGAAGGCCATGAAATCTTTAACTCCCATGTCGGGAGAGCCGTGAAGCCGGCGCCACATAATGAAGCACCCGATAAATATACACCACCCGTTCGGGGCAAACTGTGTAGGAGCAAGGTTGAGGTAAGTCAACAGATGTTGAACGAGAGGGTGAAGTGGAAGACGGAGCCCGCATCTGAACATGGGGAGACAAAATGCGACCTCCCCAGGAGGAGGGTTGTCAGGCCTCTCGCCAGCTAGGGGCAGCCTCATCTGAACACAGTCCGGGATGTTGTACTTCCTTCTGTAGCTCACCAGCTGCCTCAAAAGAACCGGGCCACCGCCAGATGACTCAGACCCACCGACACCCCTACGGGTAGAAGGCCTAACCAACGCCCTAGGAGGAGAATCGACATCGGATTCCGAAAGGACCTCCAGGCTAAGTTCGTCCATCTCATAATCACTCGACATGAAAAATAAGATGAAAAATCCAAACACAACAGTCAAGAAAAATCTTTACCTTAGGAGGAATCGGAGAATACAAGGAGGAGGCTTGAAGAAAGGAAACTCAAAATTAAAGGTTGAAGTGAGTAGAAAATTGAATGAAGTCTACCCCTATTTATATTCCGATTTACACCCATGAACTCTTAGCCAGCGCCACAGCGCAGGCGCGCCTAAGAGTGGGGCAACTGTTACGGGCGGAAAATTAAAACTCAAATGGGCCTAACCCATCCTGGCCCAATAGCACCAATTTCGAAGTTAACCGGAAGCCCAAGTCAGCATGAAGGAGTGGGCCGACCCGAGGATCAGCCCACGCACCCCAGCCGCGCGCACACGCCCAAGCCCAAGGAAAAGGGCTGACCCGAGGAGCGGGTCAGCCCACAAAACACCACCGCGCGCCCGCCCAAGGAAAAGGGCTGACCCGAGGCGCGGGTCGCCCACACGTACCCCATGGCACGCGCACCCTGCCGCGCGCGCACCTCGCCGCGCGTGCTCCCCGCCGCGCGCGCACGCCCAAGGAGAAGGGCTGACCCGAGGCACGGGTCAGCCCACGCGTACCCTGCCGCGCACGCCCCAGGAAAAGGGCTGACCCGAGGCGCGGGTCAGCCCACAAGCACCCCGCTGCGCGCACCCCCTGCCGCGCGCGCGCCCCTCGCCGTGCGCGCCCACCGCCGCGCGCGCCCGCCCAGCGAAAAGGGCTGACCCGAGGCGCGGGTCAGCCCACACGTGCCCGGCCGTGCGCGCCCCCGCCGCGCGCGCCCGCCCAGCGAAAAGGGCTGACCCGAGGCGCGGGTCAGCCCACACGTGCCTCGCTGCGCGCACCCCCTGCCGCGCGCGCGCCCGCCGCGCGCGCGCCCGCCCAGCGAAAAGGGGCTGACCCGAGGCGCGGGTCAGCCCACACGTGCCCGGCCGTGCGCGCCCCTCGCCGTACGCGCCCCCGCCGCGCGCGCCCGCCCAGCGAAAAGGGCTGACCCGAGGCGCGGGTCAGCCCACACGTGCCCGGCTGTGCGCGCCCCCCGCCGCGCGCACGCGCCCAAGGAAGAGGGCTGACCCGAGGCGCGGGTCAGCCCGCGAGTACCCCGCTGCGCACGCCCCCTGCCGCGCGCGCGCCCCTCGCCATACGCGCCCCACTCCGCGTGCGCCCCCCCCCCCCCGTCACACGCGTCCCACGCCGCGCACCCCCCGCGCCGCGCGCCCCCCACTCCGCGCGCGCTCCTCGCCACACGCATCCCACGCCGCGCGCGCCCCTTGCCACATGCGCCTCTCGCGGAAACGCAACAATGGCCCAAGTAGCGTGGTGCCGACTGACGGGTGACCCTTGGGTGCCACGCAGAAATATCGTCCCGCATTACCCCCCGTACAACCGTGCGAAGAAGGACAATAGACTTATGAATCCCACAGCAAGGGACCGATCCTCGCATCAGCCTCGACACGCCAACGAAGGGTTGACCAACAGGTCAACCTACTCGACAACGGACTGATCCTCGCATCAGCATCGACATGCCAACGAAGGGTGGACCAGTAGGTCCGCCCATGGCTAAAGGGAGGATTGATCCTCGCATCAATCTCCAAACCGCCAACATAAGAGCGGTCCAGCAGGACTGCCCATGGCCTCTGGAGGACTGATCCTCGCATCAGCCCCACAGCCAATAAAGGTTGACCAGCAAGTCAACCTAACGGCTCGACGGTGGATTGAGCCTCGCCTCAACCCCTAGAGTGGGCCGACGACGCTCCCCGAATGGTTGGAATAGTAACGGACATCTCATAAATCGTAACGGCCATAAAGCCATAAATTGGGTAAATTGATTACGTCGTTTCGGTTACACTACGACCTACTATAAGTGAAGGAGACGACAGAAGATAGAGGTATGCACTATTTGGCGAATAAAATACTGTTATTCCAAACATTCTCTCGATCTTGTAGCTAACTTGATCGTCGGAGCGTCCGTGGCACAACGCCACACCGGCGTTAGATCACTTTGTTGTTGTCTTGCAGATCCGTTCATACACGAATACAAATTCACCGTTGGCACCAAAATCGGTGTCAACAGTTGTGGAGCCCATACCAAGTCACAGATCTTCGGCATCCCATATGCAATTGTTTCTCGTTCCCACAGACGGCTTCCCAATCTTCACCTTCTGCCACCCGCCGCGCGCGCCCGTCTGTGGCTAAGAGTTCATGGGTGTAAATCGGAATATTAAATGGAGAGGTGTCAGTGGTACTTAAGGAACAAGATGTTTTTTTTTTTTTTTTTTGTAATGGTATTTTAATTAAAGCGAGGATTGAACCTATGACCTCATAGTCACGGGCACAACCTTATGCCAATTGAGCTATGCTCGGTTTGGCAGGAACAAGATGTAATGCAGGGGTTAAACGGTTTAAATGACCCAGCTGTGATTACGAATAACCTGTGAACGGTCGACTTGCCCGTGACGGTTATATCAGGTGACATAATATATCTACAGTGAGGAGAGTGCAATCCTCGGACTATAGTGGAGTCTCCGAGGGTTAACGAAAGTTGATTGATTCGGGTTAAAAGAGTTTTAACCGAATAATCTCGTATCGTTGGAGCTCATGATCTGTAGGTCCTTTAGGTTCTCCTGGCTAGCTCGGATAACGCCGTGCAACAGTATAAAAGAAAAGAAAAAGAAAAAGAAAAAGAATTTGAATTGTTCAAATTCAGTTTGTGGAAGGAGGATGGACATATTTAAATAAGATTTAAATATGGACATATATAAATATGATTTAAATATGGGATTGGCCTAATACATGAATAGAATTCATGGGTAAAAAAAGTCGGTTTTCGGAAAACCGGGTTTAGTCATATTATTTAATTAATATTTGATATTGAATTAAATAATATTTATTAATTAAATAGTTTAATTAATAATTATATATATATATATTTTTTATTTATTAAAAAGTTTAATAAATAAAATTATTATTATTATTTTTAATAATAATAATAATTAAATATATATATATATATGTGTCTTGCATGCAGCAAGACACATATATATATTGTAAGTTATATATATATACACGTTCTTTGGCCAAAAGGGAAAAGAAGTGAAGGGGGTTTTCAAATTGTCTTTTCAATTTGAAAAAGGCAGATGGGTTTTTTAATGTAAAAAAAAAAATCTCAGCTTTCGTTTTTAGCCTCTGCCTCTTCTTCTTCTTCTTCCTTCTTCTTTTCTTTTCCTTTCTTTTCTCTTGTTTCGGAGTCCCATAACTCCGTTGTGCGGCGCCGAGGATAGCGGGACTACCTGGGGTGGTCCTCGGGGCGTTCGTAAGAAGAGGTCGGAAGAGTTCGTGACGAGGAACGGCTGGCGGACTTGAAGAAATTGGAGCTACAAGGGTATGTATTTCTAACTTCTTATTTCCGTCGCTTTGAGCATGTTTTCTATTTGTTAAATTGATGAAATTAGAGTATCATCGGTCCGAAATCGCTTTCCGCTCCGCATGTCGCTCCATCACTTTTGGGGTACTCCAATTTCAAGCTGTCGAGGCTTGCCAAAATAACATTTATAATACCGCTACAACTGAGCTTTGCAGCTAGTGGTAGTCGGGTCGATCCGCAGGGAACCTAAATTATTTCCTCCTAATTAAATTCTATTTGCTTTTATTTAAACTCAAACTAAAACGATAAAGTAAAATATTAAAGTAAAGGGGGGATTGGTTATGGAAAAATAAAGTAAAGCATGCATAAAATAGCTAACGGAAAATTAAATCTAATTACATGTGCTCCTAATTTTAAGGGTCGGGGTTGACCTTGATGCGACTCGATTTATTGGGATTCAAACATACTTAGCAAGAGCATAATTAAACACGTAATTTACTTGCACGAAACTACTAATACAAGTAACCCAAATAATTAATTAGAAACGTGGGGTGCTAAGTGGACTGTTCTTTAATTAATCTAAGGGGATCAATCCTAAATTAAATAAAGAACAAAGACGAATGTTCGATTCTAATTAAACATGGCAATGAATCAACAGGGGGCCAACGCCACCCATATTGACTAATTGACAGTAACGGGGGCACTACGACGGATGTTTAACTAGGACGCCTGAGCTAATATTCCGATTTATCTATTCCTTCAAGATAAATTGCAACCAAAGATCAACTGGAAACCCACATTACATATGGCTCAACTTATCCGTGTTACTTGGCGATTAAGAGAGGCACGGCATCATAATCTTTAACAATCAAACATGCTGGAAATCAAGGGTGCCTAGTCCTAAATCATTCAAACACATTCATGTGATATGCTTAGAAGAAATAAATTCGCCCAATCAGTCATGCTAAGTAACGAAATTAAGAACGAACCCTCATAAATCGCATCAAAATTCACCCCTAACCTCAAATTAGAGCACTTACCTTGCTTGGGATGAAAACCAAGCTAAATAAACCAAGTCCTTGCTTTGATATAGAAGAAAAGGGGGGAAAACCCCAAAATTCTAGAGAGAAAACGGCCAAAACAAGCCAAACCCGAGAGTGAATGCCCTAAAAATCGTTAAAATATGGGTTTTATACAGTCGGAGCGTCGAGACCCGTACGGAAATTCGGAAATTTCCAGCGCCTGTTTTCGGGGTAGCGTCGAGACCCTACAGGCAGCGTCTCGACGCTGTGTCTGTGCCTGAAGGAAAAATATTCGAAATTCTATCCTCCTCTGGACTCGAACTCAGGCCTATCAACTTGCCAAAATTCCTCCTGCACCACCAGACCACTTATCACAATTGAGACATCATTTGATTAATTAATATACATAGTATAAACACTCAGAATGATTAATCAAAATTATCCTCTAAACGTTCTTTTAAGCTCTTAATTAATTCAATGGTCCGATTTACCCCTAAGTAATTAAATTATACAAAATATATTAATTAAGCACAATTAATTACTTAATTCGCAAGACTTAGGAGCTAAATATTAGCACTTTTTGAGTGCTATCAAAACCACCAACCTAAATCTTGCTAGTCCTCGAGCAAGAAAAACTCTAAAATAGCTCCTAAGGACTATACATGCATGCTTCTAACTCAAATCTCGATGCTTTAAGAATCAAGACATTTACATAAACAAGTAAGCAATCGATCGCATGCACTTAATCAATGAACATGTCAAAAATTAACTACTACTCCCCTACGTGTGTGTGTGATAGCGAACCTCTCCTAAACCATGCAAGCTCGGAAAAACAACATGCTACAATTCATCTTGTTTTCCCCCTACTTCTAGCATTGAAGAACAGTCTATAGCTTAATCACATCAGAGAGAGCAACAAATTAAGAGGCCTAAAACAATTTTCTCATACATTGTTTTTTTCTTTTTGAGTACTTTGTACCCTTGGTTAAGGTTCTTTGAACCCAACTTTTTATTTTCTTTTTCTTTCCAATCCCGAGTTGCCTAACACGTCAAATTCATGCATAAACTTCACGTTTTTAAGGACTAACGCTCACTTCTTAAGTGCACTCTTAAAGAGGAGAAACGCCTCGGGAGAATTTTCTAGCCAAACATGCTTTTCTATTATTTTTTTTATTTAGTTTAGGCTAATAGCTTTGCTAACTCGATTAACCTATTACAAACTCTCATGCAACAAAGCTTCCCTAGAGGTGCCTTTCGGGGTGACAACAAGAATCCATGCAACATGTGGTCAATCTAAGCATACGGAGTCTAAGAGAAGTTGTTAAGTGCTCTTTAGATGCAAGGGAGCAACAAAATTTTTTTTAAATTTTTTGACATGGACCTAATTAGTGCAAACTACTTCATTTTTTTTTGCAAAGGTGATTATATATAAGCAAAAAGACCTCAAAGCCCGAGGCCAAAGAACACAACAAACAAGAGAACAACCACTGGGAGAACCAATGTACGACAACAAAACCAAAACAACCCAACGGAAACCTCACAGCCCGAGGGAAAGCAACAAAGAAACCAAACAACAACAAACCACACAAGCATGACTCTTCATCCGCCCAAAAAAACACCACAAGCTGGAAGGTGCCAGAAAAGACAAAAGCAAAAAAAAGGACACAACTCAAAAAGCAGAAGAAACAGCTGAAGCAAGAGGAAACAATAAGACAGAACACGAACGAAGCATGACTCTTCATCCGCCCAAAAAAACACCCCAGCCCATCCATCCCCCGGCCGGCATGAGCGAAGGAGCGACTCCAGACAGGGTCAAGGGGCACCAAGCAAAAACAGAGGGAGGACAGGCAGATGCTGAGAAAAAGGGGCCAAGCTGGCCATCCATCATATGCAAGCAAGAAGCCCGCCCCCCAAGCACGACCAAGAAACCAAACAAAGAAGAGGCCCATCAACTCGTCTTCCCCCTACTTATGGCAAAAGAACAACCATCCGGTATGCAGGCACGGCAGAAAGCCACAGGGACCCAGCCAGCATCGCTTCCCTCGACAAAGCCAGATCCAAGGACCCACCAAAAGCCCACACACCCTCCGGACAAAGCGCCTTTCGGGGTGACAACAAGCATCCAGAACAACTCAACTCAATTAGGAACCAGGACCGCCAGGGGACAAAGAGCACCCACAGAACAGAGATGGACAGCCAACTGCAGAAGAAACAAGCACCGCCTGAACCAACCCCTACAGCTACTGACACCCCACAGACTAGCCTCTCAAAGCCCCCACACAAAAAGCCCACCAGGGAAGAAAGGGCCAAGGACAGCAATGGACAGACAGGTGAAGAAAGCAAGCAACTGATCGAGCCTCTGCAAGCAGCGTCCTCAGAGCATGAACAAGCACAGGGACAAGCTCAAACAACCAAGCCGCACAGACCAAAACTGAAAACCCCTCCAGAGAAGAGACAGCAGCAGCACAAGGGACAGACCAGAAGCGAAACAGCTTGCCAGAAGCGAAACAACTTGCCAGAAGCGAAACAGCACCGCAAAGCGCAACCTGACAAAACACCTGCACACACTCAAAGAACAAGACAAAGTCAATCAAACACCTGCAAACACCTGCAAACTACTTCATGCTAATCTAGGTATGCAAATATGAAGATTCTAAAAACATTTCCTAGATTGTCATTATTAGAAAGCATGTAAACAGAGTCCCAAGCACTTCAAATTCAAAATCTCCACAACTCAACAACTACAGGAATCCAACAGACAACTCCACCCCCAACCTTCGAAAGATACATAGTCCTCTATGTATCCATCCATCAGATAAAGCAATAAAAACTACAAAATTAAAGGGAACAGAAAACCTCCCCTGAATTTCGCGAGGTCGGTGGTTGGAGTGGCGCGGTCTTTGCCCATTATCTTGTTGTTTAGGCCAAACCCCTACAAAAGAAGGCAAACTACAAAAAGGAAAAACAAACAAATAAAATCTAACTAAGAGAAATTAAATGGTTCCCCGGCAACGGCGCCAATTTTGGTAGAGCACTTTTGGGGTACTCCAATTTCAAGATGTCGAGGCTTGCCAAAATAACATTTATAATACCGCTACAACTGAGCTTTGCAGCTAGTGGTAGTCGGGTCGATCCGCAGGGAACCTAAATTATTTCCTCCTAATTAAATTCTATTTGCTTTTATTTAAACTCAAACTAAAACGATAAAGTAAAACATTAAAGTAAAGGGGGGGATTGGTTATGGAAAAATAAAGTAAAGCATGCATAAAATAGCTAACGGAAAATTAAATCTAATTACATGTGCTCCTAATTTTAAGGGTCGGGGTTGACCTTGATGCGACTCGATTCATTGGGATTCAAACATACTTAGCAAGAGCATAATTGAACACGTAATTTACTTGCACGAAACTACTAATACAAGTAACCCAAATAATTAATTAGAAACGTGGAGTGCTAAGTGGACTGTTCTTTAATTAATCTAAGGGGATCAATCCTAAATTAAATAAAGAACAGAGACGAATGTTCGATTCTAATTAAACGTGGCAATGAATCAACAGGGGGCCAACGCCACCCATATTGACTAATTGACAGTAACGGGGGCACTACGACGGATGTTTAACTAGGACGCCTGAGCTAATATTCCGAGTTATCTATTCCTTCAAGATAAATTGCAACCAAAGATCAACTGGAAACCCACATTACCTATGGCTCAACTTATCCGTGTTACTTGGCGATTAAGAGAGGCACGACATCATAATCTTTAACAATCAAACATGCTGGAAATCAAGGGTGCCTAGTCCTAAATCATTCAAACACATTCATGTGATATGCTTAGAAGAAATAAATTCGCCCAATTAGTCATGCTAAGTTACGAAATTAAGAACGAACCCTCATAAATCGCATCAAAATTCACCCCTAACCTCAAATTAGAGCACTTACCTTGCTCGGGGTGAAAACCAAGCTAAATAAACCAAGTCCTTGCTTTGATATAGAAGAAAAGGGGGGAAAACCCCAAAATTCTAGAGAGCAAACGGCCAAAACAAGCCAAACCCGAGAGTGAATGCCCTAAAAATCGTTAAAATATGGGTTTTATACAGTCGGAGCGTCGAGACCCTACAGGCAGCGTCTCGACGCTGTGTTTGTGCCTGAAAGAAAAATATTCGAAATTCTGTCCTCCTCTAGACTCAAACTCAGGCCTATCAACTTGCCAAATTCCTCCTGCACCACCAGACCACTTATCACAATTGAGATATCATTTGATTAATTAATATACATAGTATAAACACTCAGAATGATTAATCAAAATTATCCTCTAAACGTTCTTTTAAGCTCTTAATTAATTCAATGGTCTGATTTACCCCTAAGTAATTAAATTATACAAAATATATTAATTAAGCACAATTAATTACTTAATTCGCAAGACTTAGGAGCTAAATATTAGCACTTTTTGAGTGCTATCAGGCTGGCTTCTTGCATGCTTATGATGGATGGCCAGCTTGGCCCCTTTTTATCTCAGCATCTGTCTGTCCTCCCTCTGCCTTGATTGGTGTCCCTTGACCTTGTCTGGAGTCGCTCTGTTGCTCGTACCGGCCGGGGGGTTGATGGCTTGGGGAGTTTCTTGGGCGGCTGGGGAGTTGTGCTTCGATCGTGTTCTGCTTGTCGTTTCCTCTTGTTTCGGTTGTGTTCATTTATTCTTTGAGTTGTGTTGTACTTAGCTGCTTTTTGGTCTTTTCTGGCTCCTTCCCGCTTGTGGGTTGGGTGTCGGGGTTTGTTATGTTGTTGGTTTTGTTGCTTTCCCTCGGGCTGTGAGGTTTCCGCTGGGTTGTTTTGTTTGCTTGGTACATGGGTTTTTGCCTGTGGATATTCTCTTGTTTGATGGTGCCCTTTGGCCTCGGGCTTTGAGGTCCTTTTTGCTTTATATATAATCACCTTTGCAAAAAAAAAAAAGATGAGTTGAAGGGCCTCTTCTTTGTTTTGGTTTACTTGGTCGTGCTTGAGGGGCTGGCTTCTTGCATGCATCCGATGGATGGCCAGCTTGGCCTCTTTTTATCTCAGCATCTGCCTGTCCTCCCTCTGCTTTGCTTGGTGCCCCTTGACCTTGTCTGGAGTCGCTCTTTCGCTCGTGCCGGCCGGGGATTGATGGCTTGGGTGTTTTTTGGGCGGCTGGGGAGTTATGCTTCGTTCGTGTTCTGACTTGTTGCTTCCTCTTGCTTAGATTGTGTTCTTTTGCTCTTTGAGTTGTGTTGTATTTATTTGCTTTTTGGTCTTTTCTGGCTCCCTCCAGCTTGTGGGTTGGGTGCCGGAGTTTTGTTGTTTGTTGGTTTCTATGTTGCTTTCCCTCGGTCTGTGAGGTTCTGTTGGGTTGTTCTGTTTTGTTTTCGTACATTGGTTTTCCCAGTGGATGTTCTCTTGTTTGATGTTGCCCTTTGGCCTCAGGCTTTGAGGTCTTTTTGCTTAATATATATTCACCTTTGCAAAAAAAGAAAGAGAACCGGCGGAAACGCCATAACACCCAAATACGACTCAGGCCACTGTCCCCATAACTACACACACACTGCCAATCGGCCCCAAAGGAACGAAACACGAAGTCAAACTGATGAGCCTTAACCTTAGTTTCAACCAAACAGCAGAAACCAATATTCTCAGACTGCAAAAAGGAGCGAACACAACGCCCTTTTGCCGGGTCAGTGAGACCGCGCACATTCCACGAGCACCAACTAGACATAGGAAGTAGAAGGGGAGACGGTGGCATCCTGACACCATCGAGGGTCCACATTGTCACAGAGCACCTTTTCCACTAAAGAAACCACCCGCGGGGAGGCCAAAGCACACTCCGAGGAATCAGCTAGAGAACCGAAAGAGTTAGTCACGCGGACCCCCTTTGGGGGCTCAGGAGACCGGGAAAGCCTAGATGTGGGGCCAATAGGAGAACTCGGGAGGCTAACTAAGGCAATGGGAAGGGCAGACGAGTTTGTCGCAGCCAAGGATTTGACAGCCTTCTTCCTGTTCCGTTTACGCCTACGAGACTTCCCTCCCACAGGGATAAAATCATCACCAACCTCAAGAGAGGAAGGCTGTTGACCCTCCCCACTAGCGACAGTACCTGATCCGAGCCCACGCCGTCACTCTGGGCCGGCACCTTAACCTCACCCTCAGTAGACACCTGTGTAGGGATGAGGGGATCAATACTACCCCCAGTCTGGTTCGGACAACCTGATTCCGAATGACCAAAGATACGACATGAAAGGCACCGCTTGGGCTTCCACTCGTATTCAATTGGGATAGTATGATCCACACCATAGACAGTGACCCCAACCTTACTAGGAAGAGGTGCATCAATCGCGACCTCCACACAGACCCGAGCATACGAGGAGCACGTTTTGTCCTTTGTAGGCTTATCCAATCGCAAAGGAACACCAACCGTACTTGCAATGTTGCTCAACCCAGGAGTGGTCCACAATTCCATAGAGACATGGAAAAACTTAACCCACACAGGTATTTTATCGAACACAAAGGTTTGAGGGACAATCCCAGGGGCCCACTGCCTCAGAAGGATAGGCTTCCCCCCGAAGTGCTGATAAGCGTCAGATAAGCTAGATTTACAAAGCTAGAGGTCCTTCTAGGATCTTTGTAAATGTTCACAAATATGACTAACTTAACCTTCGATCTCAACCCCTAAGAAAGGCTAGACGACAGATTACTTAGACGATCAAATAAATCAAGGATCGGACAGAGCTTTTGGCTCCCATCAACCCTCGATCTTCAAAGCACTCCACAAGCAAGATTGATCAACCCTCACTTGAATGCTCCAAATATTCATGCATTCTATCAGAAGAACACACAAGAAACAAAGCTTAAAAGCTCTCAAGGTTTAAAACCCAAAACACTACATTTCATATCTCATATCAAGTTGTCTTTTACAATAGACAAGGCTAATCCCTTTTATAGACAAGGAATTAAGCCAAGAGACTCCTAACATAAATGCTAATATGAAAAGTCACCTTGAAATACCAAAAGATGCCTTGATATAAAAGGCACCTTGGAAAACTAAAAGTTTATCTTGAAATATGAAAGATCACCTAAAACTTAGTTACACTTTAAATGAGTACATTAAGTAACCAAATATGGATTTTAAACTTAGTTTAACATGATCTATTAGTCTTCCACCAAATGGACTTGTGAGATAATGAAGTTCATGCATTTCTCTTCCATGTTGACTTTGATTCTTCCTCCATAACAATGGTTTGACTTCATTAAGCTTCATCATGGATATGAATTGGATTGCCAAAATAATTCATATCATCCTCCCATTCTTCAAAAATGCATATTTCAGCTTCAATTCTTCTACCGGTCAAAGTCATCACCCATTGGACATGATAATTTAATTCTTCTTGAGGTGATCAGACGAGGACCAATCATATTCGTATCACAAACTTCCCTTTTTTGTTCTTGATCGGCTTGTCAGGAAGATTTGGGGACATGTGTAAGTTCCAACCATTAACTTGTTTGATAATGGTTTGATCATTTTCAGGTTCCAAAAGGACTCAGCTCGGGACTGGGTCTTAGAGAATGGCCCCTGGCACTTGATAAGCGTCAGATAAGCTAGATTTACAAAGCTAGAGGTCCTTCTAGGATCCTTGTAAATGTTCACAAATATGACTAACTTAACCTTCGATCTCAACCACTAAGAAAGGCTACACGACAGATTACTTAGACGATCAAATAAATCAAGGATCGGACAGAGCTTTTGGCTCCCATCAACCCTCGATCTTCAAAGCACTCCACAAGCAAGATTGATCAACCCTCACTTGAATGCTCCAAATATTCATGCATTCTATCAGAAGAACACACAAGAAACAAAGCTTAAAAGCTCTCAAGGTTTAAAACCCAAAACACTACATTTCATATCTCATATCAAGTTGTCTTTTACAATAGACAAGGCTAATCCTATTTATAGACAAGGAATTAAGCCAAGAGACTCCTAACATAAATGCTAATATGAAAAGTCACCTTGAAATACCAAAACATGCCTTGATATAAAAGGCACCTTGGAAAACTAAAAGTTTATCTTGAAATATGAAAGATCACCTAAAACTTAGTTACACTTTAAATGAGTACATTAAGTAACCAAATATGGATTTTAAACTTAGTTTAACATGATCTATTAGTCTTCCACCAAATGGACTTGTGAGATAATGAAGTTCATGCATTTCTCTTCCATGTTGACTTTGATTCTTCCTCCATAACAATGGTTTGACTTCATTAAGCTTCATCATGGATATGAATTGGATTGCCAAAATAATTCATATCATCCTCCCATTCTTCAAAAATGCATATTTCAGCTTCAATTCTTCTACCGGTCAAAGTCATCACCCATTGCACATGATAATTTAATTCTTCTTGAGGTGATCAGACGAGTAACAATCATATTCGTATCAGTTTGCCATCAATAAATTGACCCACCAAAGAACCTCTCCAGACTGCTATGCCCTCCTCGATAACCTCATCCGAGGGAATGGCAAACATCATCCCATCCTTCTCAATTGGAGGGTTATAGACTAGGGGTTCAACAGCAGGGGAGGTCCACTGAGGCCCAAAAAGATTGGCCCAACTAGCCTTCTGTCCCTGAGGAAGGTTCCCTGCGTGCCCAAATGGCCCAATAGAATTCGACCCAAAACCGTCCACCGACCCTCCGACACATCATCCCCCTCACTAGCTCCAAACTCCGAACAAGGATGGCCTAACAGGGGAAACTTTCCTGGAATCCCCGAACCATTCCTCTGCCCAAGCGAGCTAAACCCCATTTCAAACTCACTATCTCCGACCTTTCCCTCCAAGGGCAAAACCTCAGCCCGAGCAGAAAAGGTACGACGGGTGACCAAGTGGCCTAGCTGCCCACGCCCTATAGGGCTAAAAGAGGACGGCCCAATTGGCCCAATTGGCAAGGCTCCTTGCTCAAAGCCCGTCAAGCTCAAATTGGGGCCCAAACCCATTGGGCCAAGCCCATTAAGAGGAGGCCCCTTCTTATCCAAACCATCCAGCCAAGAGGTGCAAGCTCAATTTCATTAGGCCCATGAAGGCCAAGCCCATTCGAATTTAAGGGGCCTCGGATTGGAGGCTTATCAAGAATTGCATTACCATTTTTGGCTTGAAAGCCCAAATCACCATACAAATTCTCACGGTTTATAGGCAAATTTGACTTTCCATTTTGAATGCCAAAATGAGCATTACAGCTTGTGGAATTGGCCCTAGAGAGAGAATCCTCTTTTAATTCTTTTTCCAATGTTTCCTTAATTGCCATAGAAGAATCCTGCTGCATTTTTTTTGCAAAGGTGATTATATATTAAGCAAAAAGGACCTCAAAGCCCGAGGCCAAAGGGCACCATCAAACAAGAAAAACATCCACTGGGAAAACCAATGTACGAAACAAAACAAAAACAACTTAACGGAAACCTCACAGCCCGAGGGAAAGCAATAAAACCAGCAACAAACAAACCCCGGCACCCAATCCACAAACGGGAAGGAGCCAGAGAAGACAAAAAAGCAAATAAATACAACACAACTCAAAGAGCAAAGAACACAACCGAAACAAGAGGAAACAACAAGCCAGAACACGAACGAGGCATAACTCCCCAGCCGCCCCCAAAACACCCCAAGCCATCAATCCCCCGACCGACACGAGCAACAAAGCGACTCCAGACAAAGTCAAGGGGCACCAAGCAAGGTAGAGGGAGGACAGACAAATGCTGAGAAAAAAGAGGCCAAGCTGGCCATCCATCATATGCAAGCAAGAAGCCCGCCCCCCAAGCACGATCAAGTAAACCAAAACAAAGAAGAGGCCCCTTTTTGCCAAACCGAGCATAGCTCAATTGGCATAGGGTTGTGCCGGTGACCAAAAGGTCATGGGTTCAATCCCCGCATTAATTAAACTACCGTTGCAAAAAAAAAAAAGAAGAGGCCCTTTAACTCGTCTTCCCTCTACTTCTGGCAAAAGAAAAACCATCAGGTATGCAGGCCCGGCAGAACGCCACAAGGACCAGGCAAGAATCGCTTCCCTCGACAAAGCCTGATCCAAGGACACCCACCAAAGAAAAAACCGACACACCCTCCGGACAAGGCGCCTTTCGGGGTGACAACAAGCATCCAGAACAAACTCAACTCAATTCAGGAACAATGACCACTCCAGGGGGCACAGAGCACCCACAGAACAGAGATGGACAGCCAACTGCAAAAGTAGCAAGCACCGCCTGAACCCACCCCTACAGAGAGAGGCCCCCCATAGACTAGCCTCTCATAGCCATCACTCCAAAAGCCCACCAGGGAAGAAGGAGCCAAGGACACCAAGGGGCAAACAGGGAAAGAAAGCAAGCAAACAGAACGAGCCTCTGCAAGAAGCGCCCTCAAAGCAGGAAACAACCACAGGGAGAAGCCCCAAACAGGCAATCCTCACAGACCAAACTAAAAACCCCCTCCAGAGAAGAGACAACAGCAGCACCAAGGGACAGAACAGGGGAAGAAGCAATCGCTAGTAACGAAACAGCACCGCAAAGAGCTGGGGAAGAATCAAACGCCAGAAGCGAAAACAGCACCGAATAGCAGCGATAAAGTCAATCAAAAGAATCCCAGGGGGACCCGGCCGAAACCGCACCCACCCAGGACGAGCATGCAGAAGAAATATCAGACCGAATAGCAGCGATAACCGACTGAGGAGGACGGTGAACCGGGCCGTGAACACACAAATTGCGTTCCATCCAAATATGGTAGATCACAGCACACCAGGCCACCCTCCAAACAAGCTTACGCTTGTGCTGCCCAGCACTCTCCCGACAAATCCACTCAAGCTCCGCATCCCAAGGGAGAACGAGGCGGGAAGCTCTACCCCAACTGAGGATATCTTCCCACACCAAACTCGCAAAGGGGCACTGAAAGAACAGGTGGTCGCGGGACTCAGTCCCGGACAAACAAAGCAAACAAGCAGTAGGGGTCGAGGGGATCCACCTAGCCAGCCTGTCACGGGTATACAGACGATCCCTCAAGGCCAGCCAGGTGACAAAATCATGACGCAAAATATTCCCCCCGAACCATAGCAAACCCTGCCAAGGAACCACCGTTCCACGAGGACGGATCGCCTCCCAAGCACTCGAAACTGAAAAGCCAATCCCGCCTGGAACCCAGATCAACCTATCCTCCCGACCTGGGCAACACACAGTAGAGCGCATGGCATCGGAGATCTCCAATAACTCAGGAGACATCAACGGCCACCGCCACGAACCATCAGGCAGCAGGAAATCAGAGACCATAGCTTGAATATGACTAGCCGCGTCATACAAGATACGATCACTGATCCTCGGGATAATAGGCCCATCAGGCAGCCATGGATGAACCCACATACGACACCTACAACCATCGCCAATGGAAAAACGGACAAGTGGACGGAATTGGTCACGAAGCCCCATAATCGCCTTGAGGCACCAAGACCACAGAACGACACAGGAATCGTCCAAAGAGAACGACCACGCAGGATATACTCCTCCATCCAAGCGACCCACAGTGAACCAGAGCGAAGCAGAAGGAGCCAAAGGAGCTTCATAATAGCTGCCGAGTTTCTTGATTGGATATGACGAATACCCAAACCCCCCTCCCGCTTCGGCAAACAAATGTCATCCCAGGCAACCTTCGCCCCCCCGCGACCAGAAGGAGAGCCTCTCCAGAGGTAGCAACGAAGTAAACTCTCCACCCTATGGACTATACGAGCAGGCAACACAAAAACACTAGCCCAATAGACCTGGAAGCTCTGGAGGACTGACTGAATAAGCTGCAACCTACCAGCATAGGAAAGCCAACCTACCAACAACACTCCAAGCAGCTTTGAAAAACCCCACAGGGAAGCCATCCGGCCCAGGAGCCTTGGCACTACTCAGGGAAAAGAGAACAGCTCGAACCTCATCTCTCGAAATGGGACGGACGAGATCAGTTACACACTGATCAGACCACACAAACCCCACAATCGGTTTTAACTGCTCAGTAAGGTCACGGTAACCAACCCTCTGGGAACCCAAGAGCCCCTGGAAATAATGAACCAAAGATCTCGAGATGTCCTCATGGGAAGACAACGTGGCCCCAGAACAGTCAACCAGAGAGGAAAAACTATTCCGAGTTGTCCTGACTTTAACGCTCCTGTGAAAGAAACCCGAGTTCCTATCCCCTAACGCCAGCCATTTAACCCTCGATTTCTGCCGAAGAGAGGCTTCTTCACACCTAGCTGCTTCCCAAAACCTATCCGAGGCCTCAGAGGCCTGAAGCTGGAGGGAGGGAGAAAGGGGGTCTGCCAAAACTCCAGCCTGGGCAGCCTCCATGGCCAAGCGAAGATCAACAACCTGCTGACTAAGCACGGCAATCGGCTTCCCAAACTCCTGCCTTAGAGAACTCTTTAAGCCCTTTAAATTGCGAGCGAAGCTAACAAGCGGAGAGACCCCAACATGGGTTACCCACCTACTAGCGACCACAGACAAAAACCTATCAGACTCCCCCCAATGGTTAAAGAACCGAAAGGAGGGAGACCGACGAGCACCTAAAGGGCCTGGAGAGAAAACCATCACACTGTGATCAGAAACACCCCACTCATGCACCTGCACCACACACAGAGGGCGGGCAGAAGCCCACTCAGCATTCACCAAAAATCTATCCAACCTTCCCAACTGACCTCCCGGGCCGCCCCTGGGGCGACTGGTCCAAGTGAACCAATTCCCCTGGACCGGCAGCTCAACCAAGTCAGCCTCAAGGAGAGCATTATCAAAGGCTCCCATCGTCGAGATGCTATGGTTACCACCGCTCCTCTCAGTCAGCCGCCGAGTCTCATTAAAGTCTCCCATAACCACTCCAGGGGAAGACCAGCTCGAACAAGCCAAGGTGAACTCCCTCCACAAAGCAGACCGCCCAGCCTCGAGATTGGACCCATACACACAGGCAATATGAGTCGCAACCTGGGAAGACAGATCCACCAGGGAGCCAGTGACCATTTGAGGACTAATCAGGCTAGGATTGAAAGAGAAACGGCGGGAACGCCATAACACCCAAATACGACTCAGGCCACTATCCCCATAACTACACACGCACTGCCAATCGGCCCCAAAGGAACGAAACCCGAAGTCAAACTGATGAGCCTTAACCTTAGTTTCAACCAGACAGCAGAAACCAATGTTCTCAGACTGCAGAAAGGAACGAACACATCGTCCTTTTGTCGGGTCAGTGAGACCGCGCACATTCCACGAGCACCAACTAGACATAGGAAGTAGAAGGGAAACAGTGGCATCCTGACACCATCGAGGGTCCACACTGTCACAGAGCGTCTTTTCCACTAAGGAAACCACCCTCGGGGAGGCCAAAGCACACCCCGAGGAATCCGCTATAGAACCGAAAGAGTTAGTCACGTGGACCCCCTTTGGGGGCTCAGGAGAACGGGAAAGCCTAGAGGTGGGGCCAATAGGAGAACTCGGGAGACTAACCAAGGCAATGGGATGGGCAGCCTTCTTCCTGTTCCGTTTACGCCTACGAGATTTTCCTCCCACAGGGATAAAGTCATCACCAACCTCAAGAGAGGAGGCCTGTTGACCCTCCCCACTAGCAACCACCACCTGATCCGAGCCCACGCCGTCACTCTGGGCCGGCACCTTGACCCCACCCTCAGTAGACACCGGTCTAGGGAGGGTGGGAGCAATACTACCCCCAGTCTGTTTCGGACAACTTGAGTCCGAGTGAACAAAGACACGACAAGATAGGCACCGCTTGGGCTTCCACTCGTATTCAATTGGGATAGTATGATCCACACCATAGATAGTGACCCCAACCTTACTAGGAAGACGGGCATCAATCGCGACCTCCACACAAACCCGAGCATACGAGGAGCACGTTTTGTCCTTTGTAGGCTTGTCCAACCGCAAAGGAACACCAACCGTACTCGCAATGTTACTCAACCCAGGAGTGGTCCACAATTCCATAGGGACATGGAAAAACTTAACCCACACAGGTATTTTATCGAACACAAAGGTTTAGGGGACAATCCCAGGGACCCACTGCCTCAGAAGGATAGGCTTCCCCCCGAAGTGCCAGGGGCCATTCTCCAAGACCCAGTCCCTTGCTGAGTCCTTTTGGAACCTGAAGATGATCAAACCATTGTCAAACAAGTTGATGGTTGGAACTTCCACATGTCCCCAAATCCTCCGGACAAGCCGATCCAGAACATAAAAAGGAAGTTTGCCATCAATAAGCTGACCCACCAAAGAACCTCTCCAGATAGCTATGCCCTCCTCAATAACCTCATCCGAGGGAATGGCAAACATAATCCCATCCTTCTCAATTGGAGGGTTATAGACTAGGGGTTTAGCAGCGGGGGATGTCCACTGCGGCCCAAAAAGATTGGCCCAACTTGACTTCTGTCCCTGACCATGGGTCCCAAGTGGCCCCGAGGGCCCAGTCGGCCCAAAACCATCCAAAGAACCCATAGACACATCATCCCCCTCACTCGCAACCATATCCGAGCGATGTTGGCCTAATAGAGGATACTTTCCTGGAGTCCCCAACCCAAACCTCGTTCCAAGCGCGCTAAACCCCATCCCAAACTCGGGAGCTCCATTCTTTCCTAACTCCTCCCGAGGGGGAATACTACGGCGGGTCACCAAGTTGCCCAGCTGGCCACGCCCTATTGGGCTAAAGGAAGACGACCCAATGGGCAAAACTCCTTGCCCTAAGACATTCAAAATTGGGCCCATACTCATTTCGTCAAGCCCATTAAGGTTAAGCCCAGTTTGATCCAACTTAGTAAGCCCATCTTGGGCTAGCCCATTAAGCCCACATTGGCCAAGCCCAATGGAACATAGCCCATTGGAGCAAGAATCATTTGGGCCAAGCCCATTTGGGGAGTCAATTGGGGCGTCACAACTTTGCTTGCCCATTTGAATTCCACCATTCGTCCCATCAAGAGGAAGAGAAAACTCAGCCTTTCCAAATCGGGCATCCATGTTTGTTAAACCATTTGACCGAAATGAATTACCCATGGAGAGAGAATCCCCCATTAATTGACTTTCCAAAGAAGCCAAATTTGCCGTATGTTTAATCTTCATCAATCGGCCAGCTGGGCGATTTTCAAATTCAACCCGCCCATTAAGAGTAGCTGCACAATTCACGGGGGCTGAAGGAATTTTGGCAGCAGGCTTCTCAATTACTCGGATGGGTTTAATGAACTTTCCCTCAATAGGGATGGCATTCAATGAAGAATCTTAAGCCACCGTTTCCATGAGAAAGGAGTCAGACTGCCTTAAACCATCGTCTTCTACCTCCAGCCGAGCTTTGCCCAGATTTGAAGAAGACGATGCCGCCACCTCTGTCCTATTTTGCACTTTACAACGAGGACCTAATTGACGAGACATAACATTCCCCTCATCGCAGACAACTTCCACAGTGTTAACTTCCAACGGAAAGGAACAATCCCCTGTTTTTCCAGATTTCGTAGTTTTTGTGAGTTGCCCCGAAACTGTAGATGAAATTCCTTGAGCATGCCCTTTACATAGGCTGGAACTTGCTGCACAGGTACTACCTAGCTCTAAGGATTTATTAATCAGAACGGGAGCAGTCAGCAGCTTACCCACAGAAGGAACCTCAACAAAATCGATGCTCTGTTTTTTCCCAGAATTGAAACCCGACGAAGGAACTTCAGAAACCAGCGTCTCGGATTCCTGACCTGAAGAATGATGAAGGGCATTCAAAACAACCCCATTCAGAGCTCCTGACTGGTTAACCCTTGAAGAAGGTGAAGATTTTGGAGGTCGAAGTCCATTGAAACCAGAGAGCGTTTTAACAGAAGGCTTCTTTTGAGGAGACTTCTTTCTCCTCATAGTTGTACACCCAAACAATCAGCCGAAGAAGAAGACGATCCCTTAATTCCCCTCAACCCAACACACCAAGAATCCAAAGAACCACGAACACAAAACTAAAACTAAAGAAAAACAAAAAGGACAGAAGGGCAGAAAACGCAAACCAAAAACGCAAAATAGAGTGTGAACTTACCTCGGTGATGCGCCCAGCTCCGCTACCTTGATCAGCATGCCCTAAGCTTCAATCCGCAACCATGGACAGACCCAAGCCACCATGGATGGCGACGTTGCCCCTCCAAAATTCAGTCCCTCATTGATACGAGGAGAGAGAACAGAGATAAAATTTT